>CM060896.1:66776544-67089044 GCA_030762935.1 Hymenopus coronatus | reverse complement strand
GAATCCTCTGTAATGCCGACCAATGAAAGGTTACCCCTCAAAAGCATAAAATCGAATGAACATACAAAGCAGCAACTAAATATACGCTCGCTGAAAGACAGACTTTCCTAAAGCAAGAGTAATTGGGAAAATCACATTTTTAGGATGGAGAATAGATTTCCAAAGCTGTCATTCATACAAGGTCTTCAGATTTATCCGAGCTTTACCGCCAGTCGTTTGTTTGCGTATGGCGTCGATACTAGACAGCGAGTTTATCAAGCATTGCCTTTCGCAGAGGACTAGCAAATGATGAGTAGAAACTGTCAACAGTTTTGAGGTCACCTTATTAAAATGGGACTTGTATCGTACCTTTCCAATATTTACATTTGGAACATTTACTGCGTCTCGCAAACTCGCAATCGCAGCATTTATTCTGATAGGCAACTCAAGTAATTGAACTATTATGGTAACGTAGAAGGCTTTAATGGTACAACTTCTTCATTATAATAAACGCTTGTTTTTCCTCTTTACAGCAGCAAATGAAAACTGACCTAAACAGAAGGTAGGAAATGTCTTATTGAAAAAGATGCGAGCTCCGCCCAGTACATCAACCTGTTTACGAAGTCGGCAATGCAAGCAGTCCACGGTTCAATTCCGCGCCTCCTCTTTAAGAGAAGGCCTTGCTGGACTAATAATGATGACAGGTATTTAAATCCCACTGCCTCTAAAAGGCTGAATAAACCTCAAGACACAGTACAGATATTATCCTACCAAAAGAAGAGATGTTGGTCGATATGCCAGTATAACTGAGGCCAGAAGTGCCAAATTATGTAATCCTTGAAGAGGAAGTAAATACATAAGTAAATTATACTATTTCTGGGCGTTTCTGCAGTATCAAAAGATATTTCAATCGTTTACATCGCTGTTTTATCATCAAATAACAACCTCACACCGTATGTTCAGTAGCATCAGTTGAAATTATTCTTGTGGAAGTGAATATTATAATTTTTTAAGCAACCACCATCGCAAAGAAGGCGCCACCGCCATTCTGTCCGTAATTAGCATTGCGGTAGGAACTGCCATGTATAGCAATTTTATCTGTGATCGTTTATGTAACCCGCAGCTGATGTCGGACACATTTTCTGTGTTCTGGCGCGGCCTTTTAATTACAGCCCTTGTAAGGTTAAGATAATCGCACGGAGAGAGGCGCGCTGGGCGATAGTAAAATTGTTGCCGTAGAGTATTTGGAATTTTTAATTGCTGTTCACGGTCCATAGCGGCAGCTGACGTTGCCTCGAGCTACACAATGATTTCTTCAACAGTACGACTACAAGCGCATAACTTCGCCTTTTTAATTTTATTGTAAATCCTCACAGCAAACAGCGCAGATTTGAGGCAGCTTATATTAACTAAGGTCTTCCTGTTAGTTCAACAATGCATGGTTAATTCCCGGCGATGCATTAGTTTCTCTTTTACATATTTTGTTGCTGATACATGTAGCCATTGTTGACTCCCCATGAGAGCATGCATTGTTTGGGCTTCGGTTGGAGACTAATGCTCAGTGCATGATCTTTTAAGAAAACTGAACATCACTCAGGAGTCAGAAGTTAGATGGAACGTAACTTTCTCTGTCAGTTTGTATCAGGAGGAAGTATTGTATTGCACTGAACAATGTTATATCGAGATTTCACCAGAAATGTAATTCACCGGAAATGGTTAATAAAAGTTTGCACGTACGTGTCTGTGAGCACAATTTAAGGACGAATATTCGGATACATACAAAGATTTGTATTTAACGGCAGCAAACTCCGAGTTTTCACAATTAATGTATACCACACAAAAGTCTTTTGATGAATGACGCACTCTGGTGTTATGAGTGTAGAATCAATATGAATAGCACTCGACATTGTGGAGGGAAGAGTGGATTAACAGTAGTGTTTCTGACATAATATTTATGTCAACTGTTTCTAATGCCAACTGTAGTGTAGGAATGGCGTGTCTTCCTCATATTCAAGAGGTCCCGAGTTCGAATTTTGGTTAGGTTGGGTTTCCCGGATAAGGCTTCTTCTTGGGTCTCCACTCATCCTGAGAAGACGAATGTCGAACTATGGCCTCCGAGCTCATTTGAGGATTAAGCATCATTTCACCATTTATTCATTGTTCGCTATGAGTTTCTAGATTTGAAACGAAGTCTAAAATAATTGCGGTGAGCTGACATACCTCGAAAAACCGAATCCCATTGCTGAAAATATTATCAAGAGAGAGAAAGACATTATATCGATATCCGTGAATTCCAAACCTTAAATGTTCCTCAAATATTTAAATAAAACAATAATATAATTTAAAATACGTTATTATCTTTGTTACTAATGTCACTGATATGATTTTTATATTAAAAAATCTGATGTCATCCATTCACATGACTTTCTCTACATATCTATAATAACTTTTCTTAAAAAACTTATTCTTCTATCTAATTCATGCTAATGGAGATAACAGTAGTAGAAATGATCTTATTAATTACTACCTATTTTAACCAGATATATGTTTTTTGTGTAGTAGTTTTTATCTATCTCTTACATTTACCAGCTATACAAAATTCAGCAGAAAACATCAAGATAAACGAGGTCTTCACAATCTATTCCCAGAAAGGTCAAGATATACATTTTATAAGTCATGTAAATATCTTTAATGTACAATATTTTAATCAAAATAGT
The DNA here is from genome assembly GCA_030762935.1 of Hymenopus coronatus. NCBI lineage: Eukaryota > Metazoa > Arthropoda > Insecta > Mantodea > Hymenopodidae > Hymenopus > Hymenopus coronatus. Next base: position 67,086,348 of record CM060896.1, on the reverse strand, counting down.
TTGAGTTATTTTTGAGAAATTCAACATTTTGAAAAATTTGTCCATGTAAAGGATAGTTTGCGGTAAAGGGATTTTCTTGAAAATCTTCGTGTCGCATCCTTTGGAGATATTAAATTTAGATATCAAGTTTAGTATTTAACGGACTTCTGTTTTTGAGTCCACAAACACAAACACGACATTTTTTTAAAATTATTTTTTTATTCATGGGTCTCAAAACATGTATTTCCGTTGAAAGCTCGATATCAAACTTTTGGATGAAATACAATACTTCTCTATACACTATGTACACTGAAAGTAAAAGGGAGCATTAAAGAAATGGACTATTATTATTATTATTATTATTATTATTATTATTATTATTATTATTATTATAAAATAACGGTATTCCACTAGGAAGGGCGGAAGCAAACCATTTGCTATTATCCTTGACCAATTTTTTGGTATGGGGCAAGCAACTTATCAATTAGGTAACTGACTTTGAGAGATAGAAAGACGCAATTACATCTTTCAATATCATCTTTATATGAAACGCATTGTGGGACGGAAGATTCCAAGTTACGTGATCAGCTATGATAGTCTTGAAATCTTAACAAAAATCAGAAAATCCATTGAAGTGTCTCTAGCATGTTCTTTTCGATAAGGAATTGTGATAACGACAGGAAACTCTGCTAATCTTAACAAAAATCAGAAAATCCATTGAAGTGTCTCTAGCATGTTCTTTTCGATAAGGAATTGTGATAACGACAGGAAACTCTGCTAAATTAAACCATTAGTGCTTAGAGAACTACCAAGCGGCATACCTCAGGTGATGACGCCTGTGACACACATTCAGAAGTTCTTGAATTTGCTCTCGATGACTTCAGGCTCTAACCATAGAGGTTTTTTTTTTATTTATTTATTTTTTTATTTTCTCTGCCACGAGCTCTTTTCCTTCATTTCCTCTCATCTCGTTTGCTTCCATCTTCCAGGTTGTGTGCAGGACTGTGTCGTTGGCAGGCGATTTTGAACTTCTTGGCTCTGTCAGAGGCAAGGCTATCAAGCCTCCACTTCGAGGTCGTGTTCCCCGATCCCGCTAGAGGTACGCCTTAGAGAGGCATCTCTTGTGGTTGGGTAGTCAAGCCTGGAATTATTAAGAAACTCCGCACGTCTTTATTGTCTGTCTGGGCTTACACTCCATTCGTCTCCTGCTGATCCCTCACCTCATCCGTTTTCCCGGGGTGTAAGTAATAGGGATCCCCCCGAGATTTTACCTCCGTCAGCTGATCCTTGACATCATGATCTTTCAGAAGACTAATTTGGTAATTATAATATGGCAGATTAATACAGTGGATTGAGGCTCCACAAATAAACTTTACACTTTTTACTTTCTCTAGCCTGTATGTACAATGTTCATAGAGGATAAAGAAGGAATCGTATTCCACACAAAAATTGGATACCAAAATATACGTTTTAAGACCCTCTGAATTACAAAAAGCATTTTTGCATACGAAGAAAATCCCCCTGAACCCAACCACCCTTTACATGGACCATTTTTCGAAAAAATGTATTTTCTCAAAAACGGATTTAACGATTTTTATTAAAATGTCACATGCTTAAGATATTTTCATGAAAAACGTAATGTATTTTATGAGAATACTTTACATGGACCATTTTTCGAAAAAATGTATTTTCTCAAAAACGGATTTAACGATTTTTATTAAAATGTCACATGCTTAAGATATTTTCATGAAAAACGTAATGTATTTTATGAGAATAACTTTTGAAGACCTCTTCATTCTGGATGACTTTTGTATAATGTTTTTATATCTGGTAAACCGTAAGGCATATAGATCTCATTAATATACACGTATTATGTCACATACCCTTTGTTTGTAGATTTACTCGTTTTCGAGATATTGGTTTCAGTTTTAAATTACTTCAACTTTTCATAAACAAGAGACATCTTTCTTTTCGTCTCCCGTTTGTTTACTCCTAGCAAGCAAAGAGAACCGAATTTCAATTGTTTCACTGGGCGAAAGGATTTTAAAAGATTTGATATCGCTTTAACCTAGGGTATTCCCTTATTTCCCTTCTACTTACAAAGAAGCAAGTAATAAGACTAATTCCTGCTGTATATAAAATAATCTTTTATAAGGAAAGTTTTTTTATGGAACAGACTGAGAAAAGCATGTGAGGGAACACATTAGATATTGTTTAGAATATGCTACACAACCAAGCTTAGGTGTGCAAGATAGTGGGGTGATGTGTGCAGATTATAGACCTATAATAGTTTTAACAATCTTTATAAAATTAAATGTCCAAAGTGACGATGATGATGATGATGGATGTTGCAAATGGATAGTCATCATCTTTACCATCTGTACTACGTATGGTAAATAGGAGAAATATTATATTCCATTTAAACTTCAATATCGAGATTTAACCAGAAATATATGTTCTGAGATCCACTGGGTTAAAAAGAAAAAAGAAAAACATGGTACACGTCTGTGTATGTATCTGTGAACAGCGTAGCTCAAAAACGAAAAATCGGTTAAATACCAAACTTGGTATTTATGTTAAGTATGTTCCAAATATATGAACATTTTCATAAAAATCCCCGCATCCTAAGCAAAATTCACAAAGAAAACATTTTGAATACAAAACAATAGATTGTGTCTAAAATGGCACATGAATTTCATTTGGGTTTGTTTTATAGACATTCTTTTACTTCTGTGGTTCTCAGCATTCTATTCTATATTGGGGTGAAACGCCGTTTTGTGTAGACACCTCTTTATAAGGATTGAGGTTCTTTTACTTGCCGTAAATTTACGTCACGACATCACTGGCTTTACTTCCCATCGTGGCCTTCAAAACCAGAGGCTAACATGCTACCTCACGGATGATTACGCAAAACTAGAAGGGCACATATTTAAGATTTTTTAAGAAAAATGAAAATGTGTATCTTTAATTTTCTTAGAATAACCTTTAAATTACTCTTCATTCTGAGTGATTTTTGCATTACTGATAAATTAAGAAATAAACCAAATCTTAACACAAAAATGTATATCTCGTTAAAGCAAACAATGTATGTCAAATACACTTTCTTTGAGGAGTATTTCAATATATTTGCTGTTATTAATTTAAATTTTCAGATATACGTTTCTTTTCCTTCCTTATTTCTGCTGGTCATGCAAAGAGAAAGCAATTTCAACCACTACATAGCGACTGCCTCAAAAAGAGTTGACTATCATTTTAACTTAGTGAATTCCCTTGTTCCCCAAAGAATATAGTGAGTATATAAGGTTGATCTTAATTAGCATGAAGCAGATAGAATTAGCTTTTATAATGAAAGTTTGTTCAAAAAGGGTAGAGAAAGTAGTTTGAATTTAATATATGTTTTTTTTTAATGAGGATAATGACAGTGTTTTATAGAAACCCAAACCCAGGATTTAGAAATCGAAACTAAATTATCTCGGCTTGAAGTTTGGATGAGGCGATTGGTTTCTTGGGGAATAGCTGTTTGCTTAGGGACAAAACATTCATCAGTCGCACAGGACGGTGAAATATATAGTCCCCTTAACAAGAGCTCGTGACGCATTTCGTTACGTGATTCTCAGAGCTCTCTGTGTGAACTGCATCACTGTGATAAATCGGTACCGGGATGAATTATGTGGCTATGGCCGTTGACTCAAAGGTCCTCATTTGAAACAGATAAATCAGGAACATAGACGCTTGCAACATCACTCTAAGCAGGATTTGAAACATCGTTGTCTTCTTAACCTGGATATTTAATATCCAATTGATTTTGTGTGTAGTACGATTGGAGGAATGGTGGAAATGAAGATAAATATAATGTTAATTCTCAAGTGAGTTTATTTAAATCAGAAACAACATGATGCAACATTCTCAAAATGACTCACCAAATTGGCTCCCCGGTAAACGTCTAAGACTCGCATTCAGATCTCCGTTTCAATTCCCGTCAACCACCTACTCCGACCTTGGGGTATGGTTAGTTTTCCCTGGTCATTCCCTGGCCTACAATTTTCTTTCCCTTATTTTCCTTTCATCCTGTTTAGTTTTCCTTTTTAGATAGCACTACTAAGTTTCGTAACGTGAAGCGGTGCTGGGCAGATGTGAGGCATGCTCCAAAGAAAATTATTCTCTAGTATACTAGAGGGCTGCCTAGTTCAACGGGTCGTTTATCGGTCAGGCCTTCCAGCATGATTTTGTGGTCTGGGTACCACTGATCTGTAGGCTCCTATAGTCTCTTATTTAATACCTTCCTCTTGGTCTGGCATTAGGTGCAATTGATCTCTCGTAGGTCGCAGCGAGCGATATGCCTCCCTCCGTTGCATACCTAAGATTTCTCCCGCTGAGTAAAAATCAGCATTATGAGATGTTGTGTTGACCTGTAATGGATGTGGAATAGAAATTCATCATGGCCAGAGAATTCTATATCAGTTCTCTTTTTGAAGACATGCGCGAATACTTCATTTTAGGGCATACTCTTTAGAAATTCTTAATACGAGTGTATGTGCATGTGTGTAAATATGTGTGTGCATTCATTCGTAAAGGGTTCCACACTTCAGCCGCCATGGGTTTAGTATGCGTTAAACCACAGGAGGATAGGATGAAATGAGAATATTATCGACGGGCGGCCGAAACCGGTTCGTGGGGAAAGATGCGCGTTGGTGAGTCCCTAACATAGTCCAAGTAGTCTTTTATCTCGTCTCGGGGGGCGCTATGAGCCCGCGCCTCAGGTATGACCAAACCCCTTGAATTCTGCAGACGATTCCAAGGCTATCCCGCCGCCAAGAGCTGTATTTCCAAATCACATTCACCGCCACGGAAGGGCGCCACCACTGCAGTCCTCTCCGACACTTGCAACCCTAAAAGAAACCTGATGAAGGAGCAGGAAGTTCGGGGGCATGAAGGAACTTCAACATTCGCCTAGTGACCCGGTAAAGCCCCGAAAAAACTATGAATCAGAAGGGTCGGTGGAAATCGAGCCTAAGACCTTCCGAATGTCAGTCCCAGACATAACACCTGAGCTATCTGGTTGGTTATTACACGAGTATAAAATAGCTGAAAATGATTTTTGCACAGAGAACGGACACAAGCACCAGAAAGAATATTAGATATTTTATAGCAAAACCTGGGTTGTTAACATGCATAACCGTGCTGTTGGATCACATTATTTTATTGTGTCGAAGTAAAATGCTGGCTTCTTTCCATCCAATTTCTCGTTCTTTGTGACTGCTCACTGGAATTGACAGCATCAAATTACTTAGGAATCATTTTGTTAATCTCAACTGGTCCCCCCATTAAGTCAGCTAATTTTCTCACGTCTTCCGTGTTTTCAAACGACGTGAAGTGTTTTACAGAATCCCGGGAATACGGAAGCAAATCTCTTATTTCAGGTTTTATAAACATTTGGTAATGTTCTCTGAAAGGCTTTCTTAACCTCACAGTGCAATACCTACTTTGAAAGTCTGAGACTATAAATATCTTGGTTCTTCTCGTTATCTAGTATGATGTAAAAATCCATTCAAAAGACAAGTGTGTAATTCATTATTACATTATGACATATTTCACTGCTTCAACTAATAATCATCATAAAATATTGTAAGGATCCAATTCATTTTGTAGAATTATATAGGAATCAAATTCAACATCTGAAAAATCTGAATATTCATAACTTCAATATCATTATGTTCTTTAGGATTCTTTTTAATTGCAATCATCTTTTTAATTTTTGATGTTAGAATCGCAATAATTTTATCTATTAGAATTCTCACGTCTAGCATTACTATGTATATGCATGCAATTGTTTCAACACTGGCAATCTATATTATTCAAGTTACTTACTTCAGTTATCTTATCAACTTCCATGATACGCATCCATTCTCCCTTGTTTTTCCCTAGATGTCGATCTGATTTAATTATATATTCGGATTTACCTTTACTCAACCTACTTTTTGTTTGTCAAAGTTCCAAAATACACATTTTCTATGTAAACACTTTCCAGTTCTGTTTCCTTACAATCTAAGATGTAATTAAACACTGCATCTTTGTTTCTGAATACTAATTAAGTACCTCTGTTAAACTTTCCGCCTTAAACCCTTTAATTTCGTAATTTGCCTACCTAACCATGTAAATCGAATTCATTCTATACTGTTACAAACATTTACATATATTATACATTTTTATTATTTTGTTTGTTAAAGACGCTGCCAATTACCAGGATCATAGCGCTGCGAATGTGCCGCAATTTTGTCCCGCAGGAGCTTTTTAACACGTCGCGGGCTGTAGATTTTAAGCACACTTAAAACCATCGGACTGGGTCGGGTTTGAACCCGCGACTTTGAGGCAAGTACAAACGAGTATATTATAGCAGACCACAATGGGCTGCATGACCTGTCTTGAGGCAGGGCGTGTATTTTGCGCCCTGGAGGAAGAGGGTACTCTCAGTTTATACAATTGTGCGGAACTGCAATCGGATAGTGAGTAGAAACATCCAAAATTCCCCCCTTCTAGCTTCGGTGAACAATTGGAAGGACAACTCGGGAATAAAAATAAAGCTAATAGCTCGCTCCTATGTTCTATTCAGTTTGCTATTTTCTTACAGCGAGTCGACAGGTAGCACATTTCTATGCGAGGAACGAGAGAGATAATCCTGACATTTTAACTAGCAACCGGAAGAAAGAACAGGCAGAATTGCACATCCGGTGAATAGAAATAGATCAATTCACAATATATTGTTCTACCCCATTCGGTTTTCAAGTCCCTATACGAATCCAATGGAGTTTTTCTACGTATACCAGTGAACAAAACTTGCTTCTCCATGCTCTCAAATCCTATTCGAACCTTTTCACCGAAACATTTTCTACTTCTCTAATTCTCATTCTAAAACTATCTCGAACCTCTCTATAAAATGTTTCCTGCTGTTTGTTCCCTACTTTTAATAGCTCGAGAACTGTTACCTCAATTACCAAATATAACTGTTACCAAAATTATTGGTAATCCTAAAATAAAATGTTTAAATAATCCCTGTGTATGGGTATTATCAACATTTAAAATAAAATTAATAAATTAGTGGGCATTGTTTAGGAAACAGTTTCTGTGAAACCATATTATTACAGAGTCGAAATAATAAGCTAAATATGTATTAAAATTATTTTGAACGTAAATCAAGCATTACTTATAATGTTGCGTGGAACAAGATAAAGTACTGTTTACATCAATCATGTGCAAAGTTTATTTGCTTTCGCACGTGCACTAAGTATGCACTCTGTTATAAGCTAAACGATAGTGCAGCTGTTCCATAAATGTCTATTAAAATCCCTCATAACTTTGGTGATAACGTCTATTTTCTGTATTTAACCTGATTTCCAGTAATTGGAAATACGAAGAAAGAATTTTGTACAATAAGGTTATCATTTTAAGCATGTTATACCTACGTTCCTAGATTTTGCTTATCTTCATACTTACTTAAGTATAAAGAGGAGAAAGAGGAGAAATATGATTAAAATATGTTAATAAATACACTTTTTTATTTTACATATTAGATTATAAATAAAAGATCCAAGACATTAGGACATGAAAAGTAACAATAACATTGTCATCAAATTCCCCAAAGAGTAGCATCATACCATGAGAACTATTTTCGTGACCTTAAAAGAAAGGAATCTAAATATTTTAAAATTAAATTTCTAGTCTTAAATGACTTGGTTGCACATATACAACGCACACACATACATACACACTGGCGGAATTTAACATTAGCTTGATTTTCTCTCTTAATCAAATGTTTTTACAACTTTCAGTATATAAATTGTTCTGCGTTTGAAACAGTTCAATTAAAGGGTCTGAAAATAATATCACACTAAATAAAAAGTGTCATAAAATTAACTTTATTTGTGCACATTCACACAATTTCATAAGGTAAGTTTAAATTTTCCATAATTGATTTGCTATAAATGTTTTTTCATAGAAGTTTATTTTTTTCAGAGGCACTAGCGACACCAAATCATCCGAGGTACTTCCCCATTACAGAAGGTAAGCTAAAATTTCAAATTACTTAGTCTATAGAGTGGCATTTTTCAAAAATTCAGAATATGGGTAAAATATGGTTAAAGATTAGTAACACTGTGCCATTCTTCTTAAGCCACAGTTAAACGAAATGAAAATGATACTGCAATCCAGTAAGACGTTCTGCAGACTTTGCCCAAGTCTGTATCAAATTAAGTTTATACATTTGCTCACATAAATTCATTTCACTGCTAGATACATTTGCGCAATATTCGACAAAATAATTTTCTAATATTGTAATATTGAGATTATTGCAAAACCAATTGCACTGTGCGCCTTATAAGCTTTGGAACACACTAAAACGAGCATTAAGTCTTTTTTCTTAAATGCTCTATATGCTTAAATAATGAAGAAGAAGAAGAAGAGAACGGTGTTCTGGCAGAAAATGAATGTAACAGTAATTCTTTAAATATAGTTATTAAATTAATTTTTTAAGAGATGCACATTACATATTAAAATAAAAATCTTATGTGCTACATTCGCATCACTTTATATACCTATCCTGAAAAACTATTCTGATAAAAGTTTATTCTATTATCTACTTCATTCTAACCATGATAAACATGAGCAGTTACTTCCTTGTAAGTAAGGAAAATATGGGAATACACTACTCTTTTAAAAGCTCGTCTTTCTCTTTTGCATTCCCGGGAGTAAGAGAGAGAGAAAGAGAGAGGGAGGGAGATATGAAACGAAAGTTTACTTCCCGTTGGAGTAAAGTTTAAAAGATAGCGGAAAACCAATAGAAGAAATATCTCGGAGACGTTTAAATGTACATGATATAAATTGTGTGTTTTAATGAAATCTATATTTTCTATGGGGCAACTTTTTGTCAATCTTTTTACAGCTTACGATTTATACATGCAAAAGTCTTTAGAGTTTAACCAGAACATTTAGGCTATATATTTCGATTATCATGAAAATATCTTAAACATAGAATATTTGAATCAAAATGGTTAGAGCCATTTTGTAGAAAATCAAAATTTTCGAAAAATGATCCATGTGAACAAAGGACAGTTAGTGTGGGAGCATATACCTGAAAATCTTTGTGTCGCGTTCTTAGGAGATAGTGAACCTAAATGCCAAGTTTGGTATTTAACCAACTTTATGTTTTTGAGTTATGCTGTCCAGAGTCACACAAACACAAACTGATATGTTTCTTAAAATGCTTTATTTGGATTCAGCGGACCCAAATACGTATTTCCGGTGAAATCTCCGTAGTGGCATACAATACCTTCTCTACCTACTATAATACTGTGAATGCGTGCTAGAAAAAGTAAAAACTACGACTAGGCAGGAAAAACTAATAAAAAAACTTCTGCGATATAATACAATAAGAGTAGTAGGTATAATTTTAGCAATAGTGATGAGGCTATAATATGTATGTCCAAGAGACATTTTAAAAAAGTATGTTGTGGTATTAGACCTAAAAGCTATCCCTTAAAATGAAAGTGCCTGCGTCAAGAAGAGCCACAACATTACTAAGGTGCGTTTCTATTAGCAACATGTATGAGACATTTGTGTGGAATATGTTTCTTTATACTTGCATATATGCCTATCTATCTGAATCCGTAAAGGATTTCTACCTAATAAATACACATGAACTGTTTGCAACTGATCCAGAACTGAGATTTGTGGTAAAGTGTACGTATAAGTATTTCTACATTTTCCATCATGCATGTATATTGTATCTCGAGAAGGTACCTCTTGCATTCCTCTCAAAAATTCGTTGTCAAAATTTCACATAAAAATGTTTGTTTTGAGGTCCCCTGATTCTAAAAGAAAGCTTTATAGAAAACGGTTCGTGTTTGTTGGTGTGTGTGTGCGTGTCTTTAGGCAACATAGCTTAAAAACGAAAAGCCGGTTAAATACCAAACTTGATATTTAAATTCAATGGATACGAGACAAAGATTTTATAGAAAATTGCCGCACTCCCGAATACTCTTTATATGTAGCATATTTTGAAACCTTTGATTTTATAAAAAATGGCTGTTACTATCTTTATTAAAATGCCGTATATTTAGGATATTTTCATGACAAACGAAGTGTATATCTTGAATTTTGGGGGGAATAGCCTCAGAAGACCTATTCATTCTGGATGACTTTTGTATAACTTCTATATATCTTGTAAACCGTCAAAGACTACTACCACTACTACTACAACTACCACTACTACTACCACTACTACCACTACTACCACTACTACTACTATCACTACTACTACTATCACTACCACCACTACTACCATTACTACTACAGCTACTGCTTCTACTACCACTACTACTAACACTACTGCCAATACTACGAAAACTACTACTACAAATACCACTACTATCACCATTACTAACATTACTATAGTTACTACCACTACTACTAACACTACTACCACTACTACTATCACTACCACTACTACTACCATTACTACTACAGCTACTGCTTCTACTACCACTACTACTAACACTACTACCACTACGACTAACACTACTACTACCACTACTACTAACATTACTATCACTACTACTAACACTACTACCACTACTACTAACACTACTACTGCCACTACTACTAACACTACTGCCACTACTACGAACACTACTACTACAAATACCACTACTATCACCATTACTAACATTACTATAGTTACTACCACTACTACTAACACTACTACTAACACTACTACCACCACTACTAACACTACTGCCAATACTACGAACACTACTACTACAAATACCACTACTATCACCATTACTAATATTACTATAGTTACTACCACTACTACTAACACTACTACCACCACTTCTAACACTACTGCCAATACTACGAACACTACTACTACAAATACCACTACTATCACCATTACTAACATTACTATAGTTATTACCACTAGTACTAACACTATTACCACTACTAACACTACTGCCACTACTACGAACACTACTACTACTACAAATACCACTACTATCACCATTACTAACATTACTATAGTTACTACCACTACTACTAATACTACTACCACCACTACTAACACTACGAACACTACTACGAACACTACTGCCACTACTACGAACACTACTACTACAAATACTACTACTACCATCACCACTACTAACATTACTATAGTTACTAACACTACTACTACCACTACTACTAACACTACTACCACTACTACTACTACTACTACTACTACTAGCACTACTACCACTACTACCATTACTACTAGAGCTACTGCTTCTACTACCACTACTACTAACACTACTGCCACTACTACGAACACTACTACTACAAATACCACTACTATCACCATTACTAACATTACTATAGTTACTACCACTACTACTAACACTACTACTAACACTACTATCACTACTACTAACACTACTACTACCATTACTACTACTACTAGCACTACTACCACTACCACCATTACTACAGGAGCTACTGCTTCTACTACCACTACTACTAACACTACTGCCACTACTACGAACACTACTACTACAAATACCACTACTATCACCATTACTAACATTACTATAGTTACTACCACTACTACTAACACTACTAACACTACTACTAACACTACTACTACCACCACTACTACTACTACAAATACCACTACTATCACCATTACTAACATTACTATAGTTGCTACCACTACTACTAACACTACTACCACTACTACTAACACTACTACCACTACTACTAACACTACCACCACTACTACTAACACTACTACTACTAACACTACTACCACTACTACTAACACTACCACCACTACTACTAACACTACTACTACTACTACTAACACTACTACTACTACTACTACTAACACTACTACTACTACTACTAACACTACTACCACTACTACTAACACTACTATCACTACTACTAACACTACTACTACTACTACTAACACTACTACCACTACTACTAACACTACCACCACTACTACTAACACTACTACCACTACTACTAACACTACCACCACTACTACCATTACTACTAGAGCTACTGCTTCTACTACCACTACTACTAACACTACTACCACCACTACTAACACTACTGCCACTACTACGAACACTACTACTACAAATACCACTACTATCACCATTACTAGCATTACTATAGTTACTACCACTACTACTAACACTACTACCACTACTACTACCACTACTACTAACACTACCACCACTACTACTAACACTACCACCACTACTACTAACACTACCACCACTACTACTAACACTACTACCACTAATACCATTACTACTAGAGCTACTGCTTCTACTACCACTACTACTAACACTACTGCCACTACTACGAACACTACTACCACAAATACCACTACTATCACCATTACTAACATTACTATAGTTACTACCACTACTACTAACACTACTACTAACATTACTACTACCACCACCACTACTACTACTACTACTAGCACTACTACCACTACTACCATTACTACTAGAGCTACTGCTTCTACTACCACTACTACTAACACTACTGCCACTACTACGAACACTACTACTACAAATACCACTACTATCACCATTACTAACATTACTATAGTTACTACCACTACTACTAACACTACTACTAACACTACTACCACTACTACTAACACTACTACCACTACTACTAACACTACCACCACTACTACTAACACTACTACCACTACTACTAACACTACCACCACTACTACCATTGCTACTACAGCTACTGCTTCTACTACCACTACTACTAACACTACTACCACTACTACTAACACTACTGCCACTACTACGAACACTACTACTACAAATACCACTACTATCACCATTACTAACATTACTATAGTTACTACCACTATTACTAACACTACTACCACCACTACTAACACTACTACCACCACTACTAACACTACTGCCACTACTACGAACACTACTACTACAAATACCACTACTATTACCATTACTAACATTACTATAGTTACTACCACCACTACTAACACTACTGCCACTACTACGAACACTATTACTACAAATATCACTACTATCACCATTACTAACATTACTATAGTTACTACCACTACTACTAACACTACTACCACCACTACTAACGCTACTACTATCACCACTTCTAACATTACTATAGTTACTAACACTACTACTAACACTACTACCACTACTACTACTACTACTACTACTACTACTACTACTACTACTACTACTACTACTACTACTACTACTACTACTACTAACGTTACTACTATCACCTCGCCACCAAACATAAAATTGTTACTAGACTTGAAACAAACTAATCGCAGTAAACTAATACAGAATGTATTAAGCTCCATTAAAACAATCCAAATAGTAACATACGTTTAGAAAACTCTGACAGCCATACTTAGGAGCTATAATATTGTTAAAAACTGCAAGAAGGGATTTCAGCAGTGGATAACTTACAAATTTTTTCAGTCCTCTGATATTACATTTTAATTCTTATAAAAAAAAAAAAAAAAAAAAAAAAAAAAAAAAAAAAAAAAAACAAAGGAAGAAGGAAAACGAATACAAAGATTATAACTAAAATATCGATATTTAGAGGTTTAAAGCTAAGCATTTCATTTTTACTTTCTCTACATAAGTGGTACATAAGTAGAGAAGGTGTTGCACTGTATCCAAAAATTCGATACCGAGATTTTACTGGAAATCTGTATCCAGAAAAATTAGTTTTAATAAATGTGTGTGTGTGTGTGTGAGAAAGAGAGACAGAGAGAGAGAGAGTGAGTGTTCGTGTATCTATGAACACCATGACTTAAAAACGAAAAGTTGGTTGGATATCAAACTTGGTATTCAAGTTTAAAATCTTCCAAGCATGCGACACGAAGATTTTAACAAAAATTCCCCTCTCCAAACTACCTTTTACAAGGCAAAACATCGAAAATTTTGATTTTCTCAAAAATGGGTGTAACGATTTTGATTAAAATACAGTGTATTAAAGCTATTTACATGACAAATAAAATACATATCTTGAATTCTTTGGGGAATAACCTCTGAATTTCTGTTTATTCTGACGAATTTTACTGAATTTAACTGATAAATCGAAAGAGTTAGACAAAAGGCTAAACATACAAGTTAAAACATACAAGTTAGTCCATATACAAACATTTCTTTTGTGGAGTTGCATTTCCGAGACATTCCTTGATATTGATTTCAGCTTTAAAATACCTAAATTTTTCGCATAGGGGAATTTGCAAACTTCTGAACATACAAATAAACGGATTTCAACCAAATGGCAATCCACTTTTAAAAGATTTGACTATCGCTTTAGCCTAGTGTATTCACATTTTTTCCTTCTACTTACAGGGAAGCAAGTAATAAATACAATTTCTACTAATGTTTATCTCGATAGCATGAAGTAGATAGAGGAATACGCTTTCTAACAATAATCTGTTACAAAGAGATAGAGAAAGTCATGTGAATGGAACATATCGATTTTTTTATCTTTAATATATATGTACTTTGTGTATTGGAAAACTACACAATATAATTTGAAAATAATAATTTTAGCATTCCTACTAATCTATCCTTTACAATATACTCTCCTTGAGTTTAGGCATACAGCTTACAAATAGATGTACTCCTATATTTGATAGGTTTCAAACTATATTACTTTGAACCAATCTTCATAGCATTTTACTCAGACCTAGTTGTAAGAGGAAAGTAAAATTAGATAATTTTTCCAATTAGTTTAAAAGAATCAAAAATAAAAAGAACTTCCAGATATTTTTACTTTCTCTACATGTAATATGTACTTAGTGTATGCTGTATATTGCACATAGTGTATATTGCACCCAAAACTTCGATATTTCACCGGAAATATATGGGCCCCCTGAATCCCAAAAAAGGCATTTTTAGAAAAATGTCCGTGTGTATGTGTGTGTGGGCAGCATAATTCAAAAACGAAAAGTACGTTAAATACCGAACTTGGTATTTCAGTTGGGTATCTTCCAAGGATGCGACGCGTAGATTTTCAAGAAAATATTTCCAGCCCCAACTACCCTCTACATGGAATAAATGTTGAAACTTATTATTTTCTCAAAAATGGCTGTAACGACTTTGATTAAAATATCGTATATTAAAGTGGTTTACATGATAAATAAAATGTACATCTTCACTTTTCTGGGAATGGCCTCGGAAGGCATGTTATTTCTGGATGAATTTTGCGGAGTTTTGCTTAGCTGGTAAACCGTAACAGTTAGAAAAAAAAAACATACTTCACAAAAATGTAGAGCTCGTTAAAACACGCACTTTATATTATATACATATTTTTTCGTGGATTTACCGTTTTTGAGATATTGTTTGTTATTAGTTACAGCTTTATGTCTCTTTGTACGGAATGTTTCAACTCCTGTCCATACATTCAAAGGAACTTCAATCATATAGCAACCAGCTTTTAAGAGGTTTGCCTGTCGCTTTGACCTATGGTACTCCCTTATTTCTTTTTTACTTACAAAGGAGCAAGTAATAAAACCATTTCTGGTAATTTTTTCTCAATTAGCATGAAGTAAATAGAAGAATAAACCTTTTAACAATAATTTATTGCAGAGATGTAGAGAAAGTCATGTGAATGGAACATTTAGACTTTTTGTTTTACATTTAAGTCTAAATAAAATTATAATATTTTAGAAGAACATACTTCCTGGGTTACGAACTAAATAAATATGTTCAAAAGTCGAATTTTAAAATTATGTTGAGTGAGCATTTCGAAGGACTTCATGAAACCATCCAAATATGTATTTAGTTAACAAAATTTGCAAATTAAAATCAGATATAAAATTGAGCCAGTTAGCAACTCCTTGGCCACCGCTGCACCTAGATTTTGCCTATCAATAAGCATCTATTGACACCAGGAACTTTGTAATTTGGTGTATTACCTTAACAACTCTAATCAAGAAGTGTTTTCACCTAGAAAGAGATTTTTACAAGACTATAGGCACATTTTATTACTTTCTCTACATGTTGTCTGTATGTACTATAGTGTATAGAGCAAGAATTGTATTCCACTAAGAGTTGCCCTGAGTAAAAAAAAAAAAGTAAAAAAAGGTCAGAGCGTGTTTGTTTGCAGACAGCATAGCTCAAAAACTAAAATACCACTAAATACCAAACTTGGTATTTAAGTTTGGCATATTCCAAGGATGCGTCACGAAGATTTTCAAGAAAATTCCCTACTCCAAACTACCCTTTACATGGAAAAGTTGTTGAAAATTTTGTTTTACTTAAAATGGCTCTAACGATTTTGATTAAAATGTACATTAAAGCTATTTACACGACAAACAAAATGTAGATCCTAAAATTTCTGGAAATAGCTTCTGAGGGCCTGTTCATTCAGGATTAATTTTGTTGAATTTTGCATAACTGGTAAAGCGTAAGAGATAGTAAAAAACTTACTATACAAAAAATGTAGTTCTCGAAACACACAATTTATGTCATTTACATTTTTACGGCAAAGTTGGACCGTTTTCGAGATATTCCTTATTATTCGTTTCATTTATGAAACTACTTATCTTCTCAAACGGCGCCACCTTTCATTTCATCTCTTTTTCTGGAAATGCAAAGTGAACCGAACTTCAGTTGTTCACATATCGTCCGACTATCACTTTAACCTGGTCTATACCCTTATCTTCCTTATGCTTGTAAGCAACGCAGTAGTAAGACCAATTCTGTTAATGTTTATCTCGTGAGGCATGATGTAGGTAGAAGAATAGTCTTTTGTAAGAATACTTTTTCAGAACAGGTAGAGAGAGTCATCTGAACGCAACACATGATGTTCTTTTTTTTTTTTTTTTTTTTTTTTTTTTGTAAGTGATATCACTTGTGGATAAGGCAATATGTGTTCCCTTCTCGATACTAGTATTAGTAATGACTGTCACTTTCTATGTAGCTCAGTACCTTATTTCCATTACACCGGATTTGCTACTTTGTTAGAATCTGAGCATAATATCCCTCGGATCGAAATTTAATATTCTTCGAAGGACCTGGAATAATTATGCAACTATTCTTGAAGTAACGTATAAAATGGTCTTCTATAAGATTTGACATGTCAATATATTTATATTAATAAATTGTTATAGAAATATGAAACGTGTTTAAATTACTGTACCTATTTAGTACATGATTGTAGTAGCATATCCTATTCCAACAGGTATGAAACGCCTTCAAAATTTAAAAATTACTGTACGGTGTGTGGCTTCACTCCACTATTCATAATTGGCCCATGTGCCATAGAAGGCTTTGAAGAAGAACAATAATGGAATAAGAGAGACTTTTGCAGTAAACGGGGAAATGTATTACAGCGTGTTATAGAATTTCGTCAGCCCTAGACTGAGAAGTCAAGATATGCAAAGCATAATCTTCCATCTTACCAATGTTTTGTAAACCAAATTTCCTGGCCAACATTGATGGTGTTTTGGACATTTTCTTATTGTTTTCTAAACAATTACAGTATTTATAGTTGTTTAATATTGAAATGATTTTTGAAATACCTATATTTTGTCTAATAATATAATTTGTGGATATTTCTGTAGCTCATTCAGTAGAACATCTGCCTACTTTGTGAGGGTTCCCGATTCGATTGCTGGTAGGGTATGTGTTTTCCTTTAATCCTTATTATTCCCAGAGTCTGGAAGTACGAATGAAAGTATGAATATGCGTGTATATGTATGTGTCAAAAAAAAAAAAAAAAAAACTAGAAACCCAATGACAGCAGTATTCAGTACATGTGTTCCAAAGATGAATGCTCTGATATGGTCATTCAGTTCAAGACGGGGTATAAATGGAACAATTTTAAACACACACATATATATATACCGACCGGCCGCTGCGTCCCCCATCTCTGTCCATTACAGACGTCATGGATGGGGTGCAGAATTGGAGGTTGAGACGTGGTCAGCGCCTCGAGCCCCCCGGCCGATTAATGCGGTTCTCATGACCTGGAGCCTCCTCCATCAAGTAGCCCCCCAGGGACCTTACGAGGCTGAGTGCACCCCGGGTCAGGTCTCCCAACGTGGGAAAAATCCCCACGCCGGTACTGGGGATCGAACCCAGCTGCGCTACCACCGCGCTAAGGAGACGACCCATATAGATATATATATAATTTGTGGTGTCTATTCTAAAAAGATGGGCAACAATTCGAAAAGATCATGTATAAAGAAGAGGGCAGAGTATTGTATAAGACGTCACAATTTTATTTCTGTATTCAAGGGTGGACGCATAGACTCGTGGATGAAATTACGAACTTTTGAATGAAATGCTGCACCAAACTTACCTAGACACGCGGCAGATTAATGGAAAGGTAAGAAATGTAGTGAGTTCAACTGTTTGGGAAGCCAATATCCGATTCCAAAAGCGGAGGTGGTGTTGAGCCTTACAAGGGCATATTACGGGGGCAGGTCTGTCTGATGTGGACGACCTTAGCGTACCGACCTACTAAATAATGTATGAAGAGGGTCCTAGCTGCACGCTGGATGGACCAACACTGTTCCAATACTGCTCTCTCTCTCTCTCTCTCTCTCTCTCTCTCTCTCTCTCTCAGTTGTCCTCTCATTAGCTTATTCTCGATATTTAACGTCGTCATTAGCTTTGTTAGTGCGATGAGACGATAAGCTTGCGTGATTTCGTTACGGCTTCTCTGAATAAGTTGCCAAGAGAGCATAGTGAATGCTATGATTACCCTAGGGTAGTACACGTTTTAAAATTACTCTGATATTGCAGAGGTTGCGTCCTCTGGTTGCGTAAAGCTTATCTTTCTCTTCTCATTCCCGCAACGAGCAATAGAGGATTCAAACACTGCGGCCAAAGATGTATTGTACCGTATGCGCCTGCGGGATGATATGAAAGATCTGAAGGGTTGTAAGTCCGGATGAAGCAGCGGCAAATGAGGATTTTGCAGGGTTCCTTTAGTTTCACGGATTGAGACTCTCCTGCAGGCACCCCCCGGAGCTCATGCTGACGAACAAGTCCGAACTGCTCTGGCTCGGTCAGTACTGGAGGGCATATACACATAGCAGCATATACCACCAAACTACACAGTCAAGCCCCATGCTCCAGATGACGCGAAATGAAATTACGGGGAACGAGAAACCGTTAACATTTTTAGTATTAGAAAATCCAACCTAGCATGGCAGGACGATAAGGGAAACCAAGAAAAATGAAACCCAATTCTGAGAGAGGAATCAACGGAGATTGAACCCGCGACCTCCCAAATGTGGTCCTCGAACCCACGGCCGCTGAACCATCCCCATCATTAGAGCTTCTTTAGAATTTTATATGAGGTTTTCCCTTAGTATTTTGAAAACGCGGCAGATATTTTTCAGAGACAAAGATTCCAAAGCTCGTTTGTAAGAACTGCATATAAATTAGTTACCATTGGTTATCTAGTTAAGGTTTTAATATACATTTTAATTGGTGAAAGGGAAGTACTTCCTGGTTAGCGTACAATGCAATTCCCAATAAATGGTATGGTTTAAAGTTTCAGAAGGTGCGAAAAGAAAATTAGTTGAAGTAAATGGTTATGGTTAACAGGAAGCAGAGGAGGACTGGGCATTTAAGCGAACATGAAGGTTTATTGTGCCTCTTGAAACCTCCAAAAGAAAAAGGAGAAGTGTAGGACATAGCGATCAGATCCTAGGAGGCAAGTTGGAACGCAGGCGAGCTCTCTAAAAGTATCCAGATATTACATTCTGGCTGGTGGGACCTTCCATAGCCCTAAATCTCCCCTATCGCAACCAGATTCGAGTAGATTGTTGCTTAAGGGACTCTATAATGTTTTTCAAATTTTAAGGGTTCTACTCTGCAGCGAATGTGATACGTTATCGTGTTCTGCGTCGCCAGGTCACTACCCCCATTCTTTTCATATTTCCCTCTCACTCGCACACTGAGCACGCAAATCTGCCCGGCAGCATAATGTTTATTCATGTGTATTATGAAAACTATTTGAGCTAGAAATCCGTGATTTTTACGGTTTTGCTATCTTCCTCATGAATGTATTTATGACAGACGGAATCACTTAGCACATTACTCCCCAGCTAAGCAGGAATGCAATATGTCAACACGGCAGATCCGATTGGTTGCCGGCTTGTTGAGGCTCATCCCATTTGAAAGTCACTGTAGGGGAGACATTTTGACTTCAATCGATTAAAAAAATAAGAAATAGCTTTAGTACCAAAATTAAAAGTAATAGATAGACTTACTTTTCTAGCTTAGGTCGGCCTATTTTAACAAAATCTACAGAGGTGGTATGTGTTTCTCAGATCTTTATCTGTTTAATGATAAATATCTTACCTTACTAAAGTCACTCTACTACTTCCAAGTAAACAATCTACAATTATTTTCAAATTCCCTTATTTGGTGTTTTCGAATATAATTTATGTCACGTGTTCATCAAGCTATATCCACTGTATGTTCCCAAATATTACGTTGACATTTTAAAATATACTTTTGTTAAAGGTTTTGACCAATTGCAGCTTCAATTCCTAACATTTAATTATTCTTTTTTTTTTCATTAATTATTTTTTGCATAAAACTTAAAAGATTTGAATTAACCATTTTCTAAACCATTGATATGGTTTATATATTCGTATGTTCTAAGCGGAATATATTTACTTTGAAATGGAAGGTGGGCTGTTTTAATATAATGACTAGAATATAACTATTGGTTTATTTTTAAACAGTTAATATTATTAATTAGCATTTCAAGTCAAGGTGCAGTTATATATAAGTTGAATAATGGATTACAATAAATTTTATTTATAATATGGATTGTTATTGAAAATATAATTTGAAGGTGGATTTTGTTTATGGCATTGTTATATGGGGAGGGTGGAAAGTTCCTAAAACTATTAACGATGCTGGTGAGAAGATTTAGCCACAATAGGGGGAACAGGAAGACTGGAAGTATATTTTGGCAGCAAGCGTACCTAAGGAGAAGGCTAGGAAAAATTATTACCTGAGGTATTTTTAGCTTCCAAAAGACGGAAAACAGCATGCTGGAACTTGATTTTAAATAGCCAGAACTATCCAAGCTTAAGCTCATGCTTAATAAAAGTATGTGTGCTAAGAGATAAGGACATTTATGTAAACATTGTTTAGAAATATTTGGTGTTTTATTTATATGCGTAGTATGTATAATAATAAAAATAATATTAATAATAATAATAATAATAATAATAATAATAATATATACTGTATGTATGTGTGTGGCATGCGCAGTTCAGAGTATTTTTCGTTGCATTTATGTTTATAGTCTGTGAATATAAAATAGTTGCAGTATTACAGAATCAAGTATTTTTCCAAGTAGAATGTACATTGACTCTATGAAGCAGTTAATATTCTTTGTTCATAATAAATACCACTACCATATTTAGATTAACAGAAACTAGGCATTAGCTAACCTTTTTGATGAAAAAACAGTAGAATATGAATAACATATTGGGCAGAGAAAGTAACTTAATCATTATCCTTTTTTAACAGTTTGTATGACTTTCAGTATTCCTTAACATTTGAATTTACTATGTCAAGCGTAATTTTATTTTAACAAGATGAATATTATTGAAAGATGAAGTTCAGTCCAAAAGTTTGACAAATATGACTAGGGCGTGGTAACTATATTGATATTTTATGGTTTATCATCGGCTTCCTCAGTATAGAAATACATTTCAAGATTGACGAATCTTGAAACTACAGCGGAAATTCTCCACAGTTGATGCATGCTTATGGGAGCACGTTTCTATGTTAATGATGGTGGTGATGATTATAGTTATTTTTAATAGTGTTTCGTTTTTACTACTCGTACTATGACTCCACAGGCGATGATACTGATAGTAAATGGAATGAAGATAGAACACCGGTGAAATGCGATGGCGGGAGAAACCGGAGAATCCGGAGAAAACCCGCCCATGCACCGCTTTTTGCACCACAAATCCTACATGCGATCACCTGGGAGCGAACCCGGACCGCCTTGGTGAGAGGAAAGTCGTCTAACCAATTGGCTTAAGTTAATGCCTAAGCTTCTATGTTTTGCTAATAGTTACCGACTGAAAACAGATTCATTGGATTATATAGCTACTGCATACGCATTAATCTCTTATTTTTCTGTACAACGCATCTTTAATCACTGATTTTCCTCCTGGCTAATACAGAATTGCAAATTAGCCTTCATCTCTTTTTCAGTTAATCGCATGCTTTGCTTCCTCCTTAACCTTTCTGGATTTGACTTGACTGGCCTTCCAAAAAATCAATTAAATACTTATAACAGGATTTCTGAACGCAGTTGGATGATCAAAAACACGTCGAGGCGGTGTTCAGATCACGAAGAACACATATGTTGTGCATGAAATGACCTTGGACTTCCAATTCAATTTCGTATGCAGTACAACATGAGTAGAAGTTGCTGATTCACAGGAGACGTGAATGAAATATGTAGCACAGTATCCAGGTGGCAGTGCTCAGAGTGATATACAGGTGCGAGTGATGGCAGAAACGTATTTAAGAATAAAAACCCAATGTTTGTCTAGCATCTGTTAACTTTAAAGGCGTAATGAATAATTCAGGTCTCCTCCATGCTAAAGAGGCTCCGAGTTCAAATTTCTTCTGTAACTTTCGCTGTTCGCATTTAGAATGCTATGCAAGCTTTTTCCATATAATTTTTCGAGTTGTAGACAGCATAAACAACCAAAAATAAAGACTTCATTTAGGTGGTTTTAATAAAACATACTAAAACTCTAAACAATTAAACAACCAGATAATTAACAATACCTATCTATTATTCGAAACGTTAGCAATTTTAAAAGATTATTCAAGAACCATTGAGATATATTACAATGCATTTTATTACGTTAGACATTTTTATATTCCAGTATGTTAAAAATATTGCTAGTTTTTTTTGTACACGTACTATGTACATAGTGTATAGAGAGAGTATTGCATTCCACCCAAACATTCGATACCGAGATTTCACCGCACGCTTTAGGGCCCTCTATATATGTATAAACATTTTTAGAAAAGGCCATGTGTCAATGAACACGATAACTCAAAACCGAAAAGTCGGTAAAATACCAAACTTGATATTCAAGTTTAGGATCTTCCAGGGATGCGCCACATATATTTGAGAAAAATCCTCTCTCTCCAAATTACCCTTTACATGGAAAAAAATTCGAAAATGTTGATTTTATCAAAAATGTGTTTAGCGATTTTGGTTAAAATAATTAAAGATATTTATATGACAAATAAAATGTATATGTTGAATTTTATAGGAATAACCTCTAAAGACCTCTTTGTTCTAAATGAATTTTGCGCAGCTGGTAAGCCATAAGAAATAGACAAAGTCTTACTACAGAAAAAATGTTGATCACGTTAAAACGCTCAATTTATGTCACATACATTTTTTCTGGAATTGACCATTTTTGAGATATTCCTTGTTATTTGCTTCGTATTTAAAATGCCTTATTTTCGTTCTACTTACAAGAAAGCAAGTAATTAAGACAATTTATGCTAAAGTTACAGCGATGTAGAGAAAGTCATGTGAATGGAACACATCAGATTTTATAAACCGTTTAGCTTCAGAATGTCCAAAAATTCCCAGTTAATTTTTAACTTCATTCTCTATTTCTTGCATGTTGCTTATAATATACAATGTGTCTATAAAACTACTGTCGTACTCAAAATTGGCATCACGTCACTTTTTTTATTCACAGAAATTTATTTGTGATTAGTGGATATGGATTCATTATTGGATATTTAGCACACAGATTACATATGAATATTTTGTATTAAAAATGGTGTTGTTATTAAAGAATGTTTAAGGAATTACAGCAAACCCACAAGAAGTTGGAATGTCATTAACACGCAGAGTCTGGTGCAGCTTCAGAATGCTTTTAGGCGAAGGTTTCAACATCAAACTCCTACAATCACGTCAATTTGGAAGTGGTACAGTGATTATGTGGATCCTACATGCATAGTCATCAGAGGAATGGTCAATCAAAACGGACCGGGTTCGATCCCAGGCGACCCAAGTGGAAGTTTGGTGAATAAAGCGGCGCAGGGGCGGGTTTTCCCTCGCCATTGCATTCCACCATCTTTATTCCATGTGGCCTCAGTGTCATCGTCTGTATAACAGCGGCGTTAAACACCATCAAAATATATAAAAATATATAAAAAATAAATAAGAAATTAAAAGGAAAGTTCATTCGGAGAAAACAGGAATTGTGAATTTGAACGTAATGCTGTCCGTAGAGCTACTCAGCAGTAAACATCCCTAAGGTCCTACGTGCGTGATTAAAGTTTCACCCCTAAAAATTGCAATTAGTACATAAACTGAAACTTGGTGACCTGCAAAACGATTAGATTTCTCTGTACATCTGTCTCAAAAAAATATTTTCAGCGATGAGGTAACATTCCACGTTGATGGAAAAGTGAACAGGCATAATGTTAGGATTGTGGGAGCTAGGATTCACATTCCATTTTGGAAGCTGAAATTAAATGTCTTTTGTGCCGTATCGAAACGTCAAATCTATGCTCATTTTCTTTCGGGAGGTAACTATCAACGGCCCAACTCATCATCTCACTGAATGGTTATTTTCACAATTAGAAAAGAAGCAATGGATTTATTTTCCAACAAGATGGAGCGCCTCCTCACTGGCATTTACATGTTTGGGAACATCTGAATAAGTAGTTTCCAGGAAGATGGATTGGCTATACCGAAAAGATAATGTGTTCTATAAGTGACCGCCGAGGTCACCTGACTTGTTTGTGATTTCTGTTTATGGGGTTACATAAAGGACTGTGTCTAATACCCTCATTTCTTAGAAACTGTAAGAAGTGCAACTTCCTATCACTGCTGCCATCCAGTCCATGTCATCAGATATGTTTCAGCGGGTGTGGCGCGAATGGAAATATTGACTTAAGTCTGTATTACTCGTTGTGCATTCACCGGCTATGAGGTATAGTAAAATATATTTAATTTTTTCTTTCGCATATCACCAACTTCATCCAAATACGACTTCCAAAGCGACGCAATACCAGTAAATGTATTTTTATGGACAAACACTATATTGATGTAAAACAATTTGCTCAACCAAAACCCAGGACTAAACCTCGATTGCTTTATACATAGGCTGATAGACCAGCCGCTAATTGAAAATTTCGGGTTAATTTACAAAATCCAAACTGTAGCACCAGCACCCACACTCCATGAATTCAGTTGAATGCTACACTGATACCGCATTAAATGTGTTTGAACTTCAAAGAGTTTGCCACTGTCTTTGAAGCTGTAGTAAAGTCGTATTACACATTAAAATTACTGCAGTATATCAAATGAATTTAGGCACAAAGATTTTCAGACAACTGAGCAACTTAAAAAAGCGGTGCTAAATAGTTTAATTCCATCACAGTAATATTGCGAAAGTTTACCTAGAGAGATTATGAAGTTTTCCATGGGCTCACGTGATCATGACTTTTCATGGTTCCCGAGTTGTTGTGGACTCTTGAAACTTGGCCATCGCCGAATCAGGATATAAATACATTTAATCCATGTCACAATGTATTCCTTGAAATCTTCTATCAGTTGTAGAATATTGATAAACATTTCAAAATTGCTGTGAACCCGAACTAGGCAGAGAAAATTTACACTTGTGAAACAGATTATCATCAGACTCTACTTAACTTTTGACTCTAAATTATGTACCCCACCCATGGTTACTTCGAATAGCATTATTGTTCACACTCCGTGATCTCCAGAGGGAAAATGTAAATCAACAATTACCTCCACAGCAATGGTCATTAGATATATATTAAACTCAAGTATGAAAGTTTTATTAATGTTTCATTAGTTCCAAAACATAATCATCTTGGTCGGCAGACTTAATGATCGGGTAAGACATCAGGTTAAAAGTAATTTGAAATTAAATATGTATTCTTTTACCCTGTCCTAAATTCTTAGTGTTCTGAGTGAAAACCTTCGTTAGACTAAACGTTAGTGTGTATGTTTGGCTCACAGTTCTTTAGTAAATAACACCAAACATTCAACAAAACACACAAAGAAACAAAACACACACCATGAAGAGCAAAGGTAACTATAACTTCGGAAGACTGTAGTCCACGATATTAGTGACGGCGTAGCTTTACTGGATCCCCACGAAGAGCACCTCGTTCATAAGCTTCAAATTATTGACGTTGGTAAACGAAAATCACCTTCTGAAAGCTAGCAGGTTAACTTCCCGGAAAATCACTTCAGATTTTTGGCGTCCCTGCATCGATGACGCCGAGCTTCATAATAACTGGTGCCCAGCGTGGGGCCACTGTGGCATCATACAATAATTGGCGTCCAACGTCGAAACAATCTATATCGTAATATAGATCCCAATGTTATGCCAAGTCCATGGTAAATCATTGCCCATTGGGTTAAATAATAATTAGTATCACCTTTAAGAAAGTAACAGAGCAAAGATTCAGAGGGATAACGAAGCTTTTCGTGCATTGTATACGTTTCACTCTGTAAATAAGTTGTGTCATTACTAACATTACAACCATTGTCTAAAAATGACACAGCTTTCTGTGAAATGCTGATCCATATTTTGCAATGTCAAAAGATGCTCACATTTAGGATTTGATAACACAGTCGTTAATATAACTACACTACTGTTGTGCGTAGTGCTCTCATGAAAAGAATAAAGATAAAAAGAAAGCTGAATCTCAATAATATTGCACTTTAAAAGTTCCGTTCTAGTGAAAGCCATATATGTGGAGTTTGTTTAAATTTTGGAGTAGAATTCTTCGCACTCCCCCTCACCAAAAATACCTCACTGAAATTGCATAGTTTATGTTTACAAAATATTTAAAATTAAGTTTTTTTTCGGAACCCAATGAAATGATATGTGGAAAGATTGAAGGTGTTCTGTATTTATTGTACAGTTATTACTAAGTTAATTTGGATTTGGTACATTTTGTGATGTTTATTGTTAATTTCTTTAAGAAAATACTCCGCTATTATGAATTAAAAATACATTTGTATTGACTTAATCTGGAGAAGAAATTGATATTAATTCAACCACTCCTTGTAAAATGGGATTGCATTGAGCTTATATAAGGTATATTTGTATCTCTCTCCTTCAACTTTAGAGATAATTGGTATAACTTGAAGCAAAATGTTTGTTTGGACGAGTCTTATAACAAAAAAAATTGATAATTTATTACACACACATATATAATAATAAAAGTATATATATATGCAATACATGTAATCATATTATTTTCAGTTTTAAACACGGACTAAAATAAGAGAAAACTGGGTGTAATTTAGAATGTTTTTATATGACTAAGCCCCTAAGTTTTTGTTTAAAATGTTAATATGAAGTAGGAAATAAGGGTCGAAAACTTCATATAATTTTGCTGAAGCACTGGCAGTTCTAGCTTACTTAATAAAAAAAACCTTATTACGCGCCATTAGAAATAACAGTAGTTGCACGAATTGGACATCAGAACACCAGTAGTCCTTCTTTATCACATAACACATATAGGTCTTTATTATCGAAACGTTATTTATATTTGTGATGTTATCATTTAAAAATTACCATTTAACTTCAGCAAATTATGAAATGTAACAAATTTGTTACTTAAAAATGTACATATTAGAATTTTACAGATAACAGAGTTTTCAGTTCACCACTTAGCTGTTCTTGAAGATAAAAATATGCTCTTCAATTGTGGCACGGATATCTGTTTTCTCTTCTCTTTACCTCTGCTTTAATCCAGTTGGCCGGGGTTTCACTACTACACTTGGGTGTCTGAAGCCCCCATATGTATGCTGGTTAAAACAAATTTATATTTTTATCCATGCTCATAATTACGAATAAGAATACACATTATTATAGATTTCTTGCCTTTTATATTTCTTATAATTGTGTAGGTTAAAAGAAATAATTAATTGACCGTCTTGTTGCCCTCGATCTCGCATTTACAAGAAACATAAAATATTAAATATGAGATATTCTTTCAACATGAGCAATATCATTAACACTGCAAATTTCATCATCTCAGATTAAAGACGCTGATTGTGCAATAAATTAAAACTAAACATTCTTAAAGATGTGTTCTCAGTACTGCTGCTCAGACTCTTAAAATTAAATATATTTTAGAAGGCCTTTATGGTTTGTTAGACTGTTCCCAAGTCTTCCCGACCTGATTATAGAAATTACTTTTATTTCTGTCCAATTTATTAGGATTTCACTCGAAACCAGTATGTACAAACATAGTTTTCACATTAAGAACTATATCTTCAACAAACACATTTTAAAACAACGGTAAAGGTCTCTAAAATTACTTAAGAATTTGTCTACCATAAAGGTATAGAGGTTGTACTTTTTTCACATTTTGTTTTCAATTTTATTTATTTTGATCTTTCAGAATTTATTTTTTTTATTTCTCATTAGGCTATATAAAAGGATACTTAAAATAATGGCAAGTATTTAATATATACTGGCTTTAAAACAGCTGCGAGCTCTCTAAGCCAATAAAATGGTATTACCATGCTCATTAATTAAAATCATTTCCGGATAATAATCTCACGATTAACATGAAATAAATATAAAACAAGAATATAGTGAATTATTTTATAATGAGTTATAAAATAATCAACGAGGAATGATTTTTATTCAGAATTATGTGTTTCTACTTTGTCCTCCTTTTGATCAGGTTTACTAACCAATTTTGTCGTTTCTCGTGTTCTTGTTCTGTATTTTGTTTTCTTTAATTGGTTCTATTTACTTTATGATGAGAATGTTTAAGAGGTGTTTCTCTTTATATCATTATTCTGAACATTTGTCACAGGAGCCTTACCCCTGCTATTGATATTAATTCTCTATGATCTCTTGTAACAATTATTAATTTTAATTGCCTTCAATGTCCCTTCGCATTTCTATATTTAATAGTTTCTTAAAGTATGCTTTAATGAAGGAAATTGAATTTCCCACACATTTGTCGCTACAGTGAACACGTTTATTGCTACTTAAGAAGACCTCACTCCTGCAATTCACAGATTTCAGTCATTCCATTAAGAAACAAGAGCCCAGGTGACAAGAATTTTCGTATTCTCTCCAGCTGTGCCGTCATTATCAATTCTCTACGGCCTTAAACCGTAAAATTGCGTATAGATTCGCTGAGGCCATTTTAGGCGCCTGTTCCGAGAAAGTCGGGAGTTTACCTTGCCGTAAGGACGAGGGTAGTGTGGAAATGATATCACGTTTTGAACCTTAGCGCAACGGACATTTCCGGTGCAGTTTAATTCATACGTAGAGTACTGTCATGTAATTCTTAGACTACTATGTATCAGCTCTAGAAACTTGTTATTAGATACTATATAATTTAATAGAAACCTCTTATATTAAATGAAACGTATGAATTGCAAGGTCGATTAAACAGCAACTACACTTTACATTCAGTAACACTCATTTGTCATTCTAAACGTTTAAAGTGAATTTACGTCTAGCAAAAAGGCGTGGCATAAGATCATATGAGTAGTGCTGAGGCATCTGGGATGCTCTCCCGGATCTCGCTAGCCGGCAGAAATAATTGATACACGGAACTGTACCACCCATTTCGCTTATTATCTTACCATAGTCAATCTCACCATCATCATGTTTACAACCACCACCGCTATTACCATCACCACCACCACCATCTTTACATCCAACACTACCATCACTAGTGCCATTAGCAATATCACCACCATGACCGTAATCAGCACCATCACCACCTCAACTACTGCCAACATTACTAGCACCAACATCACCAATACACTACACCTCCATCACCACCTCAACCACCCAACACTATTAGCATCAGCATCACAAAACACCATTAGCACCACCATCCCAATTACTCCATAGTCACTGGCAACACCACTGTCACCACCATCAGCTACCAGCTCTACAACCTGCACCATTGCAACAACCTACACCATCACTAAACTCAAGCACCACCATAGTCACAGGCAAAACCACTGTCACCATCATCAGCTATTAGCTCTACCAACAGCACCATTACAACAACCTACACCATCACTAACCACAAGCACCACCATAGTCACAGGCAAAACCACTGACACCATCATCAGCTATTAGCTCTACCAACAGCACCATTACAACAACCTACACTATCACTAATCACAAGCATCATCATAGCCAATACTACAGCACCACTAGGAATACACCACCCTCATCACCACCAGCACCAGCAACCCCCACAACCCATTTATCAATACTATAACCACCACCAATACACAAGTACTATTACCACCGTCATAGACGAATAACCACCATTAGCAACATCACCGTAACAGCTAACACCATCATCACTACGAGCACCAATACTACCAACGCCACCAGGAATAACACTACCACTATTAGCCACCCACCAGCATCATGTCGATCATTATCAGCCCAGCATCAGCACAATCATCACTGCCACCACCAGCAACCGGACAACCTCCACCACAGCAATACCAACTGCACCATCACCAGCAGCATCACCACCATCAGTAATAGTACCACACCAGCAACAGCCCACCACGGCACCATCATCAGCACCACCGCCACTATCACCAGCAGCACTATCACCACTAGAATAGCCACCATCATTGTTAGCAATACACCACCAACAAACACTAGCACCACCATCAACATCATCATCACCACCATTACCGCTGCCAGCAACAGCACCATCAACATCATCAGCAAAAGCACCACCTCTGCTACCATTACATAACCACCACTCAAGCCACCACTACCATTAGCAACACCATCACCAACACCAGCAACAGCTATATCACTACACCACTCCCATGTGACCATCATTACACAAGAAGGACAAAGCACGTTTTGTTTTATTACCTTCTGCATCACTTATATAAAAAGCAATTCTGTTTCAAAGTCCATCCAAAATTTCAAAATATAGATTTCACTAGGTTTGAAATCCCCAAAAAGAAAGAAAGTGTGTGTATGCGTATGCGTGTATAGTATGAGCTAATATAGCTCAAAAACAAAAAGTTGAATAAATATATGGTTGTAAGGGATTTAAATCGGTCTCTTTGCGTAACGAGGAGTTGACAAGTTCCGTATGAGAAAAGTTTTAAGCATTTTAAAACTGAAATAAATAACAAGGAATATCACTCAACTCCACGAAAAAAAAGTATGTGACACAAATTGTGTGTTTTAAGGAGATCCAAAATAAAGAGGTATTTAGACTCCATTCAGAAAATTCAAGATACATATTTTATTAGGAATGTAAATATCTTAAATGTAAGATATTTTAATCGAAATCGTTAGTCATTTTTGAGAAAATCAAAATTTGCGAATTTTTTTCCATGTAAAGGGGAGTTATTTTAAGGGGTTTATTGAAAATCTTTGTGTCGCATCGTTGGAATGTGCTGTACTTAAATATCCAGTTTGGTATTTTTTAAACTTTTCAATTTTGAGTTACCGTGTTCATAGACACTAACAGAAACAGAACGGACGCTTTTACAAAAATACTTTGCTATTGATTGAGAGGACCCCGAAATATATTTTCTTGCAATCTCGACGTTGAATTTGTTATTGCAATGCAATAGCATCTCTACGCAGTATATTCGTGCTCAGTACGTGTAGAAACAGTAATTGAACAAAAAGTAAAGTGTAACGCGAACCTTTCACACAAATGCATCAACCTATACTAATTACATTTTCTTTTGTTGTACTATCCACATTGAAGTAATATAAAGAAATGTTTCCACAGGAGTGTTTCCAGAACAGAAAAACGTACAGTTTTTTTCTTTCACAATTGGAGAACGAAACTAAAGTTGTTTGTGTTAGGACTTAATGTTTTCTTTCTCTGCATGTACTATGTACGTAGTGTATAGAGAACGTATTGTGTTGCAAACAAAATTCGATACCCTGATTTCACCACAAAACATGTTTTGGGACCTCCTGAATCCAAACAAAGCATTTTTAGAAAAGGTCTGTGTGTGTCTGTGGGCACCATAACTCAAAAATAAAAAAATCCGTTAAATACCAAACTTGATATTTAAATCCAGTATATGCCCAAGGATGCAACACGAAGATTGTCAAGAAAATCCCCCACCACCAACTACGCTTTACATGGAAAAAAATTCAAAACTTTTGAAATGACTCTAGCGATTTTGATTAAAATCTCTTATATTTAATATATGTATATGGCAAATAAAATGAATATTTTGAATTTACTGGGAATATCCTCTAAAGACCTCTTTTTTAATTTTGCATAACTAGTAAACCGTAAGAAATAGGCAAAAACTTACTACACAAAAAGGGTAGCGCTTTTTAAAGCATACAACTTATGAATAGGTAAAGTCAGACTGAAAAAGTCAATGATATAGCCGGGATTTGAACCACGGATTTCCCGACCTCTAGTCGGTTGCTCTGCTACTGAGCTACCATGGCAACATGCCGGCATAGCATTGAATTTCTCAACTGACTCGCATGTTTCCCGGTAAACCACAAGGTGATCTCAAATTATTTTGAGATGACAACCTACATGGCGACTTACAATGTTCTAAGTACTTAAGTCTCAGGATTCATAGTATAGTCAACTATTATGGTCAATTGGTATTTGATTAATTGTTTTTTCACACAAGCCGTGTGTAGGACAGGAGTTGGATAGGCTCAATGCTATGCCTGCATGTTGCCACGGTAGCTGAGTGGCAGAGCAACCGGCTAGAGATCGGGAGATCCATGGTTGAAATCCCGGCTATGACATTGAATTTTTCAGTCTGACTCTACCTCTCCAACTCCTGTCCTAAACACGGCTTGTGTGAAACAAACAATTAATCCAACACACAACCTATGTCACATATATCTTTTCCTGGAGTTGACCGTTATCGAGATATTCCTTATTATAGGTTTCAGTTCTAAAACACTTGAGTTTTCCTCATACAGGAACTAGTTAACTCCTGGCCGTGCAAAGAAACGAATTTCAATCCCAAAGCAACAACATTTTAAGGCATTTGACTGTCAGTTTAGCCTAGTGCATTCCCTTATTCCCCTTCCACTTATAAAGCACTAAGTAATAAGATCGTTTCTATTAGTGCTTATCTCGATTAGCATCAAGTGGATACGAGAATTATCTGATTAACAATAATTTGTTACAGAAATAAATACTATTAATCTTAATATTCCATAAATTATTATTCGTCTCCCTTCTCTTAACTTATAACCCCAGTACACATTCAACCCATATGATATGTTTTATTTGCTTATACTATTCTATGTTCCATTCCCAATAAACTTAGAGAAAGCCATATGAATGGAACACAAGATTTTTGTTCTTAATATTACAGACAAAAATCTAACGTCTTCCATTCACATGACCTCCTCTACCTGATCCAGAAATAATTATAGAAAAATATATGGCGTGTTTCACTCACATGATTTACTCAATTTGTTCCACAAAAATTATTAAAAAGAGTGTTCTTTTATCTGTATCATGCTAATTGAGATAAACGTTAGCAATTTGTCTTATTGCTTGCTTATTTTTAAGCAAAATGGAATATACTAGGGAATAACTAGGCTAAAGCGATAGTGAAATCCTTAAAAGCTGTGAAACAATTAAAATTCAGTTCTATTTACATTGCCAGAAGTTAAACAAAAGAGAGATAAAACGTAAGTTGGATTTCCGTTTGAGAAAAGTTTTAAGTAGTTTAAAGTATAGGTATATGATATAAATTGTGTGTTTGAACCACATCTACATTTTTTTTTTTTTTTTTTTTTTTTTTTGCAATAGGTTTATGTCTATCTTTTTCGATTTACTAGTTGTACAAAAATCAGCCAGATTGAAGAGGTCTTTAGAGGCTATTCCCAGAAAATTCAGGAATATAGCTAATTCTCATAAAAATGTATTAACATACGGTATCTTAGCAAGTTTAGAGAAAATCAAAATTTTCGAAGGGGTGTTTGATGTGGTGAATTTTCTTAAAAATATTTATTTCGCATCTTTGTAAGACACTAAGCTTAAATACCAAGTTTGGTATTTAACGGACTTTTTTGAGTTATGCTGTTACACAGACACATACACACGCGCGTGCACGGACCTTTTTAAAAATTTTGCTTTTTTATTCTATGGACCCTAAATATGTATTTTCGGTGAAATTTGGTATTGAAATGTTCGATGGAATTCAATTTTTTCTTTATCAACTATACATGGTGTATGTGTACTAGAGAATGTAAAATAGTTTGTGTATTCTCAGAATTGTTGGGAAAAGTAAACATACGTTTTACATATGTTTTATATATGTTACTTTCTTTACGTAAACATGTTTTAATGAATTTTAAAATTTCCTATAATAAGATTTTGTCTATCTCTTAAAGTTTCCAGTTGTAGAAAGTTCAAGGAGAATAAAGAAAACCTTACAATCTATTTACATAATATTCTATATGTACGTTTCATTTGTTATCAGGTATCTAATGAACCCGGCGTTTTAGATAAAATCGTTGACTCTGTTAGGGAAATTAAAAGCTTTAAACTTTAGTATATAAAGCGCTATTTTGGGTGCTGAAAAATCCATTAAAAATCTTTCCCTTGCACCTCTGAGAAGTGCAAGACTTAATTTTTAACTTTTATCCTTTTCCAACTTAAGATATTCGATAAAAAGTTATAGATACACAAGAGACAATGCTTTTGTATGTTTGCTTCTATTATGTTCATTCTAGATAACTTTAGTGTATTCAGTGAAATAGACTTCCTCTGCCTATCTAGGTAGGCATTAGAGAATGTAAAACTTAAGTTATACTATAAAACTGGACGTATTCATACTTGTAGCTCGAGTTTAAAGCATTCGAGCCTTTTCGAAAGGCAGAAAGCAGGACTGTCACTCAGAAACAAAAGTCTCAGAAATGGCTGGTAATTTGAAATAGATTTACTGAAATCTAACACTAGCAGTTGATGATGATAACCATCTTAAATTCTAGATAGAGCTTAACCGATGACGAACGCGGCCCTCAGCTTAAAAACCGTGAAGGCAGGGTGCTATTAAAACCCATGATGTAAACCGTTATCCACTTAACATTGGACACTGTTTACATAAACTCCACTCAGGATCATTTGCTGAAAGGAAGAGTTGTTGGCGAAAAAGACCACCCACGTGTGACGTCACCAATCACCTGCCTAGAGCGCCATCTGTCGTTGGCTGCACCCAAACCTGAACCGCACCCCATGTTTACACATATCAACTGGACAACACTCCAGCATTGGCGCCACCGAGACGAATAGACTGGACTCATCTGCAGAAGTCCTCCAGAGTTACCGAGGTCTCTTGATTTGATTATAAAGGCTGTATTAAGGAGTCCACGCTGAGGGGTTCCTGACCCTCATTTAATTTAAAAAAAAAATCTGATGTGTTCCATTCATATGACTTTCTCTGTATCTCCAAAACAAATTATTGTTAAAAGGCTTATGTTTCATTTTACTCGTGCTCATCGAGAAAAAATTGCCAGAAATAGTCTTATTACTTGCTTCCTTGTAAGTAAGTAGAAGTGAAATAAGGGAGTACCTTAGGTTAAAGTGATTATCAAAAGTTGGTTGCTAAGTGACTGAAATTCCTTTGTTTGTAAGGACAGAAGTTTTTCAAAGCTGAAACTAAAAACAAGGAATATCTCAAAAACGATCAACTCCACGAAAAAAATGTTCATAACATAAATTGTGTGTTTCAATGTGCTCTACATTTTTTGTGTGATAAGTTTACCATTTAGCAGTTATGCAAAATTCCGTAAAATTCATCCAGAATAAAGTAGCCTTCAGAGGCTATTTCCAGAAAATTCAAGTTATATATTTTATTCATCAGATAAATATCTTTAATATAAGATATTTAATCAAAATTTTTGGAGCTATTTTTGAGAAAATCAAAATTTTCATTATTTTTTCCATGTAAAGGGTAGTTGGGGGTGGGGGGATTTTCTTGAAAATCTTCGTGTCGCATCCTTGACAGATACTGAACTTAAATACCAAATTTGGTATTTAACGTACTTTTTGTTTTGATCTATGCTGTCCTCAGACACACAGACACACACACACACACACACATACACACGCACACACGCGCACACACACGGACCTTTTACCAAAAATGATATTTTTGCATTCAGGGAGACCGAAAATATGTATTTCAGGTGAAACCTCGGTATCGAATTTTTGGGTGGGATGCAATACCTTCTCTATACACTATGTACATACGTGTAGAGAAAGTAATATCATATGCAGCCCTCACACTACTTTCTTTGCCCTTTCAACACACATACATAAAGTAGTGTTATATTATTTAAAGATCTGATGGATTTCATTCGCATTACTTTTTCTACACATCTAAAATGAATTATTGTTAAAAAGCTTATTTTTCTATTTCATAATGCTAATCGAGAAAAAGTGAACAGACTATTTTTGTTAGGTAAGTTTTTGCCTATCTCTTACGGTTTACCAGTTATGCAAAATTCCGGAAAATTCATCCAGAACATACATGCCTTCAGAATCTATACTGTCCACAGCCACACACGGACCTTTTTCTAAAAATGTTTTTTTTTGGCTCAGAGAATGGAATCTATTGAGTATAAAAATATACTGTAAAGTATATAATAAGTATTTTATATATATATATCTTATTAGAATTAATAAAGAATATTGGAATACACATCTTGTGTATTTATTATTCTGAACCTTTACTATTTCTCGTTTCCCAAAACATGTATTTCCGTTGAAATCTCAGTATCAAATTTTTGTGTGCAATACAATATCCTCTTTATACACCACGTACATAGTACGTGTAGAGAAAGTAAAAACATGTTTTATTCACGTTATGATACTCATATAAAACATTTACCTAATGATTATATGAGACTAAGTAATGCGGTCGTAGTTACAGACTTATATACAGAAACAACATTCCGATCTTTAGATTATAAGTCCTCATAACGAAATCATGCAAGGAAAAGAAAGACGAATCAAACAATTAAAATCACATTCAGTCAGGTGATGCCTGCACATTTTGTGAAAATGCAAGCATTTAATTTGCAATATTTAAAAAACGGATAACATTAAGGGGGGAATTACAAAAATTGAAATAGTGAGAAATTTAACGAGTTTTACATTGCTATTTAGTAAAGTTTGTCTGTCTGTTATTGATTCTCAATTAATCAAAATTATAAAGTTCGGATCACACTGAAGAAGATTTCACGAATTATCATAGGGAAAACAAAATATATGAATTATGCTCCGTTTAAGTATCCTAAACATATATTTTAATCAGTGTGGAGTTAGTGGAGTGATGTGATCCATTCACATGGTGTTTTCTCTAGCTGTTCCATCAATAAACTTTTCGTACAAAAGTTTATTCCCTTATCTACGTCAGATATTAATCGAGATAAACATTAGCAGAATTGGTCTTTTACTTGCTTTTGTGTAAGTAGAAGAGAAATAAGGAGATTTGGTCCTTAAAATAATGGTCACTGTAAGAAACAATTGATAATTCGTTCTCTTTGCTTCTAAAACTAAACAAAACAGAGACTAAAAGAAATATGACTTCCCGTTTGAAAGGTAAGTAGCTTGAAATTAAAACCAATAACAGAATTTCTCGTAAACGATTAACTTTACAAAACAAAAAAAAAAAACAAAAAACAAAAAAAGGCGTAAATTGAGTGTTTACGATATCTATATTTTTGGGTTAGTAATTTGTCTCTACTTACGGTTTACCAGTTACACAAAAGTTAAAAGTTATGGAAAACCATTTAGAATGAAGAGGTCTATAGAGGCTATTCACAGAAAAGTTAGGATATACGTGTCCTTTGACGTAACAAGTCTTAAGCATGTGACATTTAATGAAAATCGTTTGAGCCATTTTTGAGAAAATAACATTTTTCGAAATGTGCCGTTTAAAGGGTAGTCAGGGTGGATGATTTTTCTGAAAATCGTCATGTCGCATTCTTGGAAGATACTGAATTTAAATACCAAGGTTGGTATTTAACCAACTTTTCGTTTTTAAGCTAAGCTGTACACACACACACACACACACACACACACACACACACACACAAAGACCTTTTTCTAAAACTGCTTTGTTTATTCAGACGACTTAAAACATGTATTTCCGGTGTAATCTCAGTATCGAATTTTTGGGTGTAATGCAATACCTTCTCTATCTACTATGCACATTGTACAACGTGCTAGAGAAAGCAAATAAATATAAAAACAAAAATTAAATTTTTATGACTTTATAAAGACAGGAATGAAAATATATTATCTGTAGTTTCGTTCGTTCCCTATAAAAGGCTGTGGAAAAGAAAAATTATGTTTGTTACTTATTGAACACCTAGTATAATCGTCATAATTTTCGTGGCTAATTTACCTTTCATTTGCATACCCTTAGACTGCGCCTCTCTCTCTCTCTCTCTCTCTCTCTCTCTCTCTCTCTCTCTGCCTTTACTCGAACTTTTAAGAAAACAGAAGTTCCGATTAAATTTAAGACTTCTTTATTTTTTCCCTTCAAAAAGTTAGTTTTGCAAATACGGATTTGGTAACTCACTCTGTCTTGTATAACTCCGAATTAAATATTTCATTTACTCATTTGCAAGTTGGTTTTTGATGTTTTTGTATTCCCAAATATGCTATCATGTTATCATACTGACAAAAGTATGTAAGCGAATAATAAAGACGTAAAATAATATGGATCATCAATTTCAAAATCGGTTTCTTTATCTAAACCAATAAAGTTACGTAAAATGTTAGGAAGTTTTTCTAAAACGACGGCTGCTGTTGATTTTAAGAAGTCTTCCTGCTTAAATTGTACATCACTACCGTGTATGGAGCGAAGTGAGAGAGGTAAGGTGATCAGAACCTACGCAAAACAGAAATAGAAATTAAGATTACAGGAAGGATGAGTCTATGTTAATGAACATAAGACCAAGTATTGGCGACACGTTAATTTGAATAAAGGTGTAAAACCAGCTTATGACGGTGAAGAGCTCCATTTTAGGTGGTACCAGTGAGCTTGTCCGTCCCAGCAGGGTACTTGACCCGCAGATGACACTCCCTCCTTCCCAGTACGGTATTGCGCTTGCGCAAATCCCCCGTAAATCATCGCCGCCACACGTGTCACTATCTGTTATTATTACAGTCACGTGCGACACTTTTGGAATCGCAAGCTATTTCCGTTAAATTTATTAATGTTGTCATTTTCTCTTCTAGGAATTTGATTTAATGCTGTACTTATTATTATAAAAATTTGAGATATCAATACTATTGTCATTAGCTCAATATACATGAATCATTGCAAAGTCGGAGCACTAATATACCTTAAACGTTTAAAAAGCAATCCTTTCAACCAACGTTTTCGCAGCCATAATTTCTATTTCGTTCATGGTTGCACATACAGAACATATACAACGCTTTGGAATGGATCAGCTGATTAAAGAATTCAGATAGTGTTCAGAATCCCACTGACTTAAATAGGCGCACATTTCTCCTTTATACTTTCTCTACACGTGCTATGTACATAGGTATAGAGAAGGTATTGTACTGCACCCAAAAATTTGATACCGAGATTTC
This sequence comes from Hymenopus coronatus, assembly GCA_030762935.1. NCBI lineage: Eukaryota > Metazoa > Arthropoda > Insecta > Mantodea > Hymenopodidae > Hymenopus > Hymenopus coronatus. The sequence continues at coordinate 67,046,653 of CM060896.1, read as the reverse complement.
ACCGGAAATATATGTTTTGAGACCCCTGAATCAAAAAAAAGCATTTTTAGAAAAATGTCTCTGTGTGTGTATATGTGTGTGTGTGTGTGTGTGTGTCTGTGGGCAGCATAGTTCAAAAACGAAAAAGTCCGTTAAATACCAAACTTGGTATTTAAGTTCAGCATCATCCAAGGATGCGACTCGAAGATTTCAAAACAATTCCCCCACCCTCAACTACTCTTTACTTTGAAAATTTTTAAAATTGTTTTGATTTTCTCAAAAATAGCTCTAACGATTTGATTAAAATAGCGTATAGTAGATACATGTTAAATAAAATGTATATTTTGAATTTTCTCGGAATAGCTTCTGAAGACACCTGTATTCTAGATAAATTTTGTGGAATTTTACAAAACCGTTAGAAATAGACCAAACCTTACTTGATAGAATATGTAGAAATCGTTAAAATACATTATGATATGTACATTTTTTTTTCGTAGAGTTGATCGTTTCTACTTTCTCTATACGTACCATGTACATAGTGTATAGAGAAGGTATTGCACTCCACCCAAAAGTTCGATACCAAGATTTCACCGGAAATATATGTTTTAGGGTCCACTGTATCCAAAAAAACAGCATTTTCAGAAAAAGGTCCGTGTGTGTCCGTGTGTCTGTGAACACGATGGCTAAAAAACGAAAAGTCGGTAAAATACCAAAGTTAGTATTTAAGTTTGACATCTTCCAGGGATGCGACGCGAAGATTTTGAGAAAAATCCCCCCCACCCCCAACTACCCTTTACATGGAACTTTTTTCGAAAATTTTGATTTTCTCAAAAATGGCTCTAACGATTTTGATTAAAATTTCGCATATTAAAGATATTTACACGGCAAATAAAATGTATATCTTGAATTTTCGGGAATAACCTCTGAAGACTACTTTATTCTGGATGAATTTTACGGAATTTTGCATAACTGCTAAACCGTAAGAGATAGGCAAAAACTTACAACGCAAAAAATGTAGAGCACCTTAAAACACATAATTTATGCTATACTTTTTTTCGTGGAGTTGATCGTTTTTGAGATTCTCCTTGTTTTTGGTTTCAGCTTTAAAAACATACTTTTGTCATACAGAAATGTAACAATTCCAGTCCATACAAAAAATGCAACTTTAGTCACATAGCAACCAATAGTACTCCCTTATTTCGCTTCTACTTACAAGGAAGGAAGTAATAGGACTATTTCTGCTGATTTTTTCTCGATTAGTATGAAATAAATAGAAGCATAAGCTTTTTAGCAATAATTTGTTGCAGAGATATAGAGAAAGTTATGTGAATGGAACAAATCGGATTTTATAGATATTCTTTGTTATTGGTTTCAGCTTTAAAATACTTATATTTCACTCATATGGGAATTTGAACTCCTTTCCTTACAAACAAAGAAGCTTCAAGTACATAACAACCAACTTTTTAGTATCGCTTTATCCTATTATACCCTCTTATATCTCTTCTACTTAAATGTTAACAAGTAATAAGAACATTTCTGTTATTTTTTTCTCGATTAGCATGAAGTAAATAAAAGAATATGTTTTTAACAATAATTTGTAGCAGAGATCTGGAGAAAGTCATGTGAATGGAACACAACAGATTTCTTTAATTTCATCCCCTCCATTTCTGCTCTCGTTTTCCATTGTGTAAGCTCTTTTATTTTCTAGCCCCGTATGTACAATGTACATAGTGGATGGAGAAGGTATTGTATTGCAACCAAAAATTCGATACCGAGATTTCACCGGAAATACATGTTTTAGGACCAACTGAATCCAAAAAAATCATTTTCAGAAAAAGGTTCCTGTGTATGTGTGGCTGTCAGTCTGTCTGTCTTTCTCTGTCTCTGTGTGTGTCTGTGGACAGCATAGCTCATAAACGAAAAGACGCAAAATACCAAATTTGGAATATAAATTTGGTATCTTCCAAGGACGGGACACGAAGATTTTCAAGAAAATCCTCCACCCTAGCTACTCCTTTACATGGAAAAATTATCGAAAATTTGTTTTTCTTAAAAATGGCTATAACGATTTTGATTAAAATGCCACATATTAAAGCCATTTCAATCACAAATAAAATGCATATCTTGAATTTTCTGGGAATAGCTTCTAAGACCTGTTTATTTTGGATGAATTTTGCATAACTAGTAAACCACAAGAAATAGACAAAAATTTACTACACAAAAAATGTAGACTTCGTTAAAACACATAATTTATGTCATATAAATCTTTTTCGTGGAGTTTAGCGTTTATTTTTGATGAGTTTTGCTGAATTTTGCATAACTAGTAAACCGTAAGAGATAGACAAAAACTTACTGCACAAAAAATGTAGACGTCATTAAAACACACAATTTATAACATATATGTACATTTTTACTTTCTCTACACGTACTGTGTACATAGTGTATAGAGAAGGTACTGAACTCCATCCAAAAATTCGATACCGAGATTTCACCGGAAATATATGTTTTAAGGTCCCCTATATCCAAAAAAGTATTTTCAGAAAAAGGTCCATTTGTGTGTGTGTGTGTGTGTCAGTGTGTCCGTGTGCCTGTGAACACGATAACTCAAAAACTAAAAGTCGATAAAATACCAAACTTGGTATTTAAGTTTGTACCTTCCAGGGATGTGACACGAAGATTTTGAGAAAAACCTCCCACCCCAAACTACCCTTTACATGGAACTTTTTTCGAAAATTTTGATTTTCTTAAAAATGACTCTAACGATTTTCATTAAAATATCGTATATTAAAGATATTTACCTGACAAATAGAATTTACATCTTGAATTTTCTGCGAATAGCCTCTGAAGACTACTCTGGATGAATTTTCCGGAATTCTGTATAAATGCTAAACCGTAAGAGATGGACAATAACTTACGACAAAAAAATTTTACAGCACGTTGAAACATACAATTTATATTACATACATTTTTTCGGGGAGTTCATCGTTTTTTAGATATTTCTTGTTTTTGGTTTCAGCTTTAAAATACTTATATCCTTTCTCATAGAGGAATTTGTCAACTCCTATCCATACAAGCAAAGGAACATCAGTCACATAGCAACCAGCTCTTGACTAATGTTTTAGCTTATACTACTCCCTTATTTCCCTTTTACTTGCATGGAAGCATGTAATGCAACTATTTAGTCTATTTTTTTTTTTTTCGATTAGCATGAACTTTTTAAAAGTTGATTATTATGTGATTGAAAACGGTTTTCGTTACATGATCAGGAGTAAAACAAAAGAAAAATAGATGAAAAATTCCCATTTGAGAACAATTTTAATTAGGTAGTTTAAAGTTAAAACTAATAACTAGCAATATCTAGAAAAGGTTAACTCCACAAAAATATATAACATAAATTTGAATTTACGAGATCTACATTTTAATACAGTAAGGTTTTGTCTATCTTTTACGGTTTACCAGTTATGCAAAACTCATCTAGAATGAATGGGTTTTCAGAGGGCATTTCCAAAAAATCCAATATATACATATTGTTTGTCATATAGATCTTAATATAGGTATTTTAAACAATATTGTTGGAGTCATTTTTGAGGAAATCACATTTTCGAAAATGTTTCCATATAAAGGGTTTGAAGTGGGGAGATTGTCTTGACAATCGTCGTGTCGCATCTTTGGAAGATATTAAACTTAAATACCAAGTTTGGTACTTAGCAGACTTTCGTTTATGAGTTATGGTGTTCACATTCACACGGACACAAAAAACACAGACACATAGATATGCACCTTTTTCTAAAACGAACTTTTTTTGGTTCAAGGAGATGCTAAAACATGCAAATGCTGGTTTGTAATTTTTTGGCGAAATTCAATACCTTCTCTACTTTTGTTCTATGTACGAATTAGAGAAAGTAATATTCTAAAATCTTGTTTACTAACATTATGATAACATTTTAACATAATGATAAAAGGCTTGAAGGTCTTCAGAGTTCTAAAATGAATTCGAATATTTGCTAATGTCAAAGGCAACTGCGAAAGACAGCTTTGGAGAAGACGGTGGCAGAATTACTGACTTCTGAACGCGTGCTTTTGGCTTAGCATTGCAGCCCTCTCTGCTACAAAATGAAATGTAGCTAACGAGATAGGCTATGGCGCGAAATGAAATTACGTAACTCTTCTTGTTCAGTCATGACCCAATGCAGTAACATTGTACTCCATTAATACATGTTTAGGTTCCTCACAGAGAAATAAATTTCTTGTTAAATTCGTAGAAAGATAGGTTAAATCATAAAGTTATTCATAATTAGCCATGTTAACTATTCCCATTACCACCTCTGAAACTATCAACTTGTTATTTGCTAGACTGTTCTCATCATAGTGTGGATACTACAAAGCTTTAAGAGAGATGACATTAATATCGAAACATTTCGGAACACAAAATATAATACAGCACATAATAGGTAGAATAGAATGGTGTAAGATATAAGGTTAGAATAGCGGGGGTATGGTTATGTTAGCTTCTTATTTTATATAATTTAGATTTCTGATTCAGAGGAGATTAAGTTAAGGTTAGTTGTTTACTTTCTCTACACGCTCTACGTACATAGTGTATAGAGAAGGTATTGTACTGCACGCAAAATTCGATACCGAGATTTCAGCAGAAATACATGTTTTGAGACCCCCTGAATCCAAAAAAAAAAAAGCATTTTTAGAAAAATTTCCCAGTATGTGTTTGTCTGTGTTTTTTGTTTGTTTGTTTTTTGTAGCTTAACGTTTTTTAACCTGGTTGGTCATACCGGACGATAATAAAATTAGTGAAATGATGCTCAAATGATCTCGGGGTCCATGGAGTTTAAAGTTACTCAACATTCGTCTTCTCAGGATAAGGGAAAACCTCGAAAAAAACCTAATCCGGGAAACTCACCCTAAGCGAGATTCGAACTCACGAACTTTTGAATGTAAAGCAGACATGCTACCACCACACTACTCAGGCGGGCTGTGTATGTGTGTTTGTGTGTGTGAGTGTGTGTGTGTATGTGTGTGTTTGGGCAGCATAGCTCCAAAACGAAAAGACCGTTAAATACCAAACTTGGTATTTAAGTTTAGTATCTTCCTAGGATGCGACATGAAGATCTTCAAGAAAATCCCCGCACCCCCAGCTACTCTTTACATGGGACATTTTTCGAACATTTTAATTTTCTCAAAAATGACTTTAGCAATTTTGATTAAAATCGCTTCTATTCAACATATTCATGTGACAAATAAAATGTATATCTTCTATTTTCCCAGAATAGCCTCTGAAGACATGTTTATTCTGGATGAATTTTGCGAAATTTTGCATAACTGGCAAAGCGTAAGAGATAGGTAAAAACACACCACACACAAAGTGTAGAGCTCGTTAAAATACACAATTTATGTTATGTACATTTTTTCGTGGAGTTTATTGTTTTTGAGATATTCGTTGTTATTAATTTCAGCTTTAAAATACTCATACTTTTCTCATACGGGAATTTGTCAATTCCTGTCTGTACAATCACAGGCCGGGTGGTAGACCAAGGTTCTCTATGAGCTGTGCTATTGCGTATAGATAAAAGAATAATATTTTGTAAGGAAAGTTTGTTTGTGGAACTGCTAGAGAAAGTCATGTGAATGGAACACACAGAGTCTTTACTTTGCCACACCTACATCTCATTGCATCTTACTTGGAAACAGTTACTGTTGTCATATACGTATATTTTATATACAGGTGTTAATGAACTACACCGAAATGATTTGCGAGATTGTGCACGTGACTGATATAAGAATTTGAGATCGGCGATGTATGGTCCCCGGATAAACATTACGCGACTACGTAGCGTTAAACGTGTGGGTATCAGGTGCTGATAAGTCGGTGTTAAAGCAAAGCAGGTTGACAAAATGGCTTGGAATTCTTTAAAACTGCTGCCTGAGTATAAAAATGTCGATTTTTAGCAGCTCGTTACTAGCGTTCTCGAGATTTAATGTCGTAAAAATCTATAAATTCTCGAACTAATCACTTGACAGTGCGACACTGAGCTTCTTGAGCTAACCTACTCCGGAGGCGTTTTTTCAGCTACTCTGGTGGCTTAATGCGTAACGGGGGAAGCTGCTATCCCAAAAGTCATGAGTTCGATTTCTGTCATTGAGTAAATGCTTTTTATTATTTGTTTTTCATTCAAGACGAAGTGCTGAGATACGTGAACGAGATTCGAACTCGGAAACTATCTTTCACTTGAAAGTCAGTATCATAACCACTACGCCAGAGAGGTACGCTGTAATATGTCCCTTCATTTTTCGTGTTATGCTCGCGAATGATTGATAAGTTAGCCAGTGGTGTACTGATACTTCAGAAACTTATAGCCGTTATTTTGACATTTCAGTAAACAGATCATAAGTCTCCTATCTCAAATTACTTATTTAAGTAATCTACATATTCTGTGAAAATTATTTCGGTATAGTTCATTAACATCCTGTATATTGTCATATACGAATATTTTCCTACTTTTCGCTATTTAAGCGTCTTGACAGGTGGGGTGCCGTGGTGTTTGGATAATTTAGACACTCCGTGGTAGATAATAAGATTCGTTTCAGGTTTTAAAGGCGTTAGCGACTGTAAGAGTCCCGGGTCGCTACCGATTACGAAGTGTAATGGTGTTTTCGAGTGCGAAAAGCCAAGGAATTTAAGGGTAAGACTGCAGACTGGGAGAAAATCCGTGATGACTTAACTGCAATGCATGCATTTCTCACAGTTGCAGTGAGCAACTGCGGCAATTTTATGGTAACGTATAGCTCAGCTTAAACACTGGATGAGCATTTAGAACAGTTTAAAACTGGCGCATTGTACATTGAAACTAAAGTGGACTAAAGTATGTTTGCACTGATTGAAGACCAAGTAGACCTTACACAATAGTTATTTATGATGTAAGATGTATGGTTTCTGATTCAAGCAGAATATTGTGAAACGAGACGCAGACTTTAAGGCTCGCGTAACATACAACAGAGTTTCTACAATTTTGTTTATCTATTATTAAAATAAAAGCAACGAAGGATGAAATAAATTTGAGGTTAAGTTTCAGCCATTCACTAAGTGTTATAGTTCGTTATTTAGTTCACATTGCTGCGTGCGATGACGGTACGGTTACAGCAGCCTCTGACAAACCAATATTATTGTTGTTATGTGATGAATTTTGAGAAAATGGCAGATTTGGGATTTATATCCTTAGAGCTCCGAAAGGAACAGAATTAAAATTACTATCAGCTAAATCCCGAAAAGTTTATGAGGCACAATATGAGAAATGTATGAAGTGGGGCCTGTTGATCAGTGATATATACACAAATATCCTGAATTATTTTGGCGAGCTTAAAATGGAGCAAAATTACTTTACGCTTGCTATACTTCTTTGAGCGTAGTTTCCGTGAAAATAAATTTTGTGATAAGAAATGAGCTCGTAAACTATCAATTACGCTCGGTCGTAGAAAAACTGCTTTAAGCAATAATGTTTTCGAAAACCTGCGGGATACATTCACAAACGGCAGGTTTGGAAGTTCCTATTTTATCTTACTTAACTTAGTTGGGTTACCCTCATCTATGGAGGACTTAGGATAGTGCCTAGTGCCTAGGGTCAGAAGTCTGTCGAGGAACCAAAAAACATTTAACCAGAGAATAAAGAACCCGAAACAATGGATCGACTCATACCAAGAAAGGGTGTGAGGGAAGTAGAAATGAATTTTTTGGGCATAAAAATGTTAGGTATGGCTTCCTTCGGAAGGGAAGTAAAGCTGTTGATCCGCTGTCGTAGATTTACGGCTCGTAAAAGAACCTCAAGCCGATAAAGAGACTATGTCGGTCTTAAGCGGTCTTTCATGCCCAATCTAGAATAGAACGCCGAGAACCATGGAAGTTAAAGAGAGTCCAAAAATAAAGCTCAGTTTTTCTTCTTGTAGCAGCTGCATGAACAACGGTTTGTAAAACCCCACGGCTGAGAGGCTTTTTAGGTGAGCGATTGAATGGAGTATCAATTTCGTCAAGCTTTTTCTCCGATAGAATATGTCGTTTTGGGTTTAGCGTTTAGCAGTCCCGTTGTTCTAAATTTATTGGCTAAATACTTCACAGTGTCTCTACGCGGAACTGAATAACTCAGAAATGCTGCTGAAATTGTCTACACACCTGTCTACATGATTCAGTTTTCGCGTAAATATCGTACATAAAAATACTCTGTTCAAGCGTGAATTTTTGAAGGGTGTTTCCGTGAATTAGTACGAGAATAGTACTCCTAAGAAAATTACACACAAACGTATATTGTCGAAACACTTTATAACATGAACACAAAGCAACGATTCAAACAGCCCTTAGCTGATAAACGTACTCTTGACATGCCCTGCGTCGCTTCTGCGAGGTGGCGTAATACCGAGTCTCGGCTGATATATATGGCGGGTGTGCCCTTGGCATAAAACGAAGGTGCAGTGCTTGAAATGAAGGCGGAATGGATAATACAAAAAATAATGATGGTGCATGAATGGCAGGAGAAACCGGAGAAAATCCGCCCAGAAGCCGCTTTGTCCACCACAAATTCCACATGTGAAGCCCTGGTATTGAACCCGGGCCACTTTTGTGAGAGGCTACCCACTCTATCACAGCACTACCTCCAACATTATCACTCATTAAATGAAATTCTCCAGTGACATAAAAGCTCTAAGCAAGTAACACTTTAATAGCGTCCGCATGTGGGATTTGTGATGGACGAAACGGAGTCTTGGCTCCGGGTTCTCTTGTTTTCCCCGCCACTCATTCCACTAATTTCCCCATCGCCTTTCCTATCATCTATTTCGCTTTCATTTCATATCTTCTGACCCCTAAGCGGAATGTCAGTCCTACATAGGGGAGGGTAAGCCGAGAAAGTTAAAAAAGCTTTAATATATCTACGGCGTTTTAACCAAAATCGTTAGAGCTATATTTTAGAAAATCGAAAAGTTCGAACATTTTTCCACTTTAAGCGTAGTTTTGGTAAGGAAAAGTTTCCTAAACATCTTCGTATCGCTTATTGACCTTAAATACCAAGTTAAGTATTTAAGTACCTTTTCGTTATTTAGACAGACACACACACACACACACACACACACACACACACACACACACTCACACACAGACACACGGACCTTTCACTATTTTTTTTTTTTTTATTTAGGGCTCCTCATAACGTATTTGCGGTGAAAAATCGGTATCAATTTTTGGGTGGAGGCTGATTTTAGATGGAAGCTGATGGGGAGCTGAACAGAGTAGAGGGAGGCGTAGAAGAAGGTGTCGGTGTAGAGTAGAGTGACAGAGGGATGCAGAGGATGAGAAAAGCAGGAGATAGAGAAGTATGGCGGCGGACAGAATGAGGCAGGGGGAGAAGAAGCTGAGGAGGAAGTGTTATTAAAGTGTTAAATAGTGTTAAAAAGAGTATAGAGTGAGCAGAGCATAATACGGCTGCAAAAGTTAGTTATTGTTAAAATATATTAGCCAAAGAAAGTGAAAGACATTCTAATGGCAATAAGTGGAAAGTGAAAGCGCATTAAGATACTTGTAATAGAGAAATGAATAATTAAGGGTATATGTGAAGCGAATAAGTGTAAAGTGTATAGAGAATTATGTATAATGCATAGATATTGTATTAAGGTAGTAGAAATAATAATAATAATAATAATAATAATAATGATAGAAGTAGTTATTTAAAGGGGAAAGGAGTTTAATTATAGCTGTACAAAGTAATTGAAGGGCGAAATTGTATTAAGGGTTTTATGAATTATATATAAGAGCAGTATTAAAGAATGTTAGTATAAATAAATGGAGTCATATGCATTTAATATGGTCCACTTACAATGTCTAGTAATTATTGGGAAAATATTAAGTAAATTGTGCTGGTACTAGTGCACATTCTGCTGGATGACAGTAGTGTATTTTTTTACTTTCTCTAGCCCCGTATGCACAATGTACATAGGGATAGAGAAGTATTGTATTCCACCCAAAAATTCGATGTCGAGATTTCACCGGAAATACATATTTTAGGACCCCCTGAATCCAAAAAAAGCATTTCCAGAAAAAGGTCCGTGTGTGTGTGTGTGTGTGTGTCCGTGTGTCTGTGAACACGATAACTCAGAAACGAAAAGTAGTTAAAATACCAAACTTGGTATTTAAGTTCAGTAACTTCCAGGGATGCGACATGAAGATTTTGAGAAAACTCTCTTCACCCCAAACTACCCTTTACATGGAACTTTTTTCGAACATTTTTATTTTCTTAAAAATGGCTCTACGATTTTGATTAAAATATCGTATATTAAAGATATTTACCTGACAAATATAATGTATATCTTGAATTTTCTGGGAATAGCTTCTAAAGACCTGCTTATTCTGGATGAATTTTGCTTAATTTGGCATAACTAGTAAACCATGAGAGATAGACAAAAACTTACTATACATAAAATTTAGGCCGTGTTAAAATACACAACTTACGTCATATACATTTTTTTCGTGGAGCTTACCGTTTTCAAGGTATTCATTGTTATTAGTTTCACTTGTGAAGTACTTATACTTTTCTCAGACGGGAGTGTCCGTTTTTCTTTTGTTCTATTCCTGGCCAAGAAAAGAAGCGATTTGTAATGACAATCGCATTTAAAACATTTGACTATCGATTTAGTCTAGTGTATTCCCTTATTTTCTTCCTACTTATAAGGAACTAAGTAATAAGAACATTGTGCTGAATACCTCGATTAGCAAGGTGCAGAAAGAAGAATAATCTGATGTAAGAAGTTTGTAGAACGGCTAGAGAAAGTCATGTGAGTATAACAATCAGATTTTTATGATTGGAATTTACTTTACTTACTTTATTTTATGTTAGTTTGTTTCATTTTATGTTAACTAATTAATGATTCTAATTATTAGTATATAAGTAATATCTATTAAATAATGATGTATGACAAGAATTTAAAAGTGGGAAATAAAGTTTACAATATACGTCCTGGTGTAGGGAACCAGATGTCAGAATATTGTGTTACAGATTTTATTTTATTTTTGTACATACGTGCTAGAGGAAGCACAAATGACACTGAGTTCAAAATAATTAATAATAGGTGACTTAGTGTGAGTGAAACCTTTTTTATGATTAGAATTTAATTTATTTACTTTATTTTATATTAATTTGTTTCATTTTGTGTTAATTAATTAATAAAATTTTAATTATTAGTATAGAAGTAATATCTGTAAAATAATAATGTATGACAAGAATTTAAAGTGGGAAATAAAGTTTGCAATATACGACCTGATATAGGAACTAGATTTTTTACTTTATTTTATTGTATATGTGTGCTAGAGAAGGTAAAAATGACGCTAAGTTTAAAAGAACGCTACGTCACAGATATACTGAGTTCCATTATCGTCCTCCATCAGTTGCTTGCCTGTAATTATGAATATAAGAAACCTGGTGGTGGCAGGTCAAGATAGGGCAAGCTAGCCATTAATCCTAAAACAACCGAAGTCCTTTGTATGTGCGTAGTAAGTATGTATTGTCGTGATGCAGTATGATCCGGCTTCGAGGTCGCTGTATACACACTTTTCAAATACAGCTGGTACGTTACTTGGCATTAACGGAACTGCGACCTCATAGTAGAACAGAGATGACAGGAGCATATTTCTGCCAGGTCTTCCGCTTCCATTGATTTATATGCACTTATCTCCATCAAGAGTCGTGGCGGCGAATATCGCTTATTCGTCCGTAACTTGTGAACTTCAAGACTATAATTCAAATGATAATGCAGAATCCTAGAGAGGGTTTTAGTTTTAGTTTTTGCTTCTCTACCACGTATACATAAGTGTATATGTAAAGAATGTAAATGTTGCATTCTACGCAAAAATTCATGTATTTCACCAAAAATACATGTTTCAGGTCCCCTGAATAAATAAAAAAAAAAAAAAAGACAAAAACGCCGCGAATGTGTATCTTTGTGTCCGTGCTTCTCTCTCTCTCTTCCTCTCTCTCTCTCCCTCTCTCTCTCTCTCTGTAAATATCATACTTAAAAATGAAATGACCGTTAAATACCAAACTACACCTATACCTAACCGAGAGATGGCTTAGGCTGTTCGTCTGGGAGGTCATTGGATTGCTTTCCCTCGGCCGACCTTTTTGACCTATTGGTTTTTCGGGGGTTTTCCCGGGTCACTAGGCGAATACTGGAAAGGGTTCTTCGTTCCCCCAAATTCCTGTCCCCTCATTTCATTTTCATTTCATCCCAACCGGCCTCTTTCAGCATCGACGAGGACAACGGCAGAGGAACCATTTCGTGGAGGTAACTCCGCTCTGAAAATAGTTCTATGCGGCAGTGGTTGTCTGCGACGGACTCAGGTGGTCTATCCGGAAACTGAGCCAGGAGCTTCTGGCGCTCCCGGCGTCAAGATGTAGATGTACTTGTGAACTGTTAGAGATCCTCTACGATGGCTCTCTCCTGGTCCGGAAGTCCGCCGCCCTCTGAAATTACACTCATCTCATCTTTCCTCCAGGCGTCGGAGGTGCAATAAGCCTACGGCTACAGTGTGGAATACCCCTTCACAAGTACCCACACGCGCGCGCACACACAGCTATACCTACTCTTGGTTCGTGATAACTAAAATGGGTGTTTTGAATTTTCTGGGAACAGCCTGTAATTTGAGAAGCAATTTTGTATAATTTTGTATTCTGTTAACAATCAAGCATAAATGAAAACGCACTAGGTCTTTAAAATTACGCAATTTACTTCAAATAATTTTTCTGGCATGTCATTTCCGAGATATTTGCTATTAATGCTTAGAATTGCTCAATACTTCAGTTTATTAAAATCGAGTGGCATGGCTCAGGTGTTTTCGACTGTAGCCCGCAATTGGGAGTGCCCGTATTCGATCCCTGTGGCCGGCAATGGCTTTTTCGGGGCTTTGCCCCGATTGCCACGCTAAGTTTATTTCATTCTCCGAATTGTGCGGTCGAACATTTCATTCTCCCTTCATTTCCATTATCTCTTTCAGGGTTGAAGGCCCAGGTGACGGTGTTTGGTGACAGAAAGTTATCCTGTTGGTAATACGGTAGGGACAAGTCTTCAGTTTCAGAGCTCCCTTTTCTCTCTCTCTCTCTCTCTCTCTCTCTCTCTCTCTCTCTCTCTCTCTCTCTTTATAAATACAGTTCTGGAGTCTGGTCGGGACTCCGACGCTGTATACCCTTTTTCCTCTTTTTGCATGTTCCTAACACTTACTTTGTTTTCTGTTTGGTTACCGCTTTGCTGTTTTCTTCCAATACACACACTTATACACATTTTACAAACATATAAACAGTCATGCCCAAGGTGGGACTCGAACCCACGCTCACCTACGCCACGAAGGCCCAAAGCGGGGGCTCACGAGCAGGGCCTAGGGTGGTGTCGGAAACATTCCAACTGTAACGAGAGGGGCTCTACCCATGCTAATGCCTTTCATGGCCCTTCGGGTCTCTCACCTCATCCCTTCCCCTTGAGATCCCGTAAGTGGCAAAGTGCCATAAGGGCCTACGTCGGTGCTCTGCCCTAGAGTCGTGGGTTCCCTTCCGTGATTAATTCTAATCCTAACCTCATTCTCCCAAGTAATGTGGACTCATTTCTGAGGTAAAGGTTCCTATGCGGGCGATATCCATTACCTCCAATAGTAGAGATAATGAGGATAATGGTAGACTACCATGTACTACGAACCACATTGGACCACGGGGATACTTGATATAAGATTTTCCGAGGAGTACGATTGCATAGTGTTGATCACGGAGGAGGGAATCAAACGACGGACCCTCAACTGTGAACGAAACCACTGAGCTACCCCGGTTTTCTTATCCCCCAAATTTTTTTCTAGGAACTTCATAACCATGTGACGATATAAAACAAGATAGCTGTAGAACCTTATTGAGCTCTATTGACAGAGCATCAAGTGCAATATTATAATTTATAATGTGAAGTTAAATGAGCGGAACCCGCAGAGTTATTATACAGCATTTTGTTAATAATGGTTTTAACGGTAGGTGGATATATGAAGGCCAAACACAAAATAACGAGCGATTTGGCAAAACAAAGTAGTAACGAAAAATATCAACACAAAACTTAATTTACAAAATTATAGTAGTTTACTCTATACTGTCTGTCAAGACATTTATTGTCACGTTGCACCATTTTTTCATTGCTGATGTTATACTTTTCTACCGCCAAAGAACTTATTACTTTCTCTATCCGCACTATGTGCATAGTGTATAGAGAAGATATTGCACTCCACCCAAAAATTCGATACCGAGATTCACCGGAAATATATGTTTTAGGGTCCCCAATATCCAAAAAAAGCATTTTCAGAAAAAGGTCCGTATGTGTGTGTCCGTGTGTTTGTGTGTCCGTGTGTCAGTGTGTCCGTGTGTCTGTGAACACGATAACTCAAAAACGAAAAGTCGGTAAAATACCAAACTTGGTACTTAAGTTAAGTATCTTCCAGGGATACGACACGAAGATTTTGAGAAAAATCCCCAACCCCAAACTACCCTTTACATGGAACTTTTTTCGAACATTTTGATTTTCTTAAAAATGGCTCTAACGATTTTGATTAAAATATCGAATATTAAAGATATTTACTTGACAAATAAAATGTATGTCTTGAATTTTCTGGGAATAGCCTCTAAAGCTTACTTTATTCTGGATGAAATTTACGGAATTTTGGATAACTGTTAAACCGTAAGAGATAGATAAAAACTTACTACACAAAAAATGTAGAGCACATTAAAACACACAATGTATGTTATATACATGGAGTTGATCGTTTTTGGTTTTAGCTTTAAAAACTAACATTTCTCATACAGGAATTTGTCAACTCCTGTCCAGACAAACAAAGGAACTTCAGTCACATAGCAACCAGCTTTTGACTATCACTTTAACCTATGATACTCCCTTATTTCGCTTCTACTTACAAGGAAGCAAGTAATAAGACTATTTCTGTTGATTCTTTTCTCGATTAGCATGAAGTAAATAGAAGCATAAGCTTTCTAACACTAACTTTTTGCAGAGATATAGAGAAAGTCATGAGAATGGAACACATCAGATTTTTTCTTTTCCTGAAGGCACAAAATGTACAGCCAATCAAATTTTATAGGCAAATAACGCAAATGTATGGTGATAGTGCAAGTAACGAGTCTGCAGTGCGGAACTGCCTCATAATTTACGAGTAGTTAAGGAAGAGTTAGTGTGCACGACAAATATCGGAGTGGTAGCTCATCAATCGTTTTAGAGGAGTTGAAAGCAATGTTAATAAAAAAAAAAAAAAATATGTTTCACTTGGGATGCCGTACATGAATTTTTAGGTGGGAAAAATGTCCCAACTGATGAAGACTTCAGTGGCAGTGACATGTTAGCTCAGATCTCTAGCCGTGAAATAGTATAGCATATGTATTGAAAAAGCGGTACCATGTGACAATAAATACATTGATAGCAATGGCGGTTTTGTTGATAAATTCAGTAAGGTACTGTAACTTTGTACATAACGTTTTTGTTAATATCTTTCGTTATTATTTAGCAATGCCAAATCGTTCGTTACTTTCTGATTGACCGTCGTATTCATATAACGATAACATAAATAAAGCGTCTCTTACAATTTTCTGAAAAAATGATAAATGCAAATATTTGTAAAAACATTTGAGAACAATGTGATACAATTTGCAGTTGCTTTCGCTATTTTCTAAAGTGAAGTTTATGAAAAAATGTCTCGATGTTTTTGGAAATGACGGTCGTTCCCTTTCTAGAAGTTCGGTTGTTTAGTAACAGGATTATCGGTAGACCCTCCCCTCTTCTCTGTACTTTGCCCTGCCCGACTATAGATGGAGAGATGTATGTAAACACAGTAAACACATAGCTCAGGCCTTTATAACACTTTAGACTCTGAAATCTGTGATGTAGATCCAATTGTAACGTGCAATTTGTGTCAAAAGTTTTACGTAGCAGAAGTCTAGATTTTAATTTTGTTAGTTTGCGTAGAATCCACCTTTTCTCAGCCGTACTCGATAAGGCATTTCGAAATTATGTTTCGTGACGTGATAACTGCAGGTTGGATTTCTGTCTTGGGGGTGACCACATGTGTAAATATATAATGTGCATCCACCTAGATACGCAAAAACAACACAGAAAAAAAAAAACCAAATATGTATAGCAATGGTTCATTTTTGTGCGCCATCTATAGCATTTAAAAATGACCATCGCTTTATTCGTACTTAGCTTTGGAGTTGTCAAAAAGGAATACAAATTTGTATTCCTTTTTGATCAATTGTACTTTATTTTATTCGCAATATGATTTAACATTACTTTGGCTAGCACCATGTACAATGTGTATGATAGGCAAAGAGATATTGTATTCCAACCACAAATTAGATACCGAGATTTCATCGGAAACATATGTTTTAAGATTGCCTGGATAAAAAAAAGGAATTAACTGTAGAAAAAGGTCAGTATGTGTGTATGTGTCCGTGTCTGTGGACAGTATAGCTCAACAACTAAAAGTCCTTTCAATACCAAAGTTACAATTTAAGTTAGTATCTCTCAAGAATGCGACACGAAAATTTTCAAGAAAATACCTTCATGTATCAACTGCCCTTCACATGGCACAAATTTCAAAAATTTTGATTTTCTGAAAATGACTGTTGAAATTTTGTTTAAAATAGCCTGGGTTAAATATTCTTACATGAAAAATAAAATGTATATTGAATTTTCTGGGAATATATTTGAGTTCCTCCTCAATCAGAATGACTACAAGTGGTAAACCGTAAGAGACAGACAAAAACCTACTACACAAAAATGTACATCTCAATAAAACATACAATTTATATCCCTAAAATCTTCGTCGTAGAGCTAACCGTTTCCAAGATATTCCTTGTTAATGGTTTCAATTTTAAAATAATTATACTCTTCTCAAATAGAAAGTCCTCTGTGTTCCTTTTGTTTTACTGCTGGCCATGCGAAGAAGCGAATTGCAATGACACTCGCATAGCCACAGCTATTAAAAGGTCGCTTTAGCTCAGCATTCCCTTAGTCCCTTTATACTTATAAGGAAATAAGTAATAGGTCATCGTGCTAAAGATTAGGTGGAATAGCATGGAGTAGAAGGAAGAACTTTGTAATAAGTTTTTTTTGTAGAACTGATAGAGAAAATCGTGTGAATGGAAAACATCAGATTTTTTTTCATTTGTTTTCGGATGCACTTGAAGATAATGATTCTATCTGTAGCAAACTGTCTAATAACTATTCTTTAAGAAAGGTCATGTACGGACTAGGATTAGAAAGTAGAAACATTGTATTCATTGATGTACTTAGGTCATAGATCATCTTTTCTATCATAGCTATAAACTTAAATGAAATGCAGCATCGATTGGTGATGAACTGAAATAAAATGACATACTTACAGAGTACCTGCACATTGCGTTAATAACTAAAGTGAGCAAGCGCGAAAGTTATAGTCACTCTAAAACTCTGTCCGCCGTTTTAACTACAACTGAATAGATTGCTGAAGTCAAACTTTTAGATGCGCCTTAGGATTTTTAATTTTCTAGCACGTAAGTATAATATAAAATATATTGTACTTCAATCAAAATTCGATTTCAAGATTTCAACGCAGATATATATTTTAAGGTTATCTAAATCCAGGAGAAGCATTTTTACTTTCTCTATACTACCTATGTACATATTGTATAGAGAAGGTATTGCACTCCACCCAAAAATTCGATGCCGAGATTTCACCGGAAATGTATGTTTGAGGATCCCCTTTATCCAAAAAATAATTTTCAGAAAAAGGTCCGTGTGTATGTGTCCGTGTGGTTGTGTGTCTGTGAACACGATAACTCAAAAACGAAAAGTCGGTAAAATACCAAAATTGGTATTTAGGTTTAGAATCTTCCAGGAATGTGACACGAAGATGTTCAAGAAAATTCCCCACCTAAACTACCCTTTATATGGAACTTTTTCCGAAAATTTTGATTTTCTCAAAAATGGCTCTAACGATTTTGATTTATTCAAGACAAATATAATGTATATCTTGAACTTTCTGGGAACAGCCTCTAAAGACTACTTTATTCTGGATGAATTTTACGGAATTTCGCATAACTGCTAAACCGTAAGAGATGGACAAAAACTCACCGCACAAAAAATGTAGAGCACGTTAAAACACACAATTTATGTTACGTACATTTTTTTCGAGGAGTTGTTCTTTTTTTAGATATTCCTGGTTTTTGGTTTCAGCTTTAAAAAGCTTACTTTAGTCATACAGGAATTTGTCAACTCGTGTCAGTACAAACAAAGGAACTTCAGTCACATAGCAACCAGCTTTTGACTATCACTTTAACCTATGGTACTCCCTTATTTCACTTCTACTTACATGGAAGCAAGTAATAGACTATTTCTGCTAATTTTTCTCGATTAGCATAAAAAAATAGAAGCATAGGCTTTTTAGCCATAATTTGTTGCAGAGATGTAGAGAAAGCCATGTGAATGGAACACATCAGATTTTTAGAAAAAGGTTTCATGTGTGTGTGCCTGTGGACAGCATAACTCAAAAACGAAAAGTAGGTTAAATACCAAACTTGACATTTAAGTTCAGTATTTTCCACGGGTGCGGCACGAACGTTTTCAAGGACACCCCCTCGGCAACTACCCTTTATATGGCACATTTTTAAAATTTTGGTATTTTCAGAAATAGCTATAGCGATTTTGACTAATATATGCTTAAAATATTTTTATGACAAATGAAATATATATCTTGAATTTTCTGGGAATAGCCTCTGAAGACCTCTTTATTATGGGTGACTTTTGCATGACTTTTGTTTAACTGATAACCGTAAGAGATACACAAAAACTTGCTACATAAAATGTAGATCTCGTTAAAGCATATAATTCATGTCATACATATTTTTGCAGTTAACCGTTTTCTAGATATCGTGTTATTAGTTTCAGTTTTAAGATACTTATGCTTTTTTCATACGGGAAGTCATCTTTCTTTTCGTCTCTATTTTGTTTACTCCTGGCAATTGTTTCACATGGTGATTTGACTATCACTTTACCTTATTGTACTTCCCCTCTACTTATAAATAAGCAAGCAATAAGAACTAATTCTATTAATGTTTATCTCAATTAGCATGATGTAGATAAAAGAACAGACTTTATAAGAAAAGTTTGTTGGCGAAACAGCCAGAGAAATTCATGTAAATGGAACGCTATATATATATATATATATATATATATATATATATATATATATATATATATTATATGTGTGTGTGTGTGTATTTCTTTCTTTCTTTCGGACCCGACACATCAAATGAAAGCAGAAATTCTTTCTGCGGATGATGAGATAATCAATCACTATTGCCATTACTGTTAACTTATGCAGTGCAATCATTTTATTAGAATGTTGCTGCCAGAAGAACAAATCTTAAAGAAAAGTAACATTTTCTGCAAATCCATTTTTGCATTATGTGCATATGTTTTCCAATGGAGCCTGGGTCACAGGACCTATTCCTCTCACGGTCATAAATTTAACTAGCATTCATTCCGAATCCTTGCTTTACAATTATACAGGTTTTTAGGACAATAGATGTAATAATTTGAGAAACTGTATCTTAAGTTTTAGGTATGTTAGTTTGATTTTTCTTTTCGTCTAACAGTATTCCTACAAACCCATTACATTATGTACTTTTTGATGTGTTTTACATATTAACTGTGCGTCGAAATGAACAAAGCTTGTCATAGGCTATTCTTTTTTCTTCCATATTTTCACACCTCAATACATGGCCTGTTGGCTTAGGTAGTGTGGGGTCATTGGCCTTGCAGAAAGCATTCATACTTAGTTCCTATACAAATTCATTATAGAGAAGCCCAGCCAATCAAGGTTACGGCTTCCGACTTGTGGTCTTATGCAAAATAAACACTTATGTCTTGTGCGTGCCACGCCTCTTTAGAAGTTTCAACCAACTTGAAAAATACTATCCTTAGTAAAAAAATAAATACAAAAATGAAGAAAATAATTATACAATTTGTTCATGGCCCTATTTTAATTACCAATAAAAATGTCTGTATTTATACTCCTAACAGCCTGTATAATACCTATTCCACTTGGTCAAAGCAAATAGGAATTCTAGGTTTCTAGTAATGCTTCTCGAGGGAAGATAATCGTTCACCTCATTAATATACACGAGCTGTCAAGAGAGAAAATTAAAGATTAAAATGTAATTGTGTAATTATTAATATTTTACAATCCCATTTTAGGATTATTTATTTCATTTTCAAAGATATTAGTGAATAAGACAAAACAAATGCAAATTTAGTGGTAGGTACTCTCAGCACACTTTCTGAAACTGTTTTATTTTAATTAAATAGCTATTTATATTTGACAAAATAACACAAGCAAATAATTTATGCTAACAGTAATCGTCAAACAAAATATCTGATATGCTCTATTCTCATGACTTTTATATTCTGCAACAGACTACTCTTACAAAATCTATCCCTTCCCTCTACTTCTTCCTAATCAAGATAAACGAAAGATCGAAAAAATGGTCGTATTAATTACTTCCTTGTAAGTAGAAGGAAATAAAGGAATACACTATGCTAAAGCGATGGTCAAATTTTTTAAAAGTTAGTTGCTATATAATTGAAATTCGTTTCTTTGCTTGGCCAGAAGTTGACAAATTTGTGTACAAGAAAAGTTTTATGTATTTTAAAACAGAAACCAATAATAAGGAACATCTCGGAAATGGTCAACTCTACGAAAAAATGTATAGCATGGCATAACTTATTTGTTTTAACGTGATCTACATTTTTATATAGTGTGTTGCCTATCTCTTACGGTTTCTCAAATAAGGAAAATCATGAATGAAGAAGCCTTCAGTAGCTATTCCCAGAAAATTCAAGATTTAAATTTTGTTTGCCATGTAAATATATTTAATATACGGTATTTTAATGACAATTAGTTACAGCAATTTTTTAGAAAATAAACATTTTCGAAATGTTTCTCCATGTAAAGGGAATTTTGGGGAAGGTTTCTTTGTTTTCTCAAAATCTTAGTATCGCATCCTTGGAAGATACTTAAATACCAAGTTTGGTGTTTTATGACTTTTCGTTTTTCAGTTATCATGTTCACGGACACACACAAAACTTTGTCTGAAAATGCTTAAATATACAGGCTGTTTCAAAACGACACCAAATGATGATAGCGGACAATTAGCTTAAACTTTGACTTGTCCGAAACTTGATGTCCTAGCTTTCAAACCCTTCTATTTTATGTGTGTTTAAAAATCGCACACATTTGCGATTAGGCAGTGAAGGAACAACGGTTGTCATACGCCACGTAAACAACCTCAGAACATACTATACGAAACACATAACAAAACCCACATGCTACGTTTTTCATTACTAAGGTGACCTGTGCCGCGCCGGCGTGCCTAACAAACCACGTCTACACCACGCGACTGGGACATTCGCTACCAACCGACATCTCTCTTGGAGTGGGCCAGGCACGTGCCATTTGGTTATGCACGACTGCCTAATACATGGTGATTTTATGGCAGTTTTTGTATGTGCCGAATTTAGAGCTGAAAATTATATTCACGTATCACATATGGTATGACCAACAAGGTTCATATCTTCGTTTAGTGTTGTTTTGAAAAACATCCTGTATATAAGGGGATCCTAAAATGTATACTTTCGGTGAAAACTCAGAATTAAATTTTTGGGTTGAATGCAATACCTCCTCTACCTAATATGTGCTGAAGAAAGTAAAAGGGATCATTATGTACTTAATATAATTTGGAAAAAAAAACTTAATATAAAATTCTTTGGAAATGTTTTTTTTTATAGATATTTCAAAGTGTAATATATTCTACAGTTTACCGATAGAATATTATTTTCTCTAGTATGTATGTACAACGTACATAGTGGATAGAGAAGCAATTGTATTCCACCCATACTTGTTTTGTGACTTCCTGAATCCAAAAATATTTTTAGAAACATACCTATATGTGTATGTGTTTGTGAGTGTGTGTGTGTGTGAGTGTGTATGTCTGTAGGCATGATGACTCAAAAACGGAGAGTCGGTTAAATACCAAACGTGGTAGCTTCTAAAAATGCGAAAAGGTTTTTGAAGAAAATCCCCACCTCCAACTATTCTTTACATGGAACATTTTTCCGAAGTGTTGACTTTCTCAAAGATGGCTCTAACGATATGTATTAAACTGCTGTATGTTTCACATATTTTCATGACAAGCGAAATGTATATTTTTAATATTCTGTGAATAAGCTCAGAAGACCTCTTGTATAACTGGTAAACCGTAAGGGACAGACAAAACCTTAGAACATAAAAGTAAACGGTTTTCGAGAAATTCAGATTTTTGTTTCCGTTTTAAGGTAATTAAATGATTTACTATCGCTTTTGCATAGTGTAGTAGTTTCCCTTATTTTCCTTCTACTTATAAAGAAGCAAATTACAAGAACAATTCTGGTAATGCTTTTCTTAATTAGCACTATGTGGATAAATGAATAATTTTCTGTTAGCAAACTTTGTGGGACTGCTAGAGAAAGTCATGTGAGGAGAACACATCAGAATTTTTTGTTTACGTTTTACTTTTTATTTTTTGGGGGGTTGTGC
Organism: Hymenopus coronatus; assembly: GCA_030762935.1. Lineage (NCBI taxonomy): Eukaryota > Metazoa > Arthropoda > Insecta > Mantodea > Hymenopodidae > Hymenopus > Hymenopus coronatus. Next base: position 67,023,987 of record CM060896.1, on the reverse strand, counting down.
AGTTATTTCATACTGAAACATAGATCTCGATGAGCACATTTAAATTTTATCAATACTCTTGTTTAACTTTTCATAGATTTCTGTAAAATGCTTTGAACTGCAGGTACATTTGGCTACAGCTTGGTTTACTTGGAGAGTAACCGTAATAAGCTCTTTGTTTGCCGAATAACGACATGTCCGCCATGAGATATAATAAGCGCTTCGTTCCAATTGGTTGCTGCATTACGGGAATTGTATTGTCTTCAATTTTTAGTATTCAGCGAAATACTTCTTACTAACGTAAAGAGCTAAAACGGAATCAAATTTGTATAAATTTGAATGAAACAATAACGTAATGTGGGATGAACTTTAGAATCATGTAACGTAAATTTTAGGTACCTATAAACTTTAGGTAGTTAAATTTAGGGACTCTACTTTGTAGTAAAAATAAAAAGAAATGGAGTATATTTTTCTGATAGTTTAAGAAAGCATAATAAAAGAAAAGCAGTATATTTTTCTGATAGTTTAAGAAAGCGTTATAAAAGAAATACATTATTTTATACAGCATTTATAAATGGAAATAAGCACTTTTATTAAAAAGAACCACACAATAGATAGATCTATTATATTTTTAAATCTCTTACACCAAAAACATGTACGAATGATAGCACGCGAATAAGAGAATCAGTACTCTGCTATCCATCATTTCGGGCACTATTATGACATCACAACTGCAGAAATAAGATTTATACTAAACATAAGTGCTAAATTGTAGCGAAAGGAGTTGATTAAGGAGAAAAGTGAAGATAATTACAATGTAGATTGTATACTATTATCCCTTACATGTACAAACGATTTTGGCTTAATTACGAGCGAGCATTCAGAAATGTTATTTTTCTGCTAATATAAGAGTACACAAACTAAAATGGTATTTTAAGTTTTCACTCTATTTGTAGACAGAATCACCTGCTTAAGAATATATTTTCTTCTTTCAATAGTAAGGAGTATAAATAGCTCCAGTAAAATGAATAGAGTAATTATTTTTAATAACTCAAAATTTATAATGTTGTACCCATTAGAGTTATTTTTAGAAAATCTAGAATAACTTTTTTTTTCGTGTAGAGTATATACAGTAGGATAGGGTAATTTCATGAACATCTCGTTCTGTATCTTTAAGGGATAGGAGATTTAATTCGAAACTTTTATCTTTTTTCTTTGTAAATAAAAAGATTTTTTCGAATTCAATTGCAAAAATTTATTTTTTATTAAGTGTTGATATGTAAAACTTTCAGCCGAATGCATTACTTTGTTTTCTTGAGATAATGAGTAAAGAATTTAAACGTTGCCTCAGTGTTTAATAACCTTGCGAAACCATTTGTTTCCTCTCAATGTTGTATTGTTCATATGATTTCTTCCCTATATTACCCATTTTACCTAAATATTAAGGTCTGCTTTCAGTAATCGGTCGTAATGAATTTCCCTTTACAGATAGGTTGTAGTATGTCAGCAGAGTTGCAGCTGAAACAGTATTTTTTTAACTGTTAAGATGTCTTTTTCTTCCATCCAGTTTAGGTTGCAGGTCGATTAATCGAACCTACGCAAAGCAATCGATAATTTTACGTAGTTGGAGCCGGTTTAAGGCGATTAATGTTGTTTACCCACGAGAGGACGGTCCTAGCAATTCGCTGTCCACATAAATGATTACTAATGCCACGGTTTGAGGCGTTTAGCGTTGTCAAAGCGCTCAGCCAAATAAGATGTTGTACTTCTAGGAATTTGACTAAATGCATTCCTTGTCACTGGCAACACCAGTGTGGGCTTTTAAGGTCAGATTTCGTTTAGACCACGTGCAAGACAAATACCCTAGTTTTGTATCACTTACAATCATCACAGCACTCGACTTTCTTAACAGATAGCTTCTTTAAATCTGAAAGTCGCATTTTCCGTTATAAATCGGCGTATTCCAGTCTCAATCAAGATAATGAGTATGCTGAGCTATTCTATCCGCGCATTACCATTAGCTTAAGGGGTTAAGTGCATCTGAATGCAGTGCCTCAATAAGCTGCCCTTATCTGTCAAGTTTATAGCATAAGTTATCAAACTTTCACAATAACTTGTAATAATATATACCTAACTGATATTTTAAATAATTTCTAACCTTCTGTTACCTTTTTTTTTTCTAAACTGCAATGCTATACGTTCTCTGAAATACTATCATCATATGGTAAAAACAGTCCCAGCATTAGTTTTGTTTATTCCAATCCATTGCCTATATTAATAGTATAAAGCGAGAACATTAATTGTGAGTGTAAATGTGTATGAATAGGGTAATCTTGGAACATTCTTCTTCTTCCTCTTCCTCTTCTGCCATTTTATTTGATTTTATTCAGCTGTTTCTTGTAGTGCTCACTGTTCGTTATAAAAATCGTTAACTTTTAAGAACATCAAAGGTTAACGATTAATCGTTAAGGGTATACATTGTTAATTGATCCTTAGCATATTACCTGCCCACTGCAAACTTAACTGCTTTCATTAAGGTAAGCTCATTATACATTATATATCATTACAGTATCTGATTATTCACTAACCTATCTTATTTCACTTGGCCAAAAATTCTTCTCAATATTTATTTCATTTAGCATATTTTCTAATTTATTATTATTTTCCAAGTTTTGCAACCATGTGTTGGTATTGGCATTATTCTTTTGTATAATTGTATCCTTGTTTATGTACGAGATATGTATATTTACACTTAAATATGAATAATAATGCAAATAGGCATTTTACTGTGTTATATTAATTATTGTACCTAAATATGTAAAATCATAAAGCATATTTATTCCTAATTTATGTGAGTTCTGTGCTTTGTGGCCGACTGGGTGTTCGTGTTTGCCTCAGGTCTGATTACAATCACGGCTCTACCTGTGTCTACTATTATCCGGCACAGTTTTCCTTGTATATAGTCATCTGCGATGAGGCTGTCGTCCACTCTTCTGTCCAAGACACCTAGCATCACCCGAAAGGGTGGTGAAGGACAGCCCAAAAGCCGGTCCCCATGGCCACGCTCGCTAAAGCGTCTCGCTTTGGTGCTTCGTGGGCAGGGGATCGTGGGTTCGAGTCCCGCCTTGGGCATGGATGTTATATGTTTGTGCAATGTGTATATGTTTGTAAAAGAAACAGTAAAACCAATAAACCAGTAATCAGTAAAACCTACGGGGGGAAATGTAGATAGGGATACAGTACCGGAGTCCTGATCAGACTCCGTTACTGTTTAAAAAAAAAAAAAGTTTCCCTCGCCACGCCGGTCCTTCCTTACTCGTTTACCGTCTGCTTGTCGACTTGGTATTGGCGTATGGACAGCCTTCCTTCGCTAAATGACCTAGCTCGCTACACCCCCAGCACACACACTTGAAGTTCGTTGTTGTCGTCGTCTTTGAATTGCTTCATTTTCTTATACCTAATAGTTGCGAATAACGTCAACAGAATTTGCTGGGTGCTGCTGGAAACCGAAGCTTCTTGTGCCTATTACGCCGAGATGTCGCATTCTGGTTACTGCATTCGCTCTTCTTGTGTTTATCGCATCCCAAGGTATGTATTACCTGTCCATATTTACTTCACTGGCGATGTAAACAAATCAGAATGTACTCTTCGGCGAACGTACTTGTACACATCACGTGGTGCTAAGCTAGTTTGCCTGTGTACAATTGTAAAACCGCGTACCTACGTTTGGCAGGAAGGATAATGGCTAACTATTTTCACTGTTCACAGATAATGACTAACTCAATTAAACGTATAATAAATAAAACGCAACAAAACAGGTAGGCGAGTCGTACGAAATGTCAAATTCTCCCGTAAAATTATAAAATGTTTGCACACTTACATCACTACAACAGTTTTTTGTTGGTTTTGTTTTTTTATTTTGAGAATTTTAGCATTCACATATGCACAATCATACACTACACATTTCTTTAATATACTGTTCATGTGCAGTGACTTAACCAGAAAAGATAGTCTGAAAATTCAGGTGGTCGTAGTCCTTCAAGATAAGAGTTGCAAACGAACTGTCTTAATCATCACAGAGATTGATAATAAGTCTGGCAACAATGTCCACCATTCCCTTCAAATATCTCTCTCTCTCTCTCTCTCTCTCTCTCTCTGTCCATCCCGAACGATGTGACACACATTCACTGCATTTTCGGCTGTTACTTATTGAAAAGCTGCTTACACAAGATGTCGCACCTCGGATAATTTAAAAGTTTTGCATGCATTATGCTGCTTTCGGACACACTTGTTAATTCTACTGTTAAGCTAAGAGTATTATTTAATGAAAAAGTAAGGTATTTTTCATAAATCTTAGTGTACACATTAGGAATAATTCTTGCCTTGCATATGCTTCACCGCACTGGCATTTTTACGTAAAAAAATAATGATTAAATGATCAAATGTTTTTTATTGTTTCATTTATATAGCCCCCTTTAACATCCAAGGTCATATCGGGGGCTTTGCACTTGAAACAATTCGTCTGTAGGTTTAAATAATTTTCTTTTCCTCAAACACACACATACACACACATTCACTCTCACATACATACTTCCAAACTCTGAGGGAGATAGGGATAATTCTAGCTAAAGAAAAATGCCCCTCCCCAGCCGGGAATCGAACCCGGGACCTCCGGTTGAGAATATATTCTGTTCCTTAATCATTAACACTATACCATTTAGACAACATTGTATAATTTAATACGATATTTCTGTACTCACTTGGAAAAGAAATGCGGTTAAACGCTCTGCAACCTATTGCTTTTATTTACGTTACCGGTGGAGAATAGTTACTGGCACGACCCATACCAAGGCTTCTGCGAACATTAGAACCAGACGCCAAGAGTGTGATACAAAGATTGCAACAAACCCTGTAGAGCAGAGAAATGTATCACTACTTGCATGATAGTCTGCACCTTATACATTCAGCCACTGAAGAGGGACAGCAAGTTCATTTTCTCTGGACTCACATCTCTTCTGTAATTTCAAATTCCTTTTAGAAACTTTGAAATTCAGAAATTTACAGTTGATGCTAGTACACATTATGAGGGCATCGATCTCCTTGCTAAACAGAGCATCATTCAGGGTAAATTTAAAGGCATCAGACTTCCATATACAAACTTTCAATCAACTCTAAATGCCCACCGTAGCTGGAACGATGTCGGGAAACATTCCAAAATATCAAAAGGAAAATATTCTGCTACCATCCAGGGAGAAGTTCCCAAGATTCCATGGTTCTCCACGCCGATCCGGATGAGACTTGGTCAACATCTCAACTTCATCGTTCCTCTTTTCATCGATACTCCAGCATGTCTTTCTAACCCGGGGGAAAGCAACGACCTGAATCATATTCTTTATTGTTATTCCCGTCACAATCCCCAACGTTATTCCCTGTTCCACACTCTTCATAAACTTTCCATGCCTTTTCTCGCTAGCATCAGCATGTTACAACCAGTTTACCATGAAATAATAAAGGTCCTTAAAGACATATAGCCTTATAGTCTTCCTCATTGCACTAATTTTCTTCTCTTTCCTGATGGCCAAATAATTCACACCTAAAGGCCAAACACGTTAGCCCTGGAAAACTTTGTTGGTTTTCAGTATGCTGTAACTATAGTGGTTATGGTGGCTTTGTTGTCTTCCCGAAACGACTAATCACAAATTCGTATGCTTTGGATGCGTGTCGCCACGGCAGACACTGTATTCCTGCTCTGTGCTGTTAAAACCTTACACAAAAGTATAAAATATGCGTTGAACACTGTAGCAACAAATCCTATTATGAAAATGGGGAGGTCATCTCCAGCTAGTGAGCCAAAAGAATTGGAGAGCAACGTGGCCGTATTGTTTACGAGGGCCACTATTTGTATTTTGAGGTTTGGCAACAGTGATTGCTGTAGGTGCCATCTGATGTTTCCACTGGAAAGTTTGACATTGTTGACCTTAAGCTACTTAAGATATTTTTCAATATATTTTGTTTTGTTTACGTGACTTTAAAAGTGTGTCTCAGCGAACAGATGTAATTAACTGTGAAAATGTTCGTGTGATCATTCACTTTCGACGTAAAGTATCAAGACAAGAGTGCATTGATCAATTACTGCTACATTTGGCGACAAAGCTCCATTATTTGGCACTGTAAAACTCTGGTATAAGGAGATTAATTGTGACGGCGTTCGATCACTGACGAAACTCGTGAAGGTCGTCTAAAATCAGTTGGTGTGTTAGAAAATAAAGATGCTGTGCAAAAACTGATAGTGCAATCCTAGGTATTAGTTTCACCATCATATATAAAATATTGCATGATTATTTAGCCGTGAATAAGGTCACTCTCGTTGGATACCACATAATTTGATACATTCTCAAAGCGATACTCGTGTCGATTGGTGTACACAAATGCTCTAGAAATACAATGTTGGTGCTTCAAAAGGTCTATTGTTTGCCGAAATTCTTAGCTGAAATAAGGAAAACAAACAAGTGCCGTCTGATCGTTCTTCATCAAGACAATGCGAGCGCTCACACATCTCGTCTAACAGCCGACTATTTGAACACTTAAAAATCTGATGTGTACCATTCACATGACTTTCTCCATATCCCTGCAACAAATTATTCTTAAAAAGCTTATACTTTTATTTACTTTATGCTAATCAGAAAAAAATAGCAGAAATAGTCTAATTACTCGCTTCCTTGTAAGTAGAAGCGAAATAAGGGACATGTGTAGGTTAAAGTGATAGTCAAAAGCTGGTTGCTATGTCAATGAAGTTCCTTTGTCTATATGGATAGGAGTTGACAAGTTCCTGTATGAGAAAAGTATATGTTTTTCATAGCAGCAACCAAAAATAAGGAATGTCACAAAAACGACAAACTCCACGAAAAAAATGTATATAACATAAATTGTGTGTTTTAATGTGCTCTACATTTTTTGTGGAGTAAGGTTCTGTCCATCTCTTACGGTTTAGCAATTATTCAAAATTTAGTAAAATGCATTCAGAATAAACTACTCTTCAGAGGCTATTCCCAGAAAATTCAAGATAAACATTTTATTTGTCAAGTAAATATGTTTAATATACGAAATTTTAATCAAAATCGTTACAGCCATTTTTATAGAAAATCAAAATTTTTGAAAAAAGTTCCATGTAAAGGGTAGTTGGGGGTTGGGGGATTTTTCTCAAAATCTTCGTGTCGAATCCCTGGAAGATATTAAACTTAAATACCAAGTTTGGTATTTTACCGACTTTTCGTTTTTGAGTTATCGTGTTCACAGACACACGGACACACGGACACGCACACACACACACGGACTTTTTGTGAAAATGCTTTTTTTGGATATTGGGGACCCTAAAGCATATATTTCCGGTGAAATCTCGGTATCGAATTTTTGGTGGAGTGCAATACTTTCTCTATACACTATGTACATAGTGCGTATGGAGAAAGTAAAAAATCGAATTTATGTCTCATCCTCGATACAATCCTGAATTTGCACCCAATTCGCAAACATCAAAAATAAAATGCGTGGACAACGATTTTCGTCGGCAGAAGAAGCCGTTGAAGCGTTCGAAAACCATGTTTTAGAGGTGTCTCAAGCAGATTGAAAAAAATGCTATGTAAAACAAATAATACCCCGGATATTAGCATACATTGAAAGTTAACTAGTAAAATGCTGCTTCTCAAACAACAAGCAAGTTCTGCTTACATCATTATTAATTTGAATATACTTCTATAATGATAGACACAAAACATTTCACCACATGTTACCCAGCCTGAGTATCCCAAAAGCAGTGTGGCCGTATCATGCATTTGCATAAATTGAAAACCAGGATAGTTTAATACCTCAAGAATTTTCTGCATACAATATTATTTATTAGTAACTATAGCATTAGTGGACATCATTTCTATAATAATCTGCAACCATACTGAAGTGAGGCTGGTCCTGATGCATCCTAAATATGCCTGGTATACATCAACGAAATCTCATGAACTTCGGTAATTGTTTACTTTGGAGTCCACTGGTACAGGAAATTGAAAGCTAGCATTTTAGGCCTTCTGACCCAGGCAAAAATTTGGCGAGACAAATTGCATAAAATTAAATGTTAAGTAATTACAGAAGTAATATGGGCAAATCACAAAATATGGCAAACATTTGGTGTAGCAGGTATAACGTAAAGTACGTTACTGCTGGTGCGATTTTATTTCTTTACAACGTCATTTGAATGCAATGTTTCTTTATTGCATTACAAAATAACTCGTCAAAAGTTAGGTTAGGGTTTTCTTTACTCATTTCTCGCAAAATACACTCTTAGGGAATTGTTTTCACACCTAGCATAACTATGTATTCACTCGGCGTATGAAATAACGTAGCATCAGATTAAGAATCGGTAAACTACTTTTTACTTTTGAAAGCTTCTACATTTTTCAGCGGTTCCCTTAATTCCCATTTTCCACCCATCTCGATTGTTCCAATTACCGTATTACAGATATATTTCTTTCACAATCTGGTTAATATTGGGTTTCCATGAAGCCCTAGGACGTCCCCTATTCCTCCTTCCACAGGGAAGCTACTGCAACAATGTCCTAGACAAGCTCTCCTTATACATTCGGTTGACATGTCCATAACTTGTAATGCAATCCTCTTTATAACAGACTCCTTTGTCTTATTTCCACATTCCTCCTTTATTCGAATATTGATATTGTTGCTCCTGTACGGATTCCATTCAATTTCACCGCCTGTATCTTATTCTTTTGCTGTTCTGTTAGGGTCCATCTTTCAGATCCATAAGTTTGAATACTCTCCATAACTGTTAGGAGAATTCTCCTCTTTCCTTGTCTACTAATATTCCTGTTTCATAAGATTCTATTTAGTAATTTGATTGTTCCTCTTGCCTTTATCGCTCTTTGATTCACGCCTACGCAACAACTTCCTAATTCATGAAGTATGGATGAAGAGCATAAAGTTTTCAATCAGTAGCTAGTGCAAATAGGATTATCATTAACCATAATTTTATTGATTTATTTCAATAAGATGGTATGTTTACGGCGTACAGAATACAAAATATCGCATAGAAACTCCTTAGCTGCAGTAAAAATCATGTAAACGATAACTAGAGGTTACGGAATAGGTGTTGCCGTGCTACTGAAAAGATTAACATGTACTTTATTTACTATTGTTAACAGAAACCTCTCAGATAGCGTACTCTGTGAATAAGCCAACGTTTTGCATTGCACCAATAATTATAAATTACTGCGTGGAGTAAAAACAGTGTTACGTCTTTGCTGTTTTCTCTCTCATATTCATCTTATTCATGTAGTTTTCTTATGAGCTTCACAGATGCAAGTAGTGTTTACTTTTTGTTCTTAAATATGTGTAGTCCTTTGGACGAATCTAGTTTTGATGCTAGAAATAATAGTAATAGTGTCAATAATCCTGCTATTATTCCTTACAAAAAGGATTCGCTTAGACAGTTGTTAGTGAAGTTAAGGTTCCGCTTTCGCACGTTAAATAAGAGGTGCGTGATTATGAAATCAGCAAAGATTGTGGCTTGAGAAATCGGTATTTGAGTAGATTAAACTATTTCAGGCAGGAAGGGTGGCATATAATTGATTTAAATGAATCTTGATACTTACGATGTTGTAAGAAAAAGTTGGGTTGAGTTGAAAAGTGTCTTTTGCTGCCTTCAGCCCCTGAGTCACGTGGAAAAATAATCATGATCTTGTATGCGGGCGGTAGCCAGGGTTGGATTGAAGGCTGCTTATATTTGTCTTCTAAAATACTCGGGAAACCTTGGCTGATTCACACCACGAGATAGTTCAAGAACACACTTTAGAAAAATATTCGTCCTAAGAGTGTTAGATAATACTAGTTATCATCTTCGGTTAAAGATAAAAATTATCACCATGGTGGCAGTTTTGACGAAATGATCAGATTCATGGAAAAACATAATATAGATTTACCCACTCCAGTTCCTATAAAAGCCGTGATTTTGGACAAAATTCGGTAAGCCAATATACAGAAAGTGTATGTAATAGACGGAATAGTAAAACATGGCCATGAAATCCTCAGGCTACCACTATTGTCTCAATCCGATTGAGCTGATATGGGCACGCCTTAAACATGCCGTAAGAAAGAGAAATTTGACTGATTCTATAAGTGACAGTGTGTCAAAGTGTTGAGAGAATGTGTACCGAATATAGATTCGAGTGTGTGGGAAAGATGTGTTCAGCACACCATGCAAAGAGAACGAAAATTTCAACTACGGGATGTTTCACCCGATAATGCTTCGTTTGTGATACATATGAATGAAAATGACAGTGACAGCGAGGAAGGTGAAGACAGCGTAATGTAAGTAGGAAATGTGGTTAGATATTGATTATTAGCACTGTTTAACACTCGCACTGCACTTAATAAGAACCTTGCTCATGTTATTATTCACTTGGTACTCTAAGAAATAAATGTCCATGCGCGTTACGCGAGTTTACTTGGAGAAAACTTGACAACGTTGCTTTCTATGTCACTGAATGCTTGCAATGTTACCGCAGTCTTTGAAGCCGACGATCTTAACCTTTTCAGTAACACGATAATATACTAATAGTGCTCTTCATATAAACAAATTCTGAGGAGATAAATTACTGAAACTGTTAACGTGATGTACGTATTCAATATTTATTCAATGTGTTTAGATAACCTCCTCTACTGTCCAGACATCGCTGTGTATAATACTTGCCATAGCAATCCTGATGGCCTGAGGTCAGTTAGCATAAACTACAATTGCCGTAGCATTGTGTAATGGGATGGTAGATATAGGCCAGTTTGGCCCTTGGGCAGCACGTGTCAGTGCTGACAGAAAAGTACCGACTCAATTGACTCTGTTAATCGAGGCTAATCCTCACGGCAATGCTGCCTCTTACCTTATCTGATGTGCGCTTAATTTCATTCCTCCTTGGCATGTGATTGCTAGCTTCCCAAGGCTCCTCTCTGTCAGGATATGGGCAGGGCACAAAGGAATGAAACACAATTATACTCAACATTACCTTTAATACTTCAGCAGCGAACAAGAACAAAATAGTACATCCTTTTCAAAACCCGTAAGCGTTTTAATACACGTCTTTTGCTCCCGTGATTGAAGAGACAAATATATTAGTTTCTCTACCGCGTACATACCAGCTAGAGAAGGTTTTACATTCCAATCATAAACATCTGATATGTTCCATTCACATGAATTTCTCTACATCTCTGCAACAAATTATTGTTAAAAAGCTTAGGCTTCTATTTACTTCATCCTAATTGAGAAAACATTAGCAGAAATAGTCTTATTACTTTGCTTCCTTGTAAGTAGAAGCGAAATAAGGGAGTACCATAGGTTAAAGTGATAGTCAAAAGCTGTTGCTATGTTACTAAAGTTCCTTTGTTTGTAAGGACAGGAGTTGACAAATTCCTGTTTGAGAAAAGTATGTTTTTCAAAGCTGAAACTAAAAACAAGGAATATCTTAAAAATGTATTTAACATAAATAATGTGTTTTAATGTGCTCTACATTTTCTGTGTGGTAAGTTTTTGTCCATCTCTTACGGTTTAGCAGTTTTGCAAAAATCCGTGAAATTCTTCCAGAATAAACTAGTCTTCACAGGCTATTCCCAGAAAATACAAGATATACATTTTATTTGTCAAGTAAATGTCTTAAATATACGTGATTTTAATCAAAATCGTTAGAGCCATTTTTAAGAAAAGCAAATGTAAAGGGTAGTTTGGGGTTGAAAATCTTCGTGTCACATCCTTGGAATATACCAAAATTAAATACCAAGTTTGGTTTTTAACGTTTTTTTTTTCATTTTTGAGATATGCTGCCCACAGACAGATAGAAAGACAGACACACACACACGGACATTTTTCTAAAAATTCTCAAAACATATATTTCCGGTGAAATCTCGGTACCGAATTTTTGGGTGCAATGCAATACCTTCATAGTACGTATAGAGAACGTAAAAATCTATAGCGTGATTTCACGGGAAATACATGTTTTGTAATGTCCTGAAACCAAAAAAGTATTAACATTTTTAGAAAAAGGTATGTGTGCATGTGTATGTATGAAACGTGTGTGTGCATCTTCCAAGAACACGACACAACCAGCTTTCCTTATAAAAATCTAGACAATTTTGATTTTCTCACAAATGTCATAACGATGTTGTTTAAAATACCATATGTTTTACACATTTGTTTGACAAACAAAATGTACACCTTGAATTTTCTAGGAATAACCTCTGAAGTGCTCTTCAGTTTGGATGACTTTTGCATAACTCGTAAACTGTGAGAGATAGACAAAACTTACTAAACAAAAATAGATTTCTTTAAAAGGCACAGTTTATGATTAAGTTTTTCTTACTTCTGGTCAACCAAACAGAACGAGATTTCAAAGCTATCACATACCGAATAGCTCTTAAACATTTGACTAGCTTTTAAAGCCAATGTATTCCCTTGTTCCTTTGTATCCGCAAGAAAATGTGTAATAAAAGGGTTTACACACATGTTTATTAGAAATGATATGAAGTAATTAGATAAACACGCTATTGTATTCCACCCAAAAATTCGATGTCAAGATTTCACCGCAAATGTATGTTTTGAGGTTTTCTGAGTCCAAAGAAGTAATTTCAGAAAAAAACTCGCTGTGTTTATGTGTGGACAGCCCAGCTTAAAAACGAAAATACCGTTAAATACCACATTTGTAGTGAACTTGAATATTTTCCAAGAATACGACACGAAGATTTAAAAAAAAATTCCCTAATCTACCCTCAATATAAATATTTTTTTAAATTTTTTTCTCAAAAATGGCTCTAAAGTTTTTGATTAAAATACCGTATATTAAAGATATTTACAAGACAAATAAAATGTATATCTTGAATTTTTTGGGAACAGCTTCTGAAGACATCTTCAGTCTGGATTGATTTTCCACAATTGATAAAACCGTAAGTGATAGTTAAAAATTACTAAATAAAAGATTAGATGCCGTTAAAGCATACAATTTATGATGGTGAAATTAACCGTTTACGAGATATTGCTTATTATTGGTATCAATTTTAAACCACTTAAAACTGTTCTCAAACGTTTCATTTCGTTTGTGTTTTATTCCTGGCCTGCAAAGGAAACCGAATTTAAACTATTTCACATAGTTTTGAAAGATTTGACTATCGCTTTAGCTAGTCTTATTAAGAAAGAATTAATACAAACATTACTCTTAATGTTCATCTCGATTACTACGATATAAAGGAATAACTTTTTGTAACAGTAGTTTTTAGAGGAAGTCATGTAATGGAACACTAATAATAACAATGTTATAATAATTTAATAATTATATCATTAAAATAGTTTATATTATTACAATTTAATAATAAATGTGTATTATTACTGTTATTATTGCCGTTATTGTTGGACAGCTACAAAACTAGAACTTTTAATAAAGGTACAGGAATTAAAAGTTGTACTTACTGCACTATTGCACTAAAATTTTATATCGTTCTTTTATTATAACTTTTGGTTTCAAGTCCAATCACATGAAAATTATCATTTGAATTTGAACATGTTTAACAAATCGATTTAGTTTAATTAGCTTTCATCGTGTATTTAGTCAATTATATATCACATGGGGTGGTGTGAATAAAGATGAGACGCGTCTCAAAACTTGCAATTTTCGAGACGCGTCTCACTTTCGTATGAATTAAACTCGACGATTCAAGATGGAGGTGACATTGATCACGACCAACGTCTCACGCACTTACGTAACGAGACGCGTCCCAGGATTTGGAATGAATAAAAAATAGCCGCGTCTCATGAAAGTGAGACGCGTCTCATGATTTTTTAAGTCACTTCAGATGGTGTCTCAACACGTGAGACGCAGCTTCTTATAACAAATTATGGGCAAATTTGGTACAAGTTTTGAGCGCAGAAGAAAGCTTTATTAAACCAGGAGGCATTCTGAAGACTTCAAGATTAAAACAAAATGTGCAGTGGCTTGTACAACATTTTCTTTCCGAAGCAACAGGAACAAGAGATGTAGCTTTACGCAAAGGAGCAAAGATTAGAATATTATTGTCACTACTTTTTTACTTTTTAACTTCTGTAATCATATCCGGGATTTTAGTTTAGAAACAATTGTTGGTGATTTTTCGCTGAACTGTAAGGTTTCTTAACGTTTTTTTCAGTTGTATGCTATTAAACACACACACACACACACACACACACACACACACACACACACTGAACTGACTCTGTGGGGATAGAAAATTATTATTGTTAAAAATGAATTCCCTGCCCCAGCCAAAAATCGAACCAAGGACCTTTGGATGAGAAACCAGAATGCTGGCCATTCGACCGCAGAATTCAGTATTCAAAACTTTTCGAAAGTTATCGTAAGGGTACGAGCGTTTGATTGGATCAAATTTCTGGAAAATGCTGCTGCATTTCAAATAACTAAATATAGCACAGTATGATACATTCTCTGATGCAATTGGAGCTTTGGACTATACCCATATCATTATAAAAAAAGGAAAAAAAGAAATTTCATGTAGACCAAATCAGTATCGGGATAGGTGTAGTTTACAAGTGGCGTGATTCCATTCAGGAGCAAAATTCCGGTGTCTGCAGAAATATCCGTAATAATAATAATAATAATAATAATAATAATAATAATAATAATAATAACAATAATGCGTTATTTCATTTAGATGGGGGTTAAGCATAATCTATAGGATCTATGTAGACATCTCGCCAAGAAACGTGTTATAATACAAAGATATTTTGGCCAAGCAAAACAGTTTCGGCTGCCTCCGTGGTCGAGTGGTCAGCGAGCTGACTTCTCACCCGGTGGTCCCGGGCTCGATTCCCGGCTAGGGCGGGGAATGTTTCTTGAACCGGAATTATTACCTATCCCCCATAGAGTCTGGAAGTATGAATGTGAGAGTGTATGTGTGTGTTTAGTAATATAAAGTTTAACCTAATGTTCTGAACCTACAGTTTCACAAGTGAAAGCCCCCGATATGATCATTGATGTTAAAGGGGGCTATGTTTCAATTCCTTCTCCTGTCTTTTTGTTTGCATATTATTTTCTCTAAACGTGCATAGTGTAATGAAGCAATAAAAAAATAGAAGTTTCAAATAAATCAATAAAAAGCAAAGTTAGCAAGAGAGTACCTTCGTTTATCTATGTTGTATGGTTCTCTATGATTACGGGGTTCTTGTTCCAAGACTGTGGAGAGGAGTAAGACCAGGAAGACCAACTTATAATGTTGATCACGTACATGAGATTGATTGTGGTGATGATGATGATATGATGGAGAGAAAGCAATTATATAAGGAAAGGGACCAAATAGCAAGAATTAATAAGTGATTATACAAATACGCTTTTATAACCAAAGCAATATTACAATAATATATTTTACAGGAACTACATGTAGTTGAATAAGTACAAGTCTTTAAATTATTTCAATTAAGTTAATACGAGCGTTATTAAATTATTAGTTGCGTCTAAATGAACTGCTCACTGTCGTCATCTTTTTCTTTTATGGCACATGAGATATGACACTTCTTATAATGTTCTACAAAAATAGCTTTTTGCACACTTTAACACAGAGGAGCTTTTATAGAAGCATTTTTATGTAAAAGTAACTAAATAAATAATAAATATGTAACATAATACTCTTTTAATGTTTTATTCTTAACTTTCACTTTTTTCAGAAAATGTGTTTCTGCTATCAAGTCCAAGTACTTTCTTTTCTATTCTTTCGTGTGTATAGGATTATTGTCCTTTGTAAAGCATTTGTTTATTGCTTTCGCTAGCACGTATGAAGATGCATACAGAGTACATAGAAGGTATTGTATTCCATCCAAAATGTCGATGCCGAGATTTCACCTGGAATATAGTGAGGTCCCCTCAGTTCAAAAAAGGATTTTGAGAAAAAGGTTTGTATACGTGAGTGGGGACAGCATAGCTCAAAGACCGTTAAATACCAAACTGGTATTTATGTTTAGCATCTTTAAGGATGGGACACAAAGATTTTCAGGAGAATACCCCACCCCAAGTTATCCTTTACATGGAAAAACGTTTGAAATTTTTGTTTTTCTCAAACATGGTTCAAACGATTTTGAATAAAAATACCGTATATTAAAGATATTTACATTACAAATAAAATATATCTCACATTTTCTGGGAATAGCCTCTGCGGACTTCTTTATTCTGGGTGAACTTTGCATAACTGAGAAACCGTAAGAAATAGACCAAAACAAAATTGTAGATTTCGTTAAAATACACAAGCTATGTCATATATATTTTTCTTTTAAAGTTGACAGTTATTATTGATTTCAATTTTAAAGTACGTTAACTGTTCTCAAACAGGAAGCCTACTTCGTTTCGTCCCTCTACTTTTGCTGCTTGCTATTCAAAGCAAACCGAACTTTACATAACAGCCTGGTTTTAAAGGTTTCGACTATTCTTCAGCCTAGTAAATTACATTATTTTCCTTCTACTCGCAAATAACTAAGTAATAAGACTAATTCAGCTAATCTTTATATCGATTAGCATGGTGTAAATAAAAGAACACTGTTTTATAAGAATAGTTTATGAGTGAAACAGCTAGGAAAAGTAATGTGAATCAGATGTTTTGTTTTATTCTGCTTTCCACATTGCTTATTTTCCAAAATTAGATTTCATTATAATCCCTAACAAGAACTTTTCCTAACTCTTGTTTAATTTCGTCCATTGGCAATTTCTAATATATGACAATTACGATTTTATTAAATAGTTTTTTTTTTAAACATCCGAGAAACACAATTAAAAAGTAATGTTACCTTCTCAATGTTTACAGTATAAATCGTATAAATGGTCGTCTCCTTAGCACGGTGGTAGCGTTGCTGTTTACCAAGCGGGAGACCTGGGTTCGATCCCCAGTACCGGCGTGGGGATTTTTCCACCGCTGGGAGACCTGGCCCGGGGTGCACTCAGCCTCGTAAGGCCCCTGGGGGGCCAATTGAGGAGCTACTTGATGGAGAAGTAGCGGCTCCAGGTCATGAGGACCGCATTAACCGGCCGGGAGGGACTCGAGGCGCTGACCACGTCTCACCCTCCAATACTGCACCCCATCCATGACGTCTGTAGTGGACCGAGATGGGGAACGCAGCGGCCGGGCGGTAGGCCAAGGTTCCCCGTGAGCTGTCGTGCCATGGAGTTAAATCGTATAAATTCATTCATAAATAAGCATTTCCATTCATGCAACAACAAATGTTGACCTGTTTACACACAGATAGTGTATTTGACGCAGGTAGCGCGCCTCACTTCGGAGGGGAAATTTTTATTCATACGAAACTAACGAGACATGTCTCAAGACTAGCTGCGTCTCACATTTTCTGCTAGCGGTTTCTCATAAGACGCGTCTAATTTTTATTCATTATATATTCACAAGTGAATTCGTCGTCCTACTTATTTATTGCAATACGTTTTCCAGTTTATTCCTTGTTCCGGCAGCCGTTTAGTTTCTCTGATCTGATTTTTTTTTATCTATCCCTTGACTAATGCATACAAGGTGCAAATATGGATGCAAGTGATTTTGTAAGAAATGAATGAAATCCTGGAGGCTACCGAAAATGTACGATATACTGGAGTTACTAAAAAAAGAAAAAAGTGTATCCAGAAAATAGTATTTGATAGTTTTATTGACTGATTTAAGGTAAACAACTATCATTAATACATCTAGATTCTCGCTGCACTCGTTTGTTAATCTCTTTCTAGATACCATTTCTATTAGTTGCACATAGCCTTTGAATCAAAATAGCATTATTTTACTGTTTGTTTACAAATTTCAAACTGTCTAAAAGTTAGTGTATGCCACACATGTTAAAAGTGATGCTCTTCTTCTCAGGGGATAACTATTCGCAAAATAAAACATTATTTTTAAACTTGTATCATAAATACATACATTACCATCATAACTTAGTTGCTACTACACTCAATATCGAAGATAATAGATTCATCATGGCACGCTTGTAATAACAATATTTCAAGTTGCCGTTGCTTACAGAGAGAGCATGAAACTATTTCGTCATATCTTTATGTATTCTGAGCAACGAGATAAAACAACCTCTGCACAGTATTAAACATAGACTAATTTATATATGCATTTACTTACCATGTTTGGCTATTAATCACTTCACCGATATAAAGATGATATGATATCCTGTGCAGCACTTTTAAAATAAACTGTTAAGCTGCTGGGAAAACAATGCCAATGTCAATTGACTTCGAATTTTTGGACATAAGAGCCAAGGCAAAACAGGAGTGGCTAATCTATCAAACCAAAGAATGCTGGATCAAATCCCGGTAAAATGTATACTCTGCATTCAATAGAAACCATGGTAATGGCGTTGTTGGATACTGACGGGTTTCGATTGAATTCTGATATATGCATTTTAACCTTTTATTGTGTAAAAAATATATATTTATACCACTCTCAAGATTGAGGAGTTAATGAAATCAGATAATGCTGCAACTGTCACGTATTCGAATGGCTAGTGGTGTAACACATGTTATGTGAGTGAGTGATACAGCGGATGACGCTAAATACATCTACTCACTTCTCTCCCAGGAAGTGTTTTTCTTACTTATCGATTCAACATTGCAGAGAATAACAAATAAAATTCAGGGAGGGAAGCTAGCGTCTCATTTAAGAACATATGAATAAGTGAGACCAATAATGGTTGCCGAATTATTTCTAATTTATTTTCTATAATTTATAATGCTTTTTTTTTCTTTTTTTTTAGATTTTGTTAATATTTATATTGCATTAAGATTTATTTTTCGTCTGGAAAGTACATAATGAAAGTGAGGTGCAACATAATAAGTATCGTGAAGGATAATATTAATAACTAATTTTTATGTTGAAATTGCATTAGTTTTACCAATACCTATTATCTTAAATAATGAAGAAATTAATATCACAAAACTTATAAATAGTAAAGATATGCAATCTAGTCATACAACGTTGTAACCAACTCGTGGAAATTTTAACATGACTTTCGTGAAAATAGTCGCACGAACGATAGAGTACACCTTTTATTGTAATCATCAAGATGATGAACTTGTTGTATTGTTGTTATTATTATTATTATTATTATTATTATTATTATTATTATTATAAAATGTATAACATAAAAGCGAATAACAAATTGATATAGCTGATACAGAAAGGAAAGGAAGAATTTTCTTATGCATGGGTGGTGGTTACTAAGTCGTGGGATGTTGATATAAACATATTACACATTCTCTAAATATAGGATGTGTCACACTCATTACGACTTTATCTGCCGATTCTAACTTCACATAACCCGTTATCTTATGGTATTCTGTTAAAGATTTTTTGCAGGATGCTTCTGGCTAGTCAGCTTAAGGAATTCACTTTTAATGTTGCAACATCCGAATGACTTTTATTTTCGCTTGAAGGCAGGCACTAAGGCATATGATGCAATGACATAACTGAGCTGTCTATAGTTCTCTGAAGGTATGTCGTCGTTATTTCATGTTAAACTGAAAGATTTGCTTCATATGTGATGACTAATTAAAAATGTGTGTTGCAATCACTCTACTCATCCAACTACAAACTTTTCTTCTGTCGATCTCTTGTTAATCGGGAAAAACTGTCATTACTTTCACGCATTTTGTGTTTGGTATAAAGAGGAAAATGTGGGTTAAGCATTCCGCACGAAATTTCATGCTCTAGGAACAAAAAAAGGGGAAAACGACTAGCGACTTTCCAGTTGAGAAAAGTATATGTATCTGAAGGTTAACAAAATAAAATTTCATAAACTGTTAAACCTATAAAAACGTTTAATTTTCACACAACTATGTGTTTTAAGGAGATCTATTTTTTGTGTAGTAAGATGTCATATATTATTACCAATTACACTAAAGGCATTCAGAATAAATAGGAATTTTAAGGCTATTCCCAGAAAAAATATATAGAATAAAACATTGTTAACATTAAATGTTTTATTAACTTAAAAATAAAACATTGGTCTTGTTAAGCAAAAATAAGTTACTTTTAAAACTTCAAGGGAAAGAAATTCTTAATTCCACATATTGAAACGGCGGCGCTGGTTGTCCTTCGGCTACCCGAAGGAATCGGTGCCTAACTTGCTTTAACAACAGCACAATGAAGGCAATAGTCGGGAAAAAAAGGCCATTGTGTTGCACTTTGTCGGCACTCCAAGAATGTCCAGCTCTGGAACGTGTACCCCGCGACTTCGTTGACTGGAACTTACGGGGGCGTAGAACCGAAGCCTCCCGTACCCAGGTAAGCTTAGCAAGCCTCCCTCGAAAGCGGTGTAATTAGCCAGCAGGTGGGGTGGAATGCGTATGCCTAATTTTTTCCTTGATTTCTCTCAGTGTAGTTCACAGTTAACAAGTTTTCCGACCAGACTAAAATTACGGTGAGTAGGACAGAAAGGAAAAGTCTACATCGGAACGGTTACACTTTCGGATTCCAGAAGTGTTTAAAAAGTGGGGTAACGTGATTGACGTGCAATGTTAAAAGTTGCAAAAGTTTTATTAAAACCTTTTCCATTGAAGAAATAGATGTCGCAGATATTCAAGAGAACCATAACCACGCGGCACCACCTAGTGACAAAATTCAGAGACAGAAAGTACTTTGAGATCTGAAGAGAAAAGCTACGGAAGATGTATGTGATAGATCATGAAAACTAATATAAGAATCAAATATTATAAACACCAAACCGAGACTGTTACCTGTTTTGACTGGGAAACTACCTGCTTTGCAGAGGCTTGAGGGCTATGTAATTAGGGGTCTTTAAGAGTCCGGGAGGCTTCGGGGCTATTTTTCTGACCGCGGAAGGTTTCGGTACCGCACTCACTTACGGAGTCCGGCTACGGAC
This sequence comes from Hymenopus coronatus, assembly GCA_030762935.1. Lineage (NCBI taxonomy): Eukaryota > Metazoa > Arthropoda > Insecta > Mantodea > Hymenopodidae > Hymenopus > Hymenopus coronatus. The sequence goes on along the minus strand of CM060896.1, from coordinate 67,003,058 downwards.
TAGATATATAAGGAACCGACGAGTGTTTGGCGCTTCGTGGTGCACAGGAGCGTGGGTTCGAGTCCCGCCTTGGGCATAGGTGTTTCTAAAAAAATGCCGATCCCGGTGGCCGCGCTCGCTAAAGTGACTCGCTTTAGCGCTTCGTGGTGCACAAGATTGTGGGTTCGAGTCCCGCCTTAGGCATGGGTGTTTCTGTGTTTGTAAATGTGTCTATGTTTGTGTATGTATATGTAAAAGGGAAACGTTAAGAATAATAAGGTCTACTAAGGAAATATAGGAAACTGGAAAAAATGGGGGAAAAAAAAAGAAAAAAAAAAAAAGGAATACAGCGCCGGAGTCCTGATAAGCCTCCGGAACTGTATTTTTTTATTAAAAAAAAAGTGCCGATGGGGTCAATCTAGTAAGTGACGAAAGCAAATTCACTGAAGAGAACTCTGTAAGTGTCCAGCTGATATTGAACAGTGATAGTACAGTCAATTGTGAGCTGTGATATAGTTATTTTGTTTACCAAGTGTGTAGCGCTGTTACAAGTGTTTTAATGGTGTATGTATTACATTGAGTGCCTTCGGGCGAGTAAAATGAGTTTAGTAGAAACTGGTGTACCCATTTGTTATAAGACACATTTATTTGTCATGTTAAATAATATATTTTAATTAAAAACATTGGAACTATTTTTTAAGAAAATTAAATATTTCGATAAAGTGCAATTTGGGATGGAGAGATTTTATTCGAAACATTAGTGATGCATCTTGAAAGATAAATTACACATTTACACATTTTATTGGATATTTCGATTATTAGTTACGTTTTCAAAGACACTAACGCGCATAGACGTTTCTCAGAATGTGATTCTTTTTTACTCATTAATCTCATGTACTTCCATGAAATTACGGGAATTTTTGGATGGAAAACATTACTTCACTAACATATTATAGGTAAAGAGTAGGGAAAGAAATTTTCATGTTTTATATTCAGGCGACTTCAAAAGAGTATTTTCACAGAAAATTTTACATATAATGTTTAGGTGGATACAATATTTTTACTTACGTAGGTACTTTTCTGAGAAAAGAAAACAAAGAAATAAAAAATTAATAATCAATAAGAGGCTGTAAACGACTAAATAGTAGTTCCGAATAATTTTTGCTGTGGACACAAATTAAAGAAGAATGAAGAAATATGTCAACTATATCATTTTGAAAAGGGAAACATAAAAATAAGTATTCGAAAAATTCTGATGATTACATTCACATGCATTTCTCTACCTATTCTGCTACAAATTATTCTTCAAAAGAACTATTTTTCTATGTAATTCACGTATGTCGACATGGTATAATTTTTATTACATACTTCCTTTTAGATACGTGGGAATAAAAGAATAAAATAGGGTAAAGCGGTATTCAAATCTTTCAAAACCTGGTGGCCATGTGATGCTTTGGCATTCTGTTCTCTTTGTTTGATAACGAAAAAAAATTTGAATAATGGTTTCCATTTGAGAAATGTGTGCTTATTTTAAAATTGAAACGAGTAACTTGGAATGCCTCGAAAATGGTTAAATCCACAAAAGATGTATTTGACATAAATTGTGGTTTTTAACAAAATCTATATGTTTTATACTGTAAGATTTTTTCTATCTCTTATGGTTTACCAGTGATACAAATGTCATCCAGAATGAAAAGAGCTTCAGGGGCTATTCCTAGAACTTTCAAGATATACATTTAATTTGACATAAATAACTTAACATATAATTTTTAATCAAAACCGTTAGAGAAATTATTTATAATGTCAACACACACATACACACACGTATGGACCTTTTCCTTAAATATTTTTTTTGGATTCAGTAAACCTCAAAACATATATTTCCAATGAAATCTTGAAATCGAATTTTCGGATGAAGTACAATACCTTCTCCATCTACTATATACATCTTTCATGGTAGAGAAAATAAAATTAATGAAATAAAACAAAGGTCACAAAGAATGCACACATAGAATAATAACAGAAGCCAAGTAACCTATTCCGAAAAGCCTATGTACAAAATTGCGCACCTTTCTTCCGTGGACTGAATACTTAATGAATCAGAAACAACAAGCTGTAATTTGCGTTTCTGGTAAGAGGTGCATTTTACAACAAAATGGAAGGTGATTTTCTACCTTAATATTCCACAATCTATTCGTGCTCTGTAATTTGTTACGGGTTTTAGAATATTTTGCCTTAAGAAGGCCGTTAAAAGCGTATTTTTGGTGAAGATCCGCACGTATTCAACTTTCAGACATAGCCTCCACTCACAAACAAGTTTTAGGGAAAAGCTATTAATGATGATCAGTCAGGGTTTGATTTCTGACATGACAAACTCCGAAAATTTAGAAAATAGCTTTGATTTCACTGTAGGAAGAGTTTTGGGAAAATATGACAGGTACTGATAGTAAAACAATAAAAATTATCAATTGATATAAAGGCCAGCATTATCCGTTCTTCTTACCCGTTTATGTTAATAGGAGGAATGTTAAAGGGAAGTTTTGCACTGGAAAGGAATGTTTTCGTGTTCTTCTTCTTCTATGGCATATTATCATTATCTCTGTTGGAACTTAAACCCTTTTAAGGACTTACAAGCTGATGTCTTGGGTCAGTAGCCAGTCGAAGAGCAAGCAAACTTTCGACCATAGCATATTCAGAATGGGAAATCAGTCCAATAGCGAATGAAGAAAAAGATAAAAATGCACTGATTGAACGGATGATAAGAAAATTCTCGGATCAAATTATCAAGCACCATATTCGCCTATCTGCAGGATAACCGTGAAAAAAACCTTCGGACAACAGTTTTAAGAATAAGCGCACCCTTGTTGTCATAATGATATGGTTAAGAGTAAGTGCACCGTTGTCACCACAAAGTTAAATCATTTGTCTGTTTGTTTGGTTAATGTGCATTTACTTTTCGGAACTCTTTGTTTGTCGTTTTAATATACATATAAAGAGGGATGCAAATTGGTTGAGTAAATGAATAAACGTAAATTCGTTTAGAGTAAGCATATCCAAATTAAAGGAAGAGCGGGTAATGCGCAGTAACTCATCCATTACGAGTGAAGATTGGAGCATACTGCTAGGAGAGGTAACAGAATGTTTGTAAACAACACCTTCCTCATCTGTATTTAGTGTTGTACTTTTCTTTTTTCTTTCTTCTGTTTTACTTCGCTAACATATGTTTTATGTTGGACGAGTACAAAATATTTGCTGATAAGGAGGATAAAGAGCCTTAATACGAGTACAAGAACCAAATGATCGTCGGGTAGTTTACGTCATTCAAGCCATTTTCACAAAGCTTTGCTAGCAAATATAAGTGGATCCATGCATAAATATATATTATAATATAAATAATTTAAATTTTGAAAGTGAATCCTCAAGCAATTTACCTAACTCCCAAACTCTTTCTTTCCAACATTTTATGTTCGTACAATTTTGTACAGCAAGTAATTCCATTTGCAGTTCTTGTTGAGCCTCTGAAAATGTTATGAAAATGATACCCCTCACATTTCGAAGCTGATATTCTGTTTATGTTTGCTTAACATCAGCTACGCGCTGTACTATGAATGACAGTACATGTAACTTACCAGTACTTTCCAACTTTGAGTCGCTCTCCGTGGTGTAAAGGTTACCATGCTAACTTCGTATACCCAAGGCCGCGGGTTCAAACCCGGCGGAGGACGATGGATTTTTTCGGGTGTAAAAATCCTTAGCATGGCTTCCTTTGGAAGGGAAGTAAAGCCGTTGGTCTCGTGTCGTAGATTTACAGCACGTATAAGAATTTCAAGAGGCTTCTGAGCAAAATTAAGCGGGCTTTCACGCCCAATTTAGAATGGGACGCTGAGAACCACAGTAGTTAAAGAGCATCCATAAATAACACGCCATTTCCATTTCCAACTTTGATTGAAATAGGGGGATACGAGCTCTGACGTCATTACTTCGAAGAATTAGCTTTGGCCTTTCATTCGCTAATGAAAGTAGTTGATGATCCTTACACACCAACTTTGGGCATTCCTGGTCTAGAGGAAGATTGAAAGAAAGGACTGTTAATCATCGGCAGTGAATAGATGGAAATGTGGTTAAATATATTGGGTTGGATAGATGAAAAAATCTGAGTCGACTTTTCTTTCCACCGTTCTGAACAGCTTGAATGTTCTTGTTGAAATGACAAACTATTCCACAGTCTGCCAAAGCTAGTACCATTGATGATTTAACTGATAAATATTTTTAAATTTAAATATAGGCCTATTTTATTTGCTCTTTGTTATCGAATTGCTCTGCTTCCACTAACTAAAACACTGGGTTTAAAACTGAGTCTTACTTCGCATCAGCTATGTTTGAAGCAAACAGGAAAATACCTGCATTGAAAGTCATAGGTTAGAAATATCTATCAGTGTTCGTCTATATTATTATGAGAAGTTTATATTGATAAAAGAAGCAACGTTTGTTTTGAAAACTGCAACAGATAAATTTCACTTTAGCAACTGTTCGAAAACTGATACTTCATCGAGTGTTTCTACCTGGTTAATAAACATCTAAAGCAATAAATTGGTTCTGGGGTTTAAAAAAGTGAATAAAGGTGGTATATCTGGCTCGTGAAGCTATGTAGTTTTATCTTGAAATGATAACTAAGACACTTATAAACTCATTTAATAGCAACGACTAGATGTTTGAGGTTGGAAGGCATTTCTTCACTGACTCAACTAAGGTGTTCCAATATGATCCAGACTGGTACGTGCTTCTTAGTTCATAAATTCTAAAATCGGAAATTCAAATTCATCGTTGTCTGTTACATATTAATGTACATCCATCCAGAAAAGTATGAATCACCCGTTGGCGTCTCACATTTACATGGAGAAGCAGACGGCGGGAGTTTCACCAAGTGCGTCGTACAATGTTGAGCATGAGCTGTCCCTTGTTACGCTTCTCACTTAAGGAAATCTGATACAAACAAATGTAAAGGTGTTAAACTCGATAATCAGATTGCCCAAGGCCGTGCTACCATTTGGGACCACAGAGACAGTCATGCGTTGATGTTATCTGTGCGTTATCCATACATTACCTGTAGCAGAGCACGCGGCAGTTTCTTGCTCAAACCGAGCTTATGCTAATATAATATGAACATTATGGACCATTTCTATGGTAATTACAGATGATCGCCTGCAGAAAGCTGTTGCAATATATATTTTTTCGAGCACAGACGCCGTTTTCATCCGGCATGGTGCAATTCTCAGACTTGGCTCGCCCACACACCACGCCTAGATTTGGGGATGTCTGTCCACATCAAGTGGTCATTTCAATGTCAGCTTTCACTATATCTCTACGTTGTCTGTGTCACTATCGTAAGGCCCGTCGTAGTATACTATACTCCTCTTGAAATAAGAAACACACTTGAGGTAAACAAGGGCGAGAGGTACATACGGACAGCTGGATAGCTATCCGTATATGCCCAACACAGCGTCCGACATGTTGGCGAATGTTAAACAAGCGTTCTACTACCATTGTCCCTAGATGAAATACAATTATCTTAGAACAGAAACTGCAACATCTGACCCAGAAATGCTTTGCATACGCTCAAAGTACTAAATATAGGATTTTATTAGGCAAAAGATATATTTGGTGATTAGGTTTAGTATTAATTCAAAATCTTCTCGGGCTTCTAACCAGGTAAAAACTTGGCTTGACACCAACGTTTCGAAGAAGTGCATCTTCCTTCAGTTCTTATTTTAGGTTTAGTATGTTCTAGAGATGCGACACAAAAATTTACAAAAAATGCCCCACCCCAAACTATCATTTTCGATATATTTTTATTTTCTCAAAAATAGCTGGAACGATTCTGATTAAAATAGCATATGTTTAAGATATTTATGTGATAAATTAGGTATATATTTTGATTTTTCGAGGTATAGCCTATTAGCCCTCTTCATTTGAAAGGAGTTTTGTATATTTGTTATAATAGATATACCCTTAGGTATAAAAGTTTACTTCAAAGAGAATATAAAACTCTTTGGAACACGCTAATGATTTCAATTAAGTTTTTTTGCGATATCAGTCGTTTCCGAGAAATCATTACTGTTAGCTGGAATTGTTCAATACAATGTCAAGTTTAAGACGCTGCTGCTATTCATATATTTCTCAGGGTGTCAGGAAAGAGCAATACTTGTGTTGCCCCTTATACCTACAATGAAATGTATCAGAAGGTAACTCTGCATAGTTTAATTTCATTTACATGAGACAGACAGAAAAATAGATTTTCGTAAGAAAAACACTTGCAGAAGCTATTTAAGAATAAGCAATAGTACATAGTAAAAGCTACACAAATGAAAGATATTAGATGGAGCGGAGGAGGTTCAAAAAGTCAATTTACTAATGTATTTTCATCTATAGCTTCAAATCATTCTTTCTAACTACATAACTTTATTATATAACAGCTGCCTGTAAGTTATCACCTGAAGTTACATAAACAGTTTGACTGTCGTAAAAAGTGACGTATTTGGAGACACCATGTTTTTTACAATACTTATAATGCAAAAATACTTCGAATTTCTACGATGTGATATTCTAGCGCATATACAATTGAAGAGGATAGCTGATCTGTGGAATATCCATATTTTCATACATTTCTTCTGCACTTCTAATCGTATTTTATGGAAGGACTATATTTCCGAATAAATCAATTGATTTGAGCATAAAGGCTATGCAGATTGAAAAGTTGTATTCTCTAGGTGTTTCTACAAAATTGTTCAAGATAAACACAAACATGAACACACACACTCTCCTTCTTTCTTTCTTTCTTTCTTTCTTTCTTTCTTTCTCTCTATTTAAATCACGTTTTTATTATTTTCGCAAGTATTACATTACCAAAGAAACCAAGAACAAAACATGAACAACCTCGGGTAGTGTAGTAGTGTAGTGTGTTGGAGGTGATTCCGCACCTCAGCCAGTGATTAGGTTTTTAGTACGCCAGACTCCGGGAGGAGAGGATGAGATGAGAACAATACAGAGGGCAGCCGGAACGAGATTGCAGCAGGGAGTCATCCTGGAGAGTCCCTAACTGTTCCCAAGTAGTTCTTCATCTCGGCGGGTGAGAGCTAGGAGCCCGCGCCTCAGGTCTGAAGAAACGCCCCTGAGTATACCGCGATCCCTAGCGTCATTCTGCCACCGAGAGCTGAGTTTCCAAAGCGCAAGCATTTCCACGAGAGGGCGCCACAATCGCAGTTCTCAACACACACCTTGAAAGAAAGAGCAGGTGGATCAAATGTAGATGAAATGGAGGGACAGGTATTTCGAGAGGATGCAGAACCATCCCAAGCATTCGGCTAGTAACCCGGGAAATCTCCAGAAAAAAACAAAGCCACGACCTCCCGAATGACAGTCCTAGATAAATGCCTGAGCCACTTAGCTCGGTAACCTCGGATAACTTGAACCTTTTATTTTCTGGCAATCTCTGTGAAAATACCGTATAATGCGAGACTGAGGCAAGGTTCCCCCTTAAAACCTCTCAAACGAGACCCCATTCTAAGCATTCTTTGATAATAAAATTTCCTTCTATAACTAATGTTAGCTACTTTAATATTATATTTCTTATAAAGGATAGTTTGGGCTGGGGTTTGAAATTAAGTACCAAGTTTGGTATTTAACCGACTTTTCGTTATTATCAAAACGTTTTGAGCTATATTGTTCACAGACACAGATGCACTTTTTTATAAGAATGCGTTTTGCAGACTCGAGGGACCTCAAAACATGTATTTCCGGTGAAATCTCTGTATCGAATTGTTTGATGGAATACAATACTTTCTCTATACACTATTACATGTGAGCTAGAGAAATTTATATACAAAATATATGTATATATAAAAGCGAAAGACATACAAAACAATGTAAAAATGCAAAGCATTACAATCATCTACAGTTTCCTCTGTAAACGTGCTTCATTCAGTATTATTTTAATACTTTTCTTCAATCGGCATTTACTTTGTATCGGCAATCTTTTTCCATTCATCGTCATTCCAGCATTTATCTTTGCAAGAGATATTCCTTGCCGTCTGTTCCTTAAACAATTTTATTAATTATTTTATTTATTAGAGATATATGCTTTATTCTTCTACAGAAAATCATTTTCAATGTTCCTAATTAGTATCCTCATTGCATAACAATGCCCAGCTTACTTTATAATGCGAAATGCGCAGAAAATATTTCGCTAATATTTTTCCCAATTTTTTTTATGAAATGTCCACAGAAAGTCACTATGAGCTTTCTTTTCACTGTATGTGGGTCTCAACATTTAATAACGCACTCAAGAAGTGAAACTATTATTATTATTATTATTATTATTATTATTATTATTATTATCCAGTACAGAACGTCTAGGATGTTTTTGTCTGGGACTGTGTATAATTCACCACGCCCTTACAGTAAAGACTCTTTACACGATAGCAATATTTACGAAATTTTGCACGGCCGAGGAAGATAAGAACGGCTGCTAGGCGGGAGGCAACTGTTTACAGTCCACAACCATTGAAATTTGGATGCTACCAACGTAGAAAAAGTGATCAGAGAGAGAACGATTAGAAATTACTAAAAACTAAACACAAGAAAATCAGTTTAGTTACACACACACACACACACACACACACACACACACACACACACACACACACACACACACACACAAGCCTGAACCTAACAAGGCGCATTCTCGCTTCACTCTCATTCTTTGATGAAGTTAGTACAAATTATTAGTTCCCAAGTATAGAAACATCATTTTATTTAACACACAGTTACCTACACATATCTTCATTTAAATGAATAGTGATAAGACGTATTCAAATATTGGCAGTTCTGAACGTTGCGAATGATATGAACGAATTGAATGCTACTTGTCAAATAGCTAGTGGAGCAATGGAATGTTTTGTATGAACGAGATCAAACGATATACTTACGGTATATGTCAATATATACTGCGTGTTTTATTGAACCTTAAAGACTAGAAAGATACTTGAGAAATTCTTAAATTCATAATGCATTATTATGGTGAGTAAAAGTTTAGAAATGATACCTAGATAGTTTTAAAGTAGTTTAAGTGATGTTACTCAAGTACAGTAGAAATAAGTTTTGACATTTAATTTAACTATATGGAAAATACCAAGCATCATCATAAATAACTGTCTGCTTGGTGCGTTCACTCATCTCGAATTCATAAATGTGCATACTTTGGTTTTCTTCCTTATGTTTTATCCCGTCTACCTCACTGTAGTAATTTATCTCTATTAGCGTTATCTCTGTTTGATTGCAATGTTATACTTTCAGAAAATCTCATTGATATTTAAAATAGGTATACCAAAATCGTAAAAACCGATTCCTAGAGACTTAACTAAACAGAGAAAAAAATAGCAATGATATTTGGAGTTATGTCTATACTTTGTCATGGCATTTGTCTTGCATGCTGAAAGAAGTATAGAATGAAATTATAGCATTATCTGCTTTGATATTGCGACAGTGTTGTACAGTAATCTACAGTAGTTCTCATGTACACCTTGGTGAGTGAGTCATTTCAGTTGGAGATTCTTCTCGAGCTTTGAGGTACGTCTGAAAGTCTCGGTTTCCACAAGTTTCTGTGGCGTCATTTTCTACCTATAAAAGAAGAAAGAATTGCAAGTCGTGTGTGTTGTGAATTGTACTGAGTCATGAGTGACTGGAGTATTACGTGCAGTGCTTCAGGAGCCACGGATGCTGTGTAGCGCTAACTGACCTCGCGTCGGAACGTAGAGTGAATTATTTGCAGCAATGAATTGAAAACCTTAATTCTAATACGCAAAAATACCTATACTTTCTCTTTATATTTGAATAAGAGATAAACGTTGATCTTATTTACTTTAACACTGTTGAGAGCTTCATTGAAACTTCGTTTTTTAATCGAAGAAAAGCTGTGTCTTTTTAATGTGCATTCTTTGTAATTTCTCTCACCAACATCTGTAGCAAAGTAACATACTGATATTAAGAGAAGAAAGAGCATCACATCCAGAGGAAATATTGCAAAACTATCTTATATAAGGTTTATTGAAATGTTTTGATTTTATCACATACATACCACACCATTATGTGTAAATCCGATTATCTTTTATTTTGATGTGTTTTCTGTTTGCTCAGTTGCTGCTATATTGTGACTATATATCTTGTAACAAAACTACTCTCTACCCGCCTGGGTAGTGTAGTGGTAGCGTGTTTGCCTGACATTCAAAAGGTCGTGAGTTAATTCATCGTCCAATATGACCAAAAACTACTCTTTATTACTCAGCTCTTTATTTCTTCCAACCGTTTGCAACCAGAATCTACTTACAAATAAGCATCTTTGTTCGATACTTTCGCAACAATTCTACCATACAGTTTCTTTTGACGCTGGCTGCGAAGACGCCTACTGCACGCTCCGAGCTACTCGTCAAAACTGACTCTCCCTAGAGCGAGGAGCAAGAACAAATTGCCATGGTGCCTATCCGCTTTTCTTACGGACTTACTATGCTATATGATAGAGTAATAATAATAATAATAATAATAATAATAACGCAAGCGGTTTGTGTATGTATGTGCTGGGAGGCGGTGATTTGTTTCCCGTGGTATATTGTCGCGGGTCGGTGGTGCTACCCAGAAGGTCTCCCAACCAAGCAGTGGCCAGTCCCAAAACTGCTTAACTTGGCCAGCCGCTTACTATCAAGTAAAGCAGTGTAATCTAGCGGAGAAAATGAAAGGACCGAGGTTGAGGGTTGTGGCCAGCCATTCACCCAAGACGTGACCAGGCCCGTTGCTGCTTAACTTAGCGGGCTAGGATGTTTAGGGGAAGAACCGGCAGAAGCTACCTACCTTGGGTAGCCGGTAGCTTTTTCTCACACAACATCCACTTTGCATGGTACACCGGATTGAATATGGAGGATTCGGACGGAAATCTAGGTCTGTGTCATAGATCAGCATTAGTGCCTGTTCTGAATGGCCTGCAGCCCATAGATGGCGGAATGAGCCATCGAACTCTAAACCTTGCAGCCATACAGTATCAAAGTCGGGACGATTGCAAGATTCGGCCATAGTGAGCCTTGTGGAGCGGAAAATGGGATGCAACTGCCGTAAGGCAGCATGGTCCAGGCTGACCTTCTCCCTGACATATAGAGTGAACGTGTGGCCGCAGTCGAGCAGGACTCCAAAGTTTTTATTTGTTTTTTTTTTTTTTTTCCTCCAATACAGTTCCGGAGTCTGTTCGGGACGCCGGAGCACTATTCCTATTTCTGTTTCCCCACCTTTTCCCAACATCTCCTTTATTTTTCTATTTAACTAAAGGTTTTGCTTTTTGCTTTTAATACACACACATTTACAAACACACAAACACCCATACATATGGCAGGACTCGACCCCACGATCCCCTGCGCTAGGCAGCGCCAAAGCGAGGCACTTTAGTGAGCGTGGCCATGGGGACCGGCAGGTATTCACTGGAGCGAACTCAGGGGGTTCTTCTCCGCCACAGAGACCTTTCCGATCGCCAGCGACGGACTTGAGCCAGCAGTAGAGCCAACATCGGCAATGACTTTCGAAGCAAGCCACTCACACATGTGTGGCGATTACAGTAGGCAAGGTTTAGTCACAATATATGCTTGAAATAAAATATACTCATTTATAACGTCCTTTAACCACGTAAGTCATATTGGACGATGAATGAAACCGGTGAAATAATGTCCAAATGAGCTCGGGATCCATGGAGGTAAAATTATTTGATATTTGTCTTCCCACAAAAGCCGATTAAAAACTATATCTAGGTAACTAACCCTAACCGAAATTCGAGCCCTGCAACTCTTGTATGCGAGGTAAACACGCTACTCCCACACTACAGAGGTGGCCAACGCTTTATTGTTTGTTTTTGTTTTTTTGTTTTTTTTTCGTATTTTACATGCATTTTCCGTGGAAATGTTTTCTACTCTGTGTCATTTTCAATGAAAAGTCAAAGCTTTCTTCGCAGGTATATTCTTTTATGACTCTATCACGTTCACAGGCATTATAAATATGTATCTATTTGCTGTCTTAACAATGGTGAAAGAACAAATAAAATCAGGTGCACGCTTTGTTTGATAACCTTGCATGTATACATACATACCTACTATCATACAGAGAAACAGACAGACAGACAGACATACACTCGGATACACATACCTACATACATACAGACATACTTATATACATATATATGCATACATTCATACAAAATGTCTCTCCATACAACAAATAGAATTTAAACCCATGGACTCTTCTGATATATTAATATTCTAATTGAAACCTGAGGTATATCACTATGAATGTTAAAATTGAATTTTATATTCCAGTTAAGATGTGTTGATCTAATAAAATCTGCTAAGTTATTATACTAGTGGTTTAAATTCATTTATGCCATAGATCTAATGTATAGTTTAAATAATATATTCCGTCTTTTTAAAGTAATGTCAATTAAAGAAATCGCTTATGTTTATATGAATAACAAAGCGCAGTTTCTTTGGATTAAAGCTTCTTCTTAGGGGCGAATATAAATGTTAATTAGGTAACCCAACGGGTTTAATAGCCTCTAAGACGCTTGCTGTACTGAAGTTGTTACAGAAACATATGCAAGCCAGTCATAACATTTCATTTGTCAAAAAGATAAGACACCTGCCAGAAATGTCACTTGCTGGTTGAAGTCAGTGCTTAAGCAATTAGGTCACCACACCTGAATGTCACTGAAAACATTCGAAACATATAATCTAGTTGGTTAAGTTTATTCACCTGCATGGTTGTTTGCTAGCAAAACTGGTCATTAAGCTCCTCTTTTAAAGTTAACACTAGCCTGTGGTTTCATTAAGCTTCTAAAGTACAGGCTAGGAGAAGGATTAGCCAGAGGAGTGGCCTAGCCCCTCGTTTCTTGTTGCCCTATGACTTACGTGACCCCTGAGAGGAAGAGATGAAGGGTGATTCCAAAGGAGATCAATTCCGGACGACGATGCGCGCTAGCATGGATGTGGTTCCTAAAGACTCCAGAATGCCATTTACCCTAATGCCGGCTAGCGTCTATCTGCGCCATCATCAACCCAGACCAATTCAGTAAAAAATCTGATAGTTCCATTCTCATGGCTTTCTCTACATCTCTGAAACAAATTACTGTTAAAAACTTATTCTTCTATCTACTTCATGATAATCGAGATATATATATTGTCATTATTTGGCTCCTTGTAAGTAGAAGTGAAATAAGAAAATACACAAGCTAAAGAGATAGCCTTGTACTTTAAAAGATGCTCTCTGTAACAATGTCTTCCCGTCTGAAAAAAGTTTAAGTGGCTAAAATTGAAACCAATAACCCGTAATATCTCAAAAACGGTTAACTGTACAAAAAATGTATATCCCAAAAAATGTGTACTTTAATGGGATCTACATTTTTGTGTAGTAAGTTTTTGCATATCTCTTACAGTTTGCCAGTTATACAAAAGTCATCCTGAATGAAGAGTTCTTCAGAGGCTATTCCCAGAAAATACAAGTTATAGATTTTATTAGCAATAAACGGCATTTTAATTAAAATCATCAGAGCCATTTTTAGTAAAATAAAATTATCGAAATTTGTCCATATAAATGGTAGTTTGGGGTGAGGGTGTTTTCGTGAAAATCTTCTTGAAACTACACTTAAATACTAAATTTGGTAATTATCGGTCTTTTCGTTTTAGAACTTTCCTGTCCACTAACACACACACTGACCTTTTTCTAACCATCCTTATCTTGAGTTCAGGGGGTCACAAAACATATATTTTGGTGAAACTCGGTATCGAATTTTTGTATGGAATACAATACTTTGTCTATACTCTATGCACATAGTACATGTAGAGAAATTAAAAAAAATCTGATATGTTCCATTCACATAACTTTCTCTTGCTGTTCCACAAATGAACTTCCCTTACAAAGGATTATTTTTTTATCTACATCATGCTAATTGTGAAAAATATTAGCAGAATTAGTCTTTTCCTTGCTTCCTTGTAAGTAGAAAGAAATAAGGGAATGCGCTAGGCTAAAGCATAATCAAATCTTTTAAAAGTGTTCTATTGTGAAACAATTGACATTTTATTCTCTTTTTGGATTCCCGGGAGTAAAACAAAAGAGATGAAATGAAAGTTGACTTGACGCTTGAGAAAAGTTTATGTCGTTTAAAATTGAAACAAATGGCAAGGAGTATCTCGGAAACGATTAATTCTACCAAAACAATTCACATAACATAAATTGTGTAAACAAATGAGATCTACATTTTTTGTGCGGTAAGGTTCTGTCTATCTCTAAGGCTTTACGAGTTATACAGAAGTCGTCCAGTATGAAGGGATCTTCAGAGGCTATTTTCAGAAAATTCAAAATATACCTTTTGCTTGTCATAAAAATATTAAACATATGGCATTTTAATCAAAATCGCTAGAGGCCTTTTTGAGACTATCAAAATTTTAGAAAACATTCTATGTAAAAGCTAGTTGGGAGGATTTTCTTGAAAATCTTTCTGTCACATTCTAAGAAGATACTCAACTTAAATACCAAGTTCGATATTTAACGGACTTTTCGTTTTTAGCTAAGCTGCCCACAGATACACTCACACATACACACACGAACACACATACGCAAACAGACACACAGAAACACCCATGGACATATTTCTAAAAATGCTTTTTTTGATTTCAGTGTGTCTCAAAACATGTGTTTCCGGTGAAATCACGGTATAGAATTTTTGTGTGGAATATAACAGGTACCTTTCCCAACTACTCGCACTATATACATTGTGCACGCTGCTAGAGAAAGTAAAAATTGTGTGTGTCTGTGTGTGTATATTGTTGATAGTGTTTAACGGCACTGGAGATGACACTGATGATACTTGAAATGAAGATGGAGTGCCGGTGGAATGAGATGCCGGGGGAAACTGGAGAAACCGGAGAAATTCCGTCCCTGCGCCGCTCTGTCCACTATAAATCTCACATGTGGTCACTTGGGATCTAACCACTCGGCCACGGCGTGGCCTTTGTGTGTGTGTCTGTGTGTGTGCGCACGCGCGTGCGCATATATATTAGTGAATCGGTATCTACGTGAGAGGGTTGAAAAACGGAGAAAATGTAACACTTGCTAATTTCCATAGTTTTAGTAGGGGAAGGTGGCCAGGAGAGGTATCAGTTTCATTCAGGTCTGAGCTGGAGGCTGAGATAACTAAATTAGAAATCAGTTTGGAAGGGGTGATTGCTGTATCTTTGGCACAGAGGGGAGTACATATAATAGTTATAGGATTATACAACCAGCCAGCAACGTTCCAAGTATGCAAACAGGAATTTCTTCAGTGACTTAATCGAAACGTTAGTGCAGTTACAGGAAAAGTTTCCAGGAACTGAATTAATTCTCTTAGGAGATTTTAATGCGAGGTTAGGAGGGGAGAATATTTCTCTAACGGGGGGTCATCAAAGGGGGGAGGAATTCCGCGAAGGTCAACGAAAGAGCAAGGATAGTTTTACTAATGGGGAGGGCAGACAATTACTTGCTTTCTGTAATGCCTTCTCTTTAGAAATAATGAATGGCAAGTACGGTGAGGATCGAGAGGGAGAACTCACTTTCATAAATGAAAATGGGGGTAGTGTAATAGATTTTATTTTAATAAGTCAGGGTTTAATTGGCAGAATTAGAAATTTTGGGTGGGGGATCGTATCGAGTCACATCACTGTCCGCTTGTCCTGGAACTGAATATAGAGACGGCCATGCCGGCGCATGCACCTGAAGAGCGGCAGGGGGACGAAGGGAGATTCATTAGTAAATTTATATGGAAACCGATAGAAAAATAAGTATTTGTTGATAAATTAGAAAGAAGATTAGGGGAAAGGAACGCGGACACAGCGGAGGAACTAACGCATATAATAGCAACGGCTGCGGGGACAATGAAAGTCCAAATGCATGGTAAGGTAAAACGATTCAATGGTTGGTTGACCAGCAATGCAGAACTGTAAAGAAACAAGCAGAGGAGGCTCTGTCAAAATTCAGAAGGAAAATGACATTAGGAAAATGTTTACAAAAAAGCGAAAGGAGTATAAACAGCTCTTACGGGAAAAGAGAACTACGTGGCAAGACAAAATTACTCAGAAAATTAGTAATATGTTAACACGGGGGCATAACGCTGAGATGTGGCAAGTAGTAAAACATTTAAGAGGCAACCGTCAGGTGCCCAACAAAATTTCTTCCGGAAAATGGGCAATGCATTTTATGGGAATATTCGGGAAAGGTGAAAGGGAAGGAATTTTTATAAAGGAAGTGCAAATTTTGGGAAATCTTGAGATCCCAATACTGGACGAAGAAATATCAACACGAGAAATAGCACAGGCGCTGAGGAGTCTGAAGGAAGGCAAAGCTCCAGGGTTGGATGGGCTGCCCCCGGAAGTTTTTAAAGCCGCAGCCAATGTTAATGAGTTTGGTAGGAGTATACTCCAGATATGTAACAGATTGTCTATTGAGGGGAATTACCCTACCTGTTGGGGAAAGGGCATTATTCATCCCATTTATAAAGGGAAGGGAACTATTGAAAATCCGGATAACTATAGGGGGGTTACTCTTTTCCAATTATGGAGAAAATTTATTGTAGAGTGTTATATAACCGGATAAAGGACTGGGAATCTAAATTTGGCAAACTTTCAAAATTTCAAATGGTTTCAGAGAAGGACACAGTACCATAGATGCCGCTTTTATATTAGACACTTTAAGGACGAAGCAACTGTTAGTTAAGCGGGGAAAGCTTCATTGTGCTTTTGTGGACTTTAAGAAGGCATTTGACTCTATCAATCGAAATGCATTATGGTACAAACCAGGCAGAAAGGGGTTATCAAGTAAAATGGTTAGAGAATTGCAGGCAATGTATCAAAATGTCGAATTCTGTGTGAAGTACGACAGAAACAGAGTGTCCGGGAGCTGCCGAAGCTATAGGGGAGTGAGGCAGGGTTGTATTTTATCTCCCTTGCTATTTAATCTCTTTGTGGATGATATTACTGATACAATGATAGCAGAGAATATTCAAGCACCAGTAGTAGCGGATTTGCAGATCCCAACACTTTTATACACAGACGATTTAGTATTGTGCTCTACGACAGTAAACGGATTGCAACGACAAACTTAAGAACTTTTGCGATGAATGGCTACTTACAGTTAATGTGAATAAGACTAAGGCAATGACTTTCAAAAAGGGTTGTGTTTATAGCAGGGAGGAGACTTGGACATATGCAGGACAGATACTGGACAATGTTAAATCCTTTGTGTACTTAGGACTCACATTTACAATGAACGGAAAATGGACAAAACACATTGACATTACGAAACACAAGGCAAGGGTGAAAGCGGCGGAAGCTCTCCGGATACGCTGCAGAATTCCGAATATCTCCATAACCTTAATGGAAACTGTATACGGAGCGACAGTTAGATCCACGATGACATACGGAGGAGAAATATGGGGGTGGGAACAAACAGGGAATCTGGATCAAGTGAGGACCCAATTTTTGAAAGGAATTCTGGGTGTAGGGAGGGGTACGGCAAACTGCGGAATAATGAGGGAATTCGGGTACATAGTGAAACGATAGAGTGCAAAATCAGAGCAGTTAAATATTGGATGAGAATCGTTCACGGAAACCAATCTCTAATTAGGGCAGTCTGCTACCGTGAACAGTTGTGAATGGAAGATAATTTGACGTGGACATCAAAATTAAAGAAAGGGTTGGAAACCATTGGGATGGGAGACATTTGGATGGTGGGGTAGGAAAACAGGCGAAGTATTTGGAGAAAAATTAAGAAACGTCTCTGTGATATTGACAGCAAATAATTGCGTAATGCATAGAGAAGGTGTCATTAGAAGTACAGTCTGGGCTGAAATCGGAGTGGGGTATGGAGCAATACATCAAAACAGGTACCAAACTCATTAGAGAGGGGCTCGCGTGGATTAGACTAGGAGCATGGAGGAGCACGAAAATTTCTGACGAGAATGGTACGAGAATCTGTCCCATTTGCGAGGAGGAAGAGTCGTGGACACACATCTTGGCAAGATGTAGGGGTACGGAGGAATGGCGGGAAAAATATTTGCCGCGATTTTTTACCACTGCGAATGTAGGGATAGAAGCATGTTGGACGCTACTGGCAGGCACGGAAAACATGGACGGGCTAGGTAAATTTATACTTAAGGCAAGACACCTGAGATCTGAGGAGGCTACCAATAGAGAAGGGGGGGATAAGATCAACTAAACAAAAGTGACTACAATGTTCTACATACATATATATTATGTCTACTTAGGTCACTGTTGTGCTAGGGTTGTATATATTATGTGTATATATGTCTTTTAAGTGTAATTATCTATTATAAGAGGGTGCATTTATGAAGGTGTACTCTGTGCTGTAAATTTAAATTGCTATATTTGAATATCTTTGTATCTTTATTTTCGGATTCACTCTTAATTTTTATTGTTGTTTAATATTGCTTTTGACTGTGTATTTCCTTTGTCTTTTTATTTTCGTGTTTACTCTTTTTATTCTTTGTTGTGGTTGTTGTTTTAATATTGCTTGTAATGTGCAGTACAAAAGCACGTACGGTCTGTGGACCCGTGCGACTAAAATTCTATGTATGATATTGCTGTGTTAATAAATACACTTATTCATTCATTCATGTGAGAGCGTATGGACTGTCAGAATTTACAAAACCGATTTTCAAATTTCTTTCATCGTTGAAAAAACACTTTCTTTTTGATGGACATGGATATAAGTTATTTCCAAAATTTTAAAATGGTGGTTGAGTTGGCGGGTTTTCATATCAATACCATCCAGTTTAAATCCCGTTTGTTTAAACATGAATATCAGGGGATGTTTGTGCCATTTTATTGTGAATATGACAGATATTAATGATTTTTAGCCCAAGGGGACAAAAAATGGAATAGCACAACATATTTTAAATTAAATTGCTGTACACCCAGAGAGTATCTTTGACATATAACAAAACCTGATAAAAAATCTGATGTGCTCCATTCACACGATTTTCTCTACATCTCTGTGAGAACGATTATTAAACAGCATAGATATTCTTCTGCATACATCATGCCAATCGAGATAAACATTACCAGAATCTGTCTTATTATTTAGTTCTTTATAAGCAGAAGGGAAATACCGGAATGCCATAGGCTAAAGCGATGGTCAAATCTTTAAAACGCTGGTTGCAATGTGAACAATTCAAATTTATTTTGCATGCCAGGAGTTGACAAAGTCCCGTTAAGAGAAAAGTTTATAAGTAATTTAAAACCGAAAGAAATATCAAGGATTATCTCGGAAATAGTTAAGCTTACAAAATAAAAAAAGATATATGACATAAATTATGAGTTTTAACGAAATCTAAATGTTTGTGTAGTAAGATTTGACTTAAAATTCATCCAGAAAAAACAGATCTTCAGAGGATAATTCAGAAAATTCAAAATATAAAGTTTATTTGTCATGTAAATATTTTAATAAACGGTATTTTAATAAAAATCGTTATATTCAATTTTTAAGAAACACAATCTTGACAATCTTCCTGTCGCATCCTTGGCAGATACTAAACATAAGTAACAGGTTTGGTTTAAACAGTATTTTCATTTTTGAGCTATGCTATCCACACACACCCACACACACACACACACACACACACACACACACACACACACACACGGAGCTTATTCTAAAACTGTTTTTGGACTCAGAGAGCCTCAAAACGTATATTTCCGGTGAAATCTCGAAATCGAATTTTTGGGTGAAATACACCACCTTCTCTATACACTGTTCATAGTACTTGTAGAGAAAGTACCTACTATGTAGAGAAAGAAACACGTTCCTCTACAGCTCAAACATATAGGCATTGACTTGAAGGACAGAACACACATCTACAAATTGTATACGGGGCAAAAATTGAAAGGGCGTCTAGAGCACGGGCTGACAAACAGTAGAATAGGAAGGAGCGTATGTCAAGGATGTTGCATGACATCCACCTTGTTCAACATTTACAGAAATTGGTTACCAAAAACGCCTTAGAAGGAGTTAGATCTTGTGATAGGAGAAATGCAATCAACACCATACAAATGGAATGACCCAGTGCTTCTAGAAAAAACAAGAATTACCGTTAGAAATGGTAGACAAGTTGGTGGAATCAGGAAAGAAAAATAGAATGAAAATCAACATAGATAATTAAGAAGTGATTAGGACAGAAGATCCTCTCAAAATTTTCACTGGAAATCAAGAATTAGAGCATGTGGATTAGTTCAAATATCTACTTGGTAAGTTTATGAGCAAGGATCACAAGTTGTCATGGCCAAAAAAGCCTGGTCAGAAGTTTGAGCTAGAGTTACATAAAACTCTGGTAAAGTGATTCATTTGGAACTGCTCTGTATGGATTTGAGGAAAATTGAGAAGAAATTATTTTCAGAGTGGGTGGTGGAGACGGATGGAAAATATAAATTGGACGTTCATGGTAACGAATGAAGAGGTTCCGAAAAGAGTGAGTAAGAAGAAATTAATTCTACACACAGTTCGCAGAAAGAAAGTGGACAGAACATATTCTAAGAAGAAACTGCTGTTGCATGACGCATAGAAGGAAATTTAGAAATAACAATTAGACTCGGAAGAAGATTTTAGCTACTAGACAATTCAAGGGATAAGAGTAAATATGGATAATGAAGGAGGAAGCAGAAGATAGAAAGGTGTTGAGAACAAAATTCGCGTACCTAGTTTGAGGACCTACCGAAAAAAAAAAAAAAATAAAACCTACTACGCCCTGGATGATTGGGGTTTTAGCATTGCAGATCCCTTTACTACGCCTTGTCGTCTCTCCAACGAAGTTCCGCCTTCGGCCGCAACTGCTCTACTGCTGTCCTAAAGCATTCCTCGGCTACGCTTTACGGCTTAGGTCTCTCAGCTTAAAATCCGTGCCGGAAGAGGTGGCAAGAGTGGGAGAATTTTGGTTAACTGCTGCAGAACTCAAGGATAGAACTTAAAAGCCACTTCGACGTCTCGGTTTCTTAATTTACAACTTTGTTTTCAGTAGAAACAAACAAAATTATAACAATGACAAATTCTTACATTGACATAAAGCTCCTGGCAATGCAGTCCTAGTAGACCAAGACAACACAGAACATTGTGGTAGCATACTGTGGGGCACGCGGTTGGGTATACTGCTCCCCATGCGCTTTCGATTATTACCGGAGCCACTGCTTTTCCTCAATTGGTCCCTAAGGATTTCATAAAGTTGAGCGCACGCGGAGTGAGACACTCAATTGGGATGGGGGTGAAACTCTCCATACCACCCATTTGCCTTAGCAATTATGCCGAGGTTGTTAAGGCACATACTTGTGAACAGGAGGTATCCTAGAGTTCAAATCTCTACAGAACCGTCCTTATAGATTGAAGGTTCTTTCAGGTTTTCCTTAGTCATAAAAACTGAAAAATGATGGGAAGAACTGCCTAAACTTAGACTTAGAACTTTTCCTTTCCAACTTTCCGTTACCTTTTAACATTTTGTGTCATAAATGTTTATTGCCTATGTGCTATGTGCAGTAAGAATATGCATTAATACTAGTATACAAATTACCATGCCGGTAATGGTCATCAAAACACCCCTGCAAGCAGCAACGCTATCACAACACTACGAAAATACTCGTGTGTTTGACTTAATGATACATTTTCCAAATTTGTGGACTTATAAGACCCAATAAATTACGGTTGTAACATTTAGTCCATAAATGTTAATGATATGAATCAGCTTGTTTTGATATTTTGATTGCGTGTGTGTAAGCATGCATTTCTTATAAGAAGAATGAACCACTGTTGTTAAAAGCCATATCTCTGTGTATGCATTTAACGTAAGCAGCATTAAACAAAGTACTCAGAATTCCTGCGAGTTAGTTAAAGTTAGAGAAGATAGCGTGATTCACACACATAGATATAATATTTTACAGTCTCTCTTCATGTTCTCTCGTCTTCCACCAGCATCTCAAGGTTGGATTGGCGCTTTCATTTGTTGAATTTTCCGAATCCTTTCTATGATTTCTTGGGAGAAGTCAGCAGCAAGCAATGTCGAAGGCTTGTTTCATCGTTTTCAAAAGCTCTCCACGTGTACCCTTACACCCTGTATATGAATAAAATATAAATTTATCTTCCCACTTGAATGCAAAGCTTTTGTTTCTCTTGGCGGACAAGCAAACAACAAACGGAAGTGGTGAACGAACGCACAGACGCCCTGGGGCTTTCGAAGAATACCATTGCTATGTACACCCAGTTCTGATTGCTTACATTTGAATGTTTCGACAGGTTTATGTACCGGCGATGATGAATGGCAACGCCACTTACTGAGACAGCAATGGAGAACTAAAGAAAAGAACGTAAAAAATTTAAATGCATACCTCCATTTTTCACGTCCTCAATCTCCAAGGCCTCCAATTATCTTTCGAAGCAAAAGCCTGTAAGGTATCACAACAAAACGATTTATTGCATATTTATTACCTTCAGTAAACTGGACTAATGGGCGCGATCAATGCTACAAAGATGGTATAATGCCCTTGGCACAAGCCACGATAAAAAGAAACCGTAAATATTTGGCGATCCTGCTTCTTATCACAATCATATCGCATCTTGGGAATTTAATGACTACTGTTTCAAAATTAAGGCAAAAGATACACTTTCATAAAAGTAGGCGCGGTTTTCAAGGCGACCAGGGCACTTGATATGGGAGCAGAAGATTGCTATCTTATAACTGCAACTTAGCACGATCTTGGGGTTCATAGTTCAAGTGCTTATAGCTCGCTCTGAAGTAGCGTTTCTAGCAGAGTGCCCCACTCCAGATTAGCAACATTTCTGTATGACAGTGGGATAGTGCCAAATCAAATCATTAACGTTTTCAGCCTATTATCACCTTAACGTGTAATTGTTTCTTTAAAGGACTTAACGCTTTCGCTGCGGTGATTATTGATATGTGCTTCACGAGTTATCAATTTCTTTGTTAGTATGATAATAGCAAAGTAGTAAAATTATAGAAAATTGGACATTAATGCATGTGTTAGCGGTAATGAACATCTCAAACCGAATATTTATAATTATTAATAATTTATAAGCAATGTTATAGATATATTGATTCTTGATTTTTAGAATTATTTTCGTAAAGAAATCAAAATAAGCATAACTTTGAAATCAATATTTTCTATTTACGAATTCATCAATAAAAAGTTAACCTCTAAGGGCGAAACTTCCCGGATAATTTACCTCGCCAAAGAATAAGGTTAAACAGCTGTAAGACCCATAACTGTTTAATTTTCAATATGTGCAAATTAAGTGGTTGGAGTACAACATTTAAAATGTTCCAGTATACCAGCAATATCAGTTTTGTAAAGAACACATCAATATTCTCAACATATCAACCAATGCGTTACCGTACGTAGAAAACGCAAAGAATTAAACTACACAAAACAATGGCAATGCCAGTAACAATATATGTCAGTGAGACACGAGTAACTACCAAAAAAAAAAAAAAAAAATTGAAAGTAAGGAATAAAAATAAATGTTTAAGAGTGATTGCATAAATAATGATTAAATTAAAACCACATTTCATATTAAACCAATTGAATTTAATTTTAAAATGTATAAAAATAACACGGCCAAATACTAAAAAAGGAAAGGAAAAACTGGCATACCTATTATAAATTTGCTCGTACACTGCTATGACAGATAAAAAATATAGACCTAATTGTATGAGTGAAGAAAATGAAGAAGAAACGCTAGTTTTTCCCTGTGTAAAATGCACCACAATGTTTGCTGCTCTGAATTATGCAATTAAGACGGTTGTAAAAGAAACATCTGCGTTTTATTAAGTTATTATGAAATAGCTGGGAATAATGGAAATTCCTAGAAAATGCACACATTTACTATGATATACTACAATCTAACATCAAGGGGTGACTAAACTATTACTGTTGATTATTTTCTTTACAATATTTGTATAAAATATTGTAAAGAAAATAATCATATATATAAGCTATAGGTACTTTGGAAAACCCTTTATTTGGACATAAATATAACCTGTTTTAGAAGTTACACAAAGAAGTTTATGTTTCTAACCTGTGGATTTGTAATTATGTTGCTTTGTCTGCTGTGAAACGGAAAATATATATTTTAGTTCTGTTGTTACATGTAATAACGGTGCAAACATATATTAGTTATTTATAAAAAAAAGTTTCTACAACACTAAGTGCCGAAATGACCACTAACGTTTACGTGAGAAACAGTATGTTCTACAAATACTCATGCTTACAAACTGTTATGTTTCAAATCCCCTGAATCGAAAAAAAAAGTTTAGAAAAATGTCCGTGTGTCTCTGTGTTTGTATGAGTGTGTCTGTGGGCAACATAGCTCAAAAATGAAAAGGTCGATAAATACCAAGCTGGGATTTAAGTTCGGTGTCTTCCAAGAATGTGACACGAAGATTTTCAAGAAAATCCCCCACCACCAATTGCCCTTTACATAGAAAAAATTCGGAAATTTTGATTTTCTCACAAATGACTGTAACGATTTTGATTAAAATAACGTATATTAAAGATATTTACATGACAAATAAAACTTATATCTTGAATTTTCTGGGAATAGCTTCTGAAGACTATTTTATTTTGGAGGAATTTTACAGAATTTTGCATAACTGGTAAACCGTAGGAGATAAGCAAAAACTTACTTAACAAATAAATGTGTATCTCGCTAAAACACACAATTTATGTTATATACATTTTTTGTGAAGTTGAAATATTATTTGTTATTAGTTTCAGCTTTAAAATACTTATACTTTTCTCATACGGAAATTTGTCAACTCCTGTCCATGCAAAGGCACTCCAATCACATAGCAACCACCTTTAAAAGATTTGACTATCGATTTAGCCAATTGTACTCCCGCATTTCCCCTTCTACTTACAAGGACGCAATTACCCTTTCTGTAGAGAAAATCATGTGAATGGAATATACCAGTTATGAACTGGAATTTATTTATTCGTTTATGGTGTATTTTTTTATTAATTTTCCCAATAAGTCTACTTCGATACGTGTTGCACAGGCATGCTTGTAACCAGATACCTAAAACATATTAATTTCCTTTTCATAAATTCAAAGAATTATCAAAACTGGAAGTTTTCTACAAGTTACAATGTCTCACTTAGCGAAACACTTCATCATTTATCGTTTCACCTGTTTCAATCTCTTATTCCACTTCTGTCACATCCACGTAGACTTTCCAGGACTTATTTTTATTTTTACTTGACAGCAACAGCATATGTTATCACCTTTTGTATTTTGATTTATTACCTAATTGATATTGCTTTTCTTTTATGGTCATACACATATTTAGTTGTACTGATGTTTTGGCAAGTAGAATCCAGTCTTATATAGAGTTACATCCCAATTTCTTAGTTCATTAGCTTCAAGGATTGTTACTTTAAATAGACATCACAACATAGAATGTGACATGTGGCCTTCAAAATGAAATATTTGAGCATAATATATATGTATTTTACTTGCATATTTATATATGCTAATTTAAATACCATCAAGAATGTCACACGTTTAAACTTCCACAACTACAGCATAATAATAAAAGACCGTTGAAAAAGATGAATTTAGGATATTATACATAGCTATATATATACGAATGATTGCATTTGTGTTTTATTTAACTTCATATTAATGAAATAATATTTCTGCGAGTACAAAGGGGTTATGTAGCAATCATTATAACTAATGCACGATTTTTTGTTCCGAAGCGCACACAAAGCAGTCAGCGATATAAAGAGAGGGGTGGTGGGGAGAGGTTTGTAGTGTTTATATATACACGTTGAGGTATACTCTGTTCCAAAAGTAGTTCATTGCATATATTGACATTATATGCATCGTTTTAATTCATTAAGTAATTCAATAAAACAATTATTTCATATTATTATTTACAAATAAAAGTATAAAGCTTGATACAAAAATTTAGCATGATAATGTGAATAGTTTTGAAAAGACAATGAACATAATTCAACCAAACTTACTCCGAATTTATTGCAGTGAATATTTTTCAATCTAAACCCTCTTTCAGTGTTTGCTGGTTTATCTACTAGCAGGAACTGAACAAGGGTCAGGCAGTGAGCAATGCTAGCTGGTGCAACACGTTTCAAAACAGGCTCTAGAGACCTCGTTTATTCCGTCACACCATAGTTAAATTTTGTGTGAACCGAACCTCAATCCGGCAATTTTGTGACCCCCGACCGAGCACTAATAATTACAGTGTTTCAATAGCTTGCTGATGGCGTTTTTTGAGCTTTGTGATAGAGTCCCGACACTTTTAAAACTCAAGACATTTACCTCAAAATGTCTGCATTCTGCTATATAATCATATGTAAAACAATATTATTTCAGCCGGAGAATTCTACACCGTAAATGATATTCTTCCATGTTTCCTTCTTTCGTGTTTTCATTATATCATCCCATAAACCATTTACCTCAATAGGGTATTTTATCTGGTATAGTCTTCTCCTCTGTATCTTCTTTTCATTCACTATTCCTTCCACTGCATTTCATTGCGAACATTTTCTTTTAATCGAATGAAACAGAATTTCTCATATCCTACCTCAGGTTGTTCTAACATAGTTGAGCGCCAAAGAGCATTAGATACTCTCAACTTGAAGTGTTGAAATGAAGTGGCATAATGACCTTCGCCAAGTGACGTATTTGGCTATCATGTTCTCCCTCCAGCCAGGCTCATAAAAGGATTGCTGCGCACGCGGGACTATTCTGATTCAGACGAGCAGAGTTGGAACAGCCTGTTCTATCTGATCTGATACATCCCAGCATTGTTATTTCATCAACCACTATATTTAAATACCATTATCATAAGTAATTTTATCATTTCTTTCCATCCGTTTTTTTTTCGCGGTCAAATTTCAAATTTGAAGTTGTTCCAGTTTATTTCTCAATTCTTTGCAAATGCAAAGGGTTCATAATATTTAATGTCATAAACAGTTATTTTGTGTGTGTGTGTGTTTTTTTGTTTTTTTTTTTATGGTGCTACAGAGTAAATGTTTGTGTATCTATTAAAATTTCCCTTGTTTTCATTTATCTTGGTAACATCTCATGTTACTATAAATGTAATAACGCATGTAATATAAAGTTGCCTTTTTATTCCCCAAGCTCATTTCAAATTCGCAGTCTCCCTTCTTAGATTGCCTTACAAAAGCCACCGTTTCTCTTTACCGCATACAATCGTACATTGCTACCGTATTTCTCAACAAAATACGAACACAGTTCCTTTTATTTCGTTATTACCTGGTTATATTTATGATAATTGTGACAGACCTTATGATGTTGGGGTCAAAGTGAAAGGGAATAAGAAGGGGTACACTTTTAAAATCCATAAGTTGCAAATAAAAGACATCGTTAGGATTCAAGGAAATCCAACGGGTGAGACAAGTCGAAAGAGATTATAGTAAACCATAATTATGACGGGGCTTAGGTGTTAGGGTCAACTGAAAGAGAATATGAAGCGGCAGACTTTTAAAATCCATAAGCTGCAAATAAAATAAATCGTTAAGACTCAAGGAGAGCCAAAGTATGAGACAAGCCCAAAGAGATTGTAGTAAACAATGAACAGACTTTTAATATAATATGACGAGTTTGTGATGGTTTTATTAATATCTATGTTATTTCTAGGAATATTTAGGATCTGAGCTAGCCTCAATACCTGCATCACTGTTTAAAGGTGCCTCAAAAAATGCATGTCAAATTTGAAGAAAGGATTCAAAAATGGGCTAGAACAAGATGTCAATCTCACCAAAGTGACATGCATGTTTGATGGCGGATTAATGATATATACTGTAAGTTCATCAATGAACTG
The DNA here is from genome assembly GCA_030762935.1 of Hymenopus coronatus. Classification (NCBI taxonomy): domain Eukaryota; kingdom Metazoa; phylum Arthropoda; class Insecta; order Mantodea; family Hymenopodidae; genus Hymenopus; species Hymenopus coronatus. The sequence continues at coordinate 66,975,085 of CM060896.1, read as the reverse complement.
AATTTACGGTGAAATAGTGAAAAGTTAAGGTGTCTATGTAGTATTTTGCTTTAGACATTATATTTTTAGAATGTAATGCATATCTGGACGATTGTACCACAAAATAAGAAATATAAAAAGAACGGCAGTGAAGAAAATCACATATGACATTAATTTGATGTTAATACAAAATGTTGTGCTCCTAAATAAAACGAACCTATTGGAAATGGTAGCGTAAGAAATGAAAAGAAGGGTCCTTACTGCTGAAAAAGACGCTGAATACTCTGAAAGAAGATTGCATTAAATAGGCACTTAAGATAATAAAATACAATAACTGCAAATACAATGTAAATAAAAAGATAAACAAGCAGAAAAATAGTTTGTAACATGGATGGAAAGTCCAGGATGGATTGGAAAATGCTAAATATTTTTAATATGTTATGATAACTATGAATAAACGGCATACATTCTACAAATGCGGTTATTGCCGGAATACAGTGATGAATAATGAAAAGACCCAACATAGATTGGGGGTGGTTCTTCCAGCCCCAAACCTAAAACTGGTATTTTTATTTTGTGTAAACGTTTTTAGAATCCATGAATCTGCAAATATTGAAAAGAGTATTAAAACATTCTACGAAGGTCAATATGTTACACTACTTCTACTAGAATGCTCTGAACAGAAAGAGTGCTAATACTATAATCATTAATTACTCCTGTAGGTCAGGAATAACGAGTCAGAAGAGCAGGGAGATTAACGGGACAGCGGCCCCATAAGCCAGTGGCCAGTCAGTACAAGCGCCTTCCATTATCTGCCCACCTACGACTTACTCTTGATATAAACATAAATCTATATACACAAACAATCTGAGATTCCTTTCTAACATATTTATTTGAAACATTTTGTGAAATTTCACAAAGTGTTGAATATAAAAGTGAATATAAAGTTATGATTTTGGATCATTTGTAAACTTCTAATAAATACAGTTAATCATGGTTAACGTTTGTCTGCACCCTTTTTATACAACATAATCTCAGAAGTTAAATAAAAAAATATGAGTGTTCCATTCACATGACTTTCTCTACATCTCTGCAACAAATTATTGTTAAAAAACTTATGCTTCTATTTAATTCATGCTAATCGAGAAAAAATTAGCAGAAATAGTCTTAATACTTGCTTCCTTATAAGTTGAAGCGAAATATGGGAGTACAATAGGTTAAAGTGATAGTCAAAAGCTGGTTGCTATGTGACTGAAGTTTCTTTGTTCGTATGGACAGGAGTTGGCACATTCCTATATGTGAAAAGTGAAAGTTTTTTAAAGGTGAAACTAAAAACAAGGAATATCTAAAAAACGATCAACCCCACTAAAAAAATGTATGTAACATAAATTATGTGTTTTAACGTGCTCTACATTTTTTGTACGGTAAGTTTTTGTCCATTTCTTACGGTTTAGCAGTTATACAAAATTCAGTAAAATTCATCCAGAATAAAGTAGTCTTCAGAGACTATTCCTAGAAAATTCAAGATATATATTTTATTTGATAGTAAATATCTTTAATATACGATATTTTAGTTAAAATCGTCAGAACCATTTTTGAGAAAATCAAAATGTTCGAAAAAAGGTTCTTGTAAAGGGTAGTTGGGGGTGGGGGGATTTGTTTGAAAATCTTCGTGTCGCATCCTTGGAAGATACCAATTTTGGTATTCACCGGTCTTTTCGTTTTTGAGCTATTCTGTCCAGAGACACATAGACACACACATGCACACACGGACCTTTTTTTAAAAAAAAAATTTGGATTCAGGGAGAACCAAAAGATGTATTTCCGTGAAATCTCGTTATCGAATTTTTTGGTGGAATACAATACTTTCTCTATACACTATGTATATGGAGAAAGTAAGAAGAACTTTTTACAGCTATAATGTACGGTAAGGGAGATATGAGTAATCCCGTCAAGGCTTGCAAGAGGGCTAAGATTCCTTAGCGGGATAAGCATCGGGGTATTCTGGGGACATTAGCCAAATTGTATCTCCTAATTTCTTTTGGTATTTTCTCTTCATTAACGTCCATTAACCATTTTAAGCATTTATAGGATATTTCATGTTATTCATTTGATATTGTACATTTCTCTGAACAAATTGCTGTTCCTAGTTACTACTTTCTCTGGCCCCGCATGCACAATGATGATTTCACAGGAAATACAAATGTTTAGGATCCCCTGAATCCAAAAAATAAAAATAAAAAATAAAAAAAAAAAAAAGCATTTTCACAAAAAGGTCCTATGTCTGTCTGTCAGTCTGTCTGTCTTTGAAGAGCTTCTTAAAGTTAGTATAATTCTTAATAATATATATATATATAATATCAAAGGGTAGTTTAAAGAAAATTATCTTTACTATAGTAAATTAATACTGTGGAGGAAATTAAAGGATGAGGATAAAAGGGAATTTTATCAATATTTCTATTTAATCCTAATGGGTTATTGGATCCAGTTTGATGTAGAAATAATATAGCTCAAAAACGAAAAGATGGTTAAGTACCAAACTTGGTATTTAAGCTTCGTATCTTCCAAGGATGCGACACAAAGATTTTCAAGAAAATCCCACCACCGTTAACAGGCCTTTATGTGTAAAAATTTTCGAAAACTTTGTTTTTTCTTAAAAATGGCTCTAATGATTTTGATTAAAATACCACATCTTAAAGCCATTTCCATCACAAATAAAATGTATATCTTGCATTTTGCTCAATTTTGCATAACTAGTAAACCCTAAGAGATAGACAATAACTTATTCAAAAAAAAAATGTAGATCGTATTAAAATACGCTATTTATGTCACATACATTTTTTGGTGGAGTTTACCATTTTCAAGATATTCCTTGTTATTAGTTTCAATTGTAAAATGTTTATATTCTTCTCAGACGCGAAGAGTCCGTTTTTCTTTTATTCTACTCTTGTCCAAGCAAAGAAGCGACTGGCAATGACAATCGCATAACGACAGCTTTTAGGACATGTGACTATCACTTTAGCATAGCGTATTCCTTTAGTTCCCTTCTACTTATAAGGAACTGAATAATAAGAACATTCTGCTAATGTTTATCTCTATTAGTATTGTGTAGAAAGAAGAAGAATCTTTGGTAAGACGTTTATTTGTACAGCAGCTGGAGAAATTCATATGAGTGTAACACATCCGATTTTTTGTTATTTCTTTATCGTGGTCATGCAAATGGAACCTAATTTTAAAGCCCTCGCATGCGACCGACGATGATAGAGTTAACTATCGCATTTGTATATCGTATTCTTTTATACCTGTAGAAATGTGCGAATGTAAATTGGAAGTTAGATTGTATATAAGCCCGCCTCTGTCATGTGGTGATAACGTGTCTGCCTCGATTCTAGTCATGAGTCCGAAACCCGATTAAGGCAAGAGTCCTGGATAAGGTTCCTAAGAAAAGAAGGTCGGGGTACTCTATGTACTATGGACCCCGGGGTCATTTGACATCATTTCGCCCATTTGACTCATCATTCGTAATGATCTCCCAGGTTAAGGACGCTAAACATAAAAAAATATAAATATTAGACCAATAAGCTTTTTAAAGATAATTTTTAGAATAGTGAGTAAAGGAGTTATATGAATGCAACAGAATATAATTTTGTTTCCGTTTTTAATAATGTTAATGATAACATTTTATTTGGTGTTAAATCAGTATTAAAATAGTACTAATAACTGCAAGAAAATGTAAATTATTAAATATTAATACATATAATTTATATAAGATTATATTACCAGAGTATGCTAGCATAAACTTAGTTATAAGAAAGAAGAGAATAAAAGAGAAATTTCTCGCAAGGTTTTTCTGGACAATAGCCAGGGAGCTGGGGTGAAACGTATAAAAGAATGTCCTTGAGTTAAAAACACAACGTAAGCTTTAGATTACAGGATGGGGAGATATAAAAAAGAGAAAGTTGCTGAGAGAGCTGGCAGCAACGTGGGATACTAAGATAGTTTCTATTGGTTCATGAGAAGAGACGCTACTGAGAACGGAAAGACTAGGCAATTACAGAATAGTTTTAATGCTTAGGCAGAACAAGGGTGTACGAAAATATTCTGCAGAGAGGATGTTCTCAATGGCGTTCGTCTTTAGGTAACAGTACATCCAGTTGTGTTCCACAGTATGTCGGTCTTAAAGATTATTTGCGTAAGAAACGTGATACCCGAAATCTTAAGTTTTACATGTAAGTGAGCGCGTATTATAGTTTATAATAATCGCATAGAACTATAACATGTAAATATATTATAAAATCTCTTGGTACCAGTTTAAATAAACTAGTTTAAACTAAAAGATACAAATGTGTTATCCATGGAATAGTTTCCTTTACCACCCTGTTAAGAGATACTGCTTGACCGAGGAAACCAATGTACATATTCTACTAAAATATAATTTACAATATAAAAATAATCAGAGATAACAATATAGTAGGGGTACCGCTTCAGAGTGCACACGCATATAACACAACTGCTATGGAAAGCAAACACAACAGAAGAGTATAAATGGTGACGAAAGAATAGATAGTTGAATAACTTATTTTAAATATTACATATCAATTTATAATTTAATTCTAGACCTATTTAACAATGTAATAAAATATTGTTTAGTAAATGGATGTATTAATAAATACCTGAGAAAACCAAGAGGAGGGAGGTCAAACTCAGACTACATAATATTGTGTTGAAAACAAATGCTATTTTATAGTTATAAAACTTGGTGTATGAGAAAAAAGAATTAAAAATAAAATCGATAGTGCAGAAATCAGATTCATGAGATGGTACCTACTAGGGGTAACTAGAAGAGACAGAAAAGAAGATATAAGAGAGGAACTAAATATAAAAAATAGTATAGAACAAGATTTAGTGCAATACCAAAAGAAGTGGCAAGACCATGTTAATCGAATGCCCTCTGACAAACTACCAAAGTAAGCTTTTATTTATAACCCAAAGGGAAGAGGATATGTAGGACGGCCGAAGTGGAAAGGCAATTCAAATAAACATCTTTGGGATGGAACGTGACTAAACTTACAGACTTTAAAAAGCCAGAAACGTTTGAATGAATACAAAACCTTATATATGATCATATTTAAAATTTTAATATTTTGTTGACTACATTTTCAAAACTTTTGGATAAAAAGTAAACAAAATATTAAACATTTTGATCTGATCATTGCTTCTTTTCAAAATATTCTCCATTACATTCTATCCTTCCAAACCATTTTTCAAATGCTGAATGTGTGTTTTTGGATAATGCTCTATTGAATTTGTCAGTCATTTCCTGGCACCACTTCTCATTTGTAAGGTGGTGGGATCCAGCGACTGCAGAGGTTCCTGATGTCCAGATTTTCTTTTAGGATTGTTCTCACTGCTGCCGAATCAATATTTAGGACTTCCTAAAACTGACCATAAGTGCAACGATGATGTTCCCGCAACATGCGCTCTGCTTTGATAACATTTTCATACATTGTTGGGCCGCGCCGTGGCCGAGTGGTCAGAACACTCTCCTCTCACCTAGACGGCCCGGGTTCGATCCCAAGCAACCGCATGTGAAGCTTGTGGTGGACAAAGCGGTGCAGGGGCGGGTTTTCTTTGGGTTCTCCGGTTTCCCCCGCCATCTCATTCCACCGGGACTCCATCTTCATGTATCATCAGTGTCATCGTTTGCGGTGCCAGAGCAGTAAAAGCGGGCGTTAAACACTTAAAAAAAAAAAAAAAAAAAAAAACATTGTTGTTGTAGCCTGCCGTGTACCTTGACTTCAAATACTAATTAATAATCCAGAAAATAACCTAAAATATTTTCAATCTGAAATTAATAAGATTGTTAATTATAAAATGTGTGTGTATATTTAAATTGAATAAATTTTGTGTTTTTGTAAAATTAATTGATAAAATTGAAAACATTGGTCTTGTAAACCAAAATTGTCTTACTTTTAAAACTTTAAAGGAAAGGAATTATTATCATTAATTCCCGTACTCTGTCTTCAACTTCGAGGGAATCCCTTTCTCTTTTAAACTCTGCATACCGTTGATAAATGGAGCATTACAAAGGGCAAGGATCTCCATCTCTCGATGCTGTCTTTCAAGAACTCCTCTCTCCTTTAAACCGACTTTAAAGTCATAGAAAATTATAGTGTGGAAATGCTCTCGCTTGAGATCAGCTCTAACATATAGCGTAGCAACATCTGCTATACATACACACGTGGTGCTAATGTTGGAGCGCGCTCAGACTTGCCACATGTTGCTCTCTGAACTTTAATCTGATGTTAGGAAAAACTGCTTTGACGTACCAGAACTCATTATGGTCGATACTCAAAATAGGATAACATGGTGAAAGGGAACTAAGGTGACGGTTTCTAAAACAAATGCAAGTATCGTCAGTTGGGCGATATTTGTACGAAAAACGCGATTCCAGCTGATCAATTTCTATTTCCATACCATTTTTATTCTAGTATTATTGGAATAATTGCAAATATAAATAAGCAGCTATAATCTTAGAAAACATAATAATAATAATAATAAAATAAAAAAAAAATAATAATATATTGTCAGTCTGATTTGGTTACATTTTCCCTGCTCGCAATCGTAGACCTTATAATACGATACGTCACAGTCATGGTTGATAAGCTTCTAAGCATGTTCGTGCACGTCCAAACTAAAAAAAAAAAAAATACCAGTGGCCATCCCCTCTTGTTATGATACCAATATCATTTGAAGGTAATGGCAAAACTACATTAGGAGCGCTCAATAATTTCGTTCTCGTGTAAAATTATGCTAACCCAGCATTATGGTGCAGTGGTCTAGAGTGCTGTGCTGTTGTCTCCGGCCACGGAATGCTCCTGGATTCAATTCCACCCCTGAGGACGCGGATTTTAGGTAAATAACCGGTGCTCTTTTAGCATTGGAGGAAGAAAGTGAGGGGTTGCAACAGGCAGTGGTCACGAGCAAGAACGTCAACTTTCAACGTCAAAGTTAACAATTAAAATTCAAAGGTATGTCGTTCCGGCCGTATGTTACTTCCAGATGAGAACCCTAATAGAGCCATGGCAGTGTTGGACTCTCTGATGGTCAGGAAAGGTATGTTAAGGAGAATGTGGGAGTCCTAAGCTGGAAAAACCAAGGTGGAATAGTGCTTTTAAGAAGCAAGAAGTATTTGGCCGATACCGGCACAATCGCATAACGCCAGCATCAGAATAAGACATTGAAGAAGCTACCTCGTGATTCTATTGTTGGAATCTTTGAAGGTACAATGAGAAGTGATGTCAGAATGCGACTTCTGGGCAGTAGGTCTTGGAATTGCAGTCGATGCTGAGAGCAGTGGTATAATATCAGAGCGCCAACGGACAATCTGGGATTCAAACACCAATTTGCCAGGAGACATCTGGCTGGGATTTGATTGGATGAAGGCACGCCGTGAGCATCTGGGTACCAATGCCGATTTCAAGATGCCCTCATTGACTTTATCGCCCTACGAGGTTTAAAGGTAGTTGTCATTTTCCCGGGACATCGCATGTATCGATTATTCGGTGTCAACTTCGAGAAATGCTGATTGTGGTGCATCTTGATCGCCTTGCTATTGATCGAGGAAAAGAACAGCTCTGAAATGGGAGCTGTAGCAGTTATGTGCGGAGCTATCAATTGTCTGGTGCCAACTGGCCGACTGGTAAGAGATAAGTATACGCGACAGCGCTGTCCCCAGCAAAAACACCGAAAACGCTATCTTCTTCTCGAAGTTTACTTTTTCCCTGACTCCAAAGCTCTCTATAATGGTATGTGGAGAACTAAGTGAGCTAATGATCCGTTTCTGACCCACAAAATGTGCTGTTCTCCGAGCGAGTTAGACGGCTGCTTTGACGAGCAGTGGGTGCAACTAGTGCTGCAGACGAACAGAGGGATCTTGTTTTAGCTACCCGCCAATTGACCATCATAAGAAGAGGCTGCGTCATGCCTACTTCTTTAAACCGCTAAGTCGCGAAAAAAAGTGAAGCGACGGAATATTAAGTGAACTGATAGCAAACTATATCACAATAGTGAAGTAACAATTAAATATCCGATGTGCTTCATTCATATGACTTTCTCTACATCTCTGTAACAAATTATTATTAAAAAGTTTATACTTCTATATACTTCATACTAATCAAGATAAACAGTAGCAAAAATGGTCGTATTACTGGCTTTCTTGTAAGTAGAAGGAGAATAAGAGAGTACACTAGACTAAAGCGATAGTCAAATCTTTTAAAAGCTGGTTGCCATATGGTTGAAATTCGCTTCTTTGCATTTCCAGGAGTTAAAAAATTCCCGAATCTGAAAACTGAAAATTTTAACAAGGAATGACTCAAAAATGGTCAAAAAAAGTATGCGATATAAATTGTGTGTTTGAACGGTATCTAAATGTTTGTGTAGTAAGTTTTTGTCTATATCTTATGGTTTGTACAAAATTCATCCAAAATGAACAGCTGTTCAGAGGCTATTCCCAGGAAATTCAAAATATATTTATTTGTCATGTAAATATACAGTATTTTAATTCAAATCCTTAGAGCCATTTTTGAGAAAATAAAAATTTTCGAAATTTATCCATGTAAAGGGTAAACCTTCGTGCCGCCTCCTTGGAAGGTTAAATACCAAGTTTCTTATTTCGTGAATTTTTCGTTTTTAGTTATCGTGTTCACAGACACACGGACACATACACGCAGGACTTTTTTCTAAAAGTGCTTTTTATATAGGGGATCCTAAAACGTGTATTTCCGGTGAAATCTTGGTGTCGAATGTTTGGATGGAATGCAATACCTTCTTGCACATAAAACGTATGGAGAAAGTAAAAATGTTTTAATACAAGGGATCCTAAAACGTGATTTCCGTTAAAATCTGGGTATCGGATTTTTGGGTGGAGCGCAATACCTTCTCTACCTACGTACCATATACTAAGTAGAGAAATTAAACATTGACAGGAAATATAAATTTAATCTTTTGCGCTTCCGATAAACATTTGAATGTTGTTTCTTCATACTTAAAGTTTAATTTCCAATCATTTTTAGGGCAAACATGTATCACGTTTAGTCTTTCATAATTATAAAGTATATTTATGTGAGTCTGTAATGCATATGGAAAGTAGTGACTGTGTATACATACGTTGAAATACGTATTTCCTTAATGCTGGTATGAAACTACAGTTAATTGCAAGTTCAAAATATCTATATATCTTCATTGTAATGCGAATTAGTGGAGAAACAGAACGGAGACTATTAGCAGTCAGGCTTCTCAGAAAATAAATACAAAAAATAATTTACATTAGCAGTCACTTAAGAGTACATCATGTTATCTGGAAGAGAAGATTCGCTCAAGTCAAGGAATGTGGGTGTGTGGAAGGTAAAGTCAGCGTTCATTGGTTCAGTGTCTTCAACGTAGTCATCTCGCTGTCCGCCTTCCAACACATAAAATTTGTACTTTTCCAGAACATAAATAACAACTTCCTAGATAGATATTTTACATATTCCGCACTCAGTTTTTTATGTGTACTATAAAGTAGCAGACTTCTGAGGAACAATTTATAATGATACATGTTAATTCTCATGTGTCACAGCATCTGTGTCACATCACAAGAGAAAAAAATCACATGTGTTGTATTCACATAGATTTCCGCACTTACTCTTCAAGAAAGCCATCTTAAAAAGCTTATTATTTTATTTGTTAATCTAGACAAACATTCAATATACATCATAAACATTTTGTTATGAGATAGAATAGCCAAAAATATAGACTTTTAAACACTGTGTAGTATACTGATGGTTTTGCAATTACATGTTCGTTGCAGAATCAGCTGAGAAAGTACAAGAAATTGAAGTATGAAACCAATGAGAAGCAAAATCTCAGAAATGATTAACAGTACAAGGAAATTGTATTCATAAATTATGTGCTTTAATGAGATGTGTGTTTGCGAAGCAATATTTTCCGACTCTAAGATCTCCCAATTATACAAAACTCATTCAGATCGAAGAAACATGACATCATGTTCCCAGAAAATTCAAGTTATGATTTCATTTACCATACAAATATCTTAAAACAAATGGAATATCAATCAAAACAGTCACAGCTATGTTTTATAAAATAACAATTTTTTCCACTTTTCTTGAAAGTCTTCCTTGAAATATTCTGAAATTAAATACCAAGTAAGGTATTTAACCACTTTCTTTTTTGAGGTATTTTGTTGGCACTTTGACAATGTTTACTTTCTCCATTTGGTACATTGTGCGAATATTTGTGTATGTGTGTGAGTGTGTTTGTGTCTGTGGACAGCAAAACTGAAACACGAAAAGTCATTAAACAATAAACTTGGTATTTAAGTGTAGTATCTTCCAAGAAAGACACGAAGATTTGATGTTTACTTGCCAGATAAAGTATATGCCCTGATTTTTTGGGAATATTCCCTGAAGACCTCTTCATTCTGAATTACTTTTACATAACTGGTAAACCGTAAGAGATAGACAAAAAAACTTACTTAACAAAGCATATCATTTTGTCATATACCTACATCTTTTGAGGAGTTAACTATTTCCAAGATAATCCCTTATATTGATTTAATTTCAAATAATTTTCTTAAATAGGACGTCCCCGTTCATTTAATATCTCTTTTTTTACTTCTGGCTGTGGAAACAGATCCGATTTTCAGCGGCCATCGCATTGCGACAGCTTTTAAATATTTCACTGTCGCTTAAGCTTAGTGCAATTTCTTATTTCCCTTAAAAGGAACTACGTAATGAGACAATTTCTAGTAAAGTTTATCTTGATTGTCATGATGTATTTATAAGAATAATATTTGTAAGAATAGTTTTTTTGCAGAGCAGTATAGAAAGTCGTGTGAATGGAACACACCATTTTAATAGCATTTCCCACTAACTTGAACAAAATTAGGCTATTGCGACCATGTATATACACTGTAGAAGATTATACGCAAGAATAAAATATATGGAATGTTGTTTATAGCCTTACAATGTAAATGTGAGTGTTAAATCAGCAATTTACGTCCTCATGTGTGTCAAAATACTCATTTTTCTTGAACAATAGAACTACCCGTTAGCTGCTATGGGCAATGGATTGATTGATCTTCGTATTGATCTCTCTACATTTTATTTTGTTAGTCCTCTTAGTTTATAGCTAGTTGTATTTATGTTAACACGCAGTGAACACTGTTTAACTATTTTGTCTGCAATGATTTTCTTTTCTTCTTGATTTAAAAGAATTATAAATATATCCGTCGGTTCCGTTTTCAAAATGCTTCTATCCATCTTAATCTTGGTCTTCCAAAATTTCTTATACCTAATGAAGCTTAGCATTTCACCATAGTAAGAGGGGAAGTATTATAGTTAATTTACCCAACAATTCGATGTAGAATATTAAGAGGAAATGCTTCTCAGTCTCCTAACACAGGTAGACACGTGTGTGTGTGTGTGTGTGTGTGTGTGTGTGTGTGTGTGTGTGTGTGTGTGTTAGAGAGAGAGAGTAAACAGCAGTTCTCAAAAACAAAAGGTTATTAAATACCAAACTTAAGTTTAGTATTTTCCATAGATGTGACAAAGATTTTAAAGAAAATGTCTCGTTTCCAACCTACCCTTTACATTGAACAGTGACCAAAAGTTGTGGTTTTCTCTAAAATGGCTCTAAGGATGTTGAATTAAAATGTCACATGTTTAAGATATGTTCATAATAAATGAAACTGTTATCTAAAATTTTCTTGAAGCCCTCTTCATTATGGATTATTTTAGCATTACCGATAAATAGTAAGAAATAGGGGAAATGGTACTATAACATAAAACGTGCTAATTTTGTTAAATATTATAATTTAACTAAAATGCATATTTCTTGTAGAGTTGAAAATGTCCTAGACGTTTCTGTTACTTTTCTCAAATCTATCATATAGCGACTAGCTCTTAGAAGATTTGACTATTTCCCTTGTACCTACAATAAAATATGAAATAAAACAATTTCAGCTCATGTTTATCCCCTTTAGCATGAAGAAGATAGAAGAATAAGCTGTTGACAGAGAAACTTAAGTAAATGCAACACATGGGATTGTTAATATTTGTTTAGGCTATGTATGTCTTCCGTTCTTGTTTCCACTAGTCTTATTTGTGTTAATTCTACCTGTAAGAATGAAAATATAAAATCCTTGTTGACATAGAGTTTTATTTATTTATTTATTTTTAACCATCCAATTAACCTTCTCCAACCTGTAACACTTGAGAATTAAAGTGGAATTTTATTTATGCACACCCTTTAACTGCTGCAATTCTCAACGTCCCATTCTATTATGGACGTGAAGGGTCGCTTAATTCTGCTCAGAGGCCTCTTCGGCTATTAACATTTTTACATGGCGTAAATTTACGACACGGTACCTTTTCGAAGGAAGCCATGCTAAGGATTTTATGCCCGAATAATCCATCGGCCTCCGCCGAATTTGAATCTGCGACCTTGGGAACCAGCGTGCTACCCCTAGGACGACTATCACTTTCGAAAAACTGCATTACACTTGCTTTAATTTTCCTTTGAGTGGTTCGATTCCAAATCCAGTTCTCACAGCCATAGGGCAGCTGATAAATTACCTCTGTTTTAGAGAATTTTAATATGTTGTATAATAATTTATTAACAGGTTATTTATATTTCATTATCCTCATTGGAGATATGTTATTGTTAAAATTTGAATTATATTCTCAAGTTCTATTATGTCCTATGTTTGCAACCTCATTTCAATAATATAAAAAAAACCGAATTGTTATATGGCAGGGCAATTGGCATCCGTTTAATATTCATCGTTTAAAAGTTGGTCTTTTACCTACTTAGTTAATAATGACAAACAATAATTTTCTAATAACGGCTTGAAATTGGGCAATGTGTTCATGGTTATATTTAAAATCTTGAAAGCATGTCTCAACCTTTAATATCAAAAACATATTTTGTTTGGTATTGACCTCATTAGATTAAAAACAAATCCTGAGAACCAATATTTCACTGGGGAAAATTTAAAGGCTAATAAAAAAAAATTGGTAACAGATAAGAAAAAAATTAAAAACAGATGTACTACTCATGATACTAAATTTCAGACATCACATTTTCACAAAAATCTTTGGAGGTACTATTTTTTTTAGGTGGGAGGGATTACAATAATGATACTTTTTCACTTAAAGAGATACTTGGACTGGATTCGCATGAATGATATTATAGGTTCTGTGTTACTCAGCTTGTTTTGAGTTCTAAGTAAATTTGTTTTTCGCTTTTTATGTGTTTGGAGACATCAAAATGTGTATTTTCATAAGTTTTGTTTGGAATGTAATCGTTCCCTACTTACCTAAGCTAAGCCGTTTAGATAATCAAAACACAATGAATTAAGAACAGAAGAAAACAAATCTGATGTATTTCATTCACATGACTTTCTCTAAATTTCTGCAACAAATTATTGTTAAAAAGCTCATGCTTCCATTTACTTCATTCTAATCAAGAAAAAATTACCTGACATACTCTTATTACTTGCTTCCTCGTAAGTAGCAGCGAAATAAGGGAGTACCACAGGTTAAAGTGATAGTTAAAAGCTGGTTGCTAAGTGACTGAGGTTTCTTTGTTTGTATGGACAGGAGTTGACAAAGTCCTGTATGAGAAAAGTATGCTTTTCAAAGCTGAAACTATAAACAAGGAATATCTCAAAAACGATCAATTCTACGAAAAAAATGTATATTAAATAAACTGTGCGTTTTAATGTGCTCTACATTTTTTGTGTGGTAATTTTTTGTCCATATCTTACGATTTAGCAGTTATGCAAAATTCCGTAAAATTCATCCACAAGAAAGTAGTCTTCAGGGGCTATTCCCAGAAAATACAAGATATACATTTTATTTGTCAGGTAAATAAATTTAATAAACGATATTTTAATCAAAATCATTACAACAATTTTAAGAAAATCAGAATTTTCAAAAAAAGTTCCATGTACAGGGTAGTTGGGTAGTTGGTTTTCTTGAAAGTCTTCGTGTCGCATCCTTGGAAGATACCAAACCTAAATACCATGTTTGGTTTTTAAAGGACTTTTCCTTTTTGAGCTATGCTGCCCACAGACACACAGCATACACACAGACAGACATACACACGGACGTTTTTCTAAAAATGATTTTTTTTTGGGTTCAGGGAAACATGTATTTCCGGTGTATTTTCGGTATCGGATGTATTACAATATTTTCTCTATACAATATGTACATAGTAGGTGTAGAGAAAGTAAAACTAAGGGGAGGAGTAAAGGCTAACAACTAACCGAAGCTTTGTATTCAGATCAACTGATCCTCTCGTACATACTTTTTATTTTCTCGTCTACGTTAATATACCTATCCAATCTTTACAAATTCGATATCTAGATTTCACCTTTTAGAAAAATGTGTATGTGGTGTGTGTGTGTGTGTGTGTGTGTGTGTGTGTGTACGTGTGTCTATGTATGTGAATAGCGTAACTCAAAAACTATATGCGAATAAACGACAAACATGATATTTGATTCCAGCAGCTTCCAAGAATACAAAAAAAAATTAAAACAAACCTCTACATTCCAACTCAGCCTACAATTGGAAAACGTGTCTTCATACTTGTTCTCAAAATGGCTCCAATTATTTTTATTTAAAACATTTGCGATGCTAATAAAATGAAAATATATCACGTTGCATTTTTTATGAATGGCCTATGAGGTTCTGTTTATGTTCAATGACTTTTTAATAATTAGTATAATAGCTAAAGTTTTAGAAATGGAACAAAACAGACGAAGCAATAATCTCGTTAAAACACACTATTTATTTTTGTAGCTTTACCTTTCTAAGATATTGGCTGTACTGGTTAGAATTTACTGATACTTTAGCTTTCATACATTTTGAAGTGTAAAGTGTGGAATCTTTTATTTTGGTTTTGTTATTTAAAAGGTATGACATTTCAAAGACAGCACTTAGCGGCCATGAACCCGCTACAAATCTTCAATGTCTTCATTTTTGCAAACTTTTGTGTCAACCAGTTTAAAGTGGATATAAAAATAAAAATCACACTGTAGAAGATATGTATCAAAGATCTTGTATAAGATTTTTCTTTATTTTATAAAATATTTTTCAGTTTAATGGTCGTTCTCTTATAGAAGTTTTATATGATAAAAGTTCTATGATAAAATGTATGGGTAGTTGGCCACCTTTTATAGAACATTATTGACTATTGGAACAAATTCGCAGAAAATAAATTGGTTGAAAATAATACCACCAAAAGTTAATTTCTAAGTCTAAAGCTAACGAATTCCTTAAACATAATACGTATGGATTACAAAAGCTGAAATAAAAGACAAGGGACTTAAGTATTTTATGAGTTCCATTCACATGATTTCTTTACATTCCGTAACAAATTATTGCTGACAAGCTTATTCTTCTATCTACTTCATACTAATCAAGATAATAATTAGCAGAAATGGTCTTATTACTTGCTTCCTTTAAATAAAAGAGAAATTGGAGAATACACTAGGCTAAAACGATAGTATATATTTCAAAAATTGGTTGCTTAGTGATTGAAATTCGTTTCTTTGCTTGGCTAGGAATTAACAACTTCCCGAAGAGAAAAGTTTAAATGTTTTAAAACTGAAACCAATAACAAGGAATATCTCGGAAATGGTCAACCTCTCGAGAAAAAAAAGAGATATATGATACAAATTCTGTTTTAACGAGATCTGCATTTTTTGTGTAGTAAACTTTTCTCTGCTCGTATGGATTACTGGTGATGTAAAAGTCATCCGGAATGAACAGGTCTCTACACGGTATTTCCAGAAAATTGAAGATACATACTTCATTTGTCACATAAATATCTTTAATATAGGGTATTTTAATCAAAATTTTAGAGACATTTTTTACAAAATCAACATTTTCGAAATATTTTCATATAAAGAGTAATTTGAGGGAGGATTTTGCTCAAACATTTTGTGTCGCATCCTTGGCAGATGCTAAACTTAAATACCAAGCTTGGAATTTTACTAACTTTTCGTTTCTGACTTGTCGTGTTCACAGACAAACGGATATATATGCTCACACACGGACCTTTTTCTAAAAATGCTCTATTTTGACACAGGGGACTCTAAAACGTACATTTTCGGAGAGATCTCGTCATTGATTTTTTTTGGTGGAGAGTAATATCGGTTCTACCAATATATCATGTACTTAGTAGAGAAAGTAAAAGTTACAAAAGCAATGAGAGTTGTCCAAGAAGGCTGCACAGCATTTGGTATCAAGAAGGAGCTGAACGGATTCTAAAACCAGAGAAAAAAATAAAAGTTTGTGTTAATATATGTATTATAGATAATTTTTATGATTCCTTTATGTTTTATAAGTTGAAGTCGATATATAATGCAAAACTTTTTTTCGGCTTTATTATTTTTAATAAAATATGTTGGTTTTTTGTTTTTGAGGAGCTTTAAGATATATATTTGGTTATGATTATTTATCATATGAATTAGTGGGTGGGTGTGCGTACGTTACGCAGGTGTGTTTCACATTCCGTACGTCAGGCTACTGGAGGAAGGATGATAGTGTAATTTCAGAGGGCGGTCGACATCCGGAGAAGGAGAGGGCCGTCGTTGTGTGTCACTAACACTTCAAAAGTAGTTCTTTTTTTCAACGCGGGGAGCGCCAAGAACCCAGGACTCAGTCCCGGATAGACCACTTGAATCCGCAAACAACCACTGCGAAGAGCTGTATTTTCAGAGCGCAGACACTTCCACGAAATGGCGTCTCTTGCAGCAGTCCTCATCGGCACTTACAAACCTGAAAGAGACCGCTTAAGATGAAAAGAAGGTCAGAATTTTCGGGTAGTGATGAATCCTCTCAGCATGCGCCTAATGGTCCGGGAAAACCCCCGAAAACCCCGGGGAACCGATCCCAACCTACCGAATGCAGTCGTAGAGGAAAAGGCCTGAGTCACCTGGCTCGCTGAAGGTCAGTGTACTTGTGGCTATAATCTTAGCTCTATTGCAGTGTTTCCCAACCTTTTGAAGTTCACGGCACCCTTGGGAATAACATTAAAGACCAGGGGCACCCTTCCTTGAATTAAAAGAAAATTAAGCTTAATATGTTAATTTATTGAAATATTATATAATAATAACGTATACCATAACATAATACAGTAAACTTTACTACAATCACTGAGTAAAAATACATCAAAAAATTTTGTTCGATTAATGATTAATGTGAAACTTGTGATTGATGCTTAGAGCACAGATATGTGATGTCGGGTCTTACAGTTGACAGTGAAACACGCAAATCATCCTCAAGGTTATTCAGTCTATTTCTTGCTTTGCATTTTATTGTCACCATAGCAGAGAAGGCTTGCTCGCATAGATAGGATGTTGAAAAGGGCAAAAGTGCGTTAATTGCTTTCTTCATTAGGTTAGGGTACTCCTCTCTACGTTGAAGCCAAAAACTAGCCACCGACGCCTCACTCTTGGTGAACTTACCTTTGAGTGTGGAATCAGCGCAAAGATCAATAAATTCATCTCGTTCGCAAGCAGTGAAATCTATTTCCTCTGCACTATCTACGAAATCAAATGGTGAGACAACCCAGTCGAGATTCGTAGTGGAAATAGTTGGAAAGTACGAATCTATTGCATCTTGCAATCTTGATAAGTGATCACAAATGCGGTCTTTCAGTTTACCCAGATCTTTATCTCCTGCCACATTAAGAAGAGATGGTAAGTTCGACAAATATCCATTTTTAAACTGCAGACTTCCAAGAACTAAGTTTCCTTTTAAAACCTTTCATTTTATTGGTTGAGGAGATTATTGTTTCATGTTGACCCTGCATCGAAACATTCAGTTCATTCAGCTTATGAAAAATATCTGCCAGATACGACAGTTCAAAACACCAAGAATCACTTGGTAAGAGCTCATGAAATGTGTCTTGATTTTCATCCTTAGAAAAAGTTTTTAGCTGTTCTTTTAGTTCGAGAAACCGGTTCAATACACGACCCCGCGACAACCACCTTACTTCTGTGTGAAGTAACAAAGAGGTATGAGCTGCATCCGTTGCGCGACATAACTGTTCAAAAATTCTGTACTTTAAAGGTCGAGATTTCATATAGTTCACCATGTTCACAACTTGGTTAAACACTTCAGCAAAATCTTCATTACACGCTTTCACGACTAATGCCTCTCTATGCAGAAAGCAGTGAGTTATAATAATGGATGGATTTTCATTGGAGCTCTGGCAGTAAAACCTTTAATTTTCCCAGACATAGATGGTGCACCATCTGTACATATACCACAACAGTCTTTCCATGAAAGATCATGGTCATTGAGATAGGAATTAATAGAAACGAAAATATCATGGCCTGTGGTTGTAGTCTCCACCGGTCTACAGAACAGAAACTGTACACTAATATCTTTTTCATCAATATATCTGATAAAACCAAGGAGTTGCGGTTTGTCACCAATATCGAGACTCTCATCTACTTACAAAGCAAATGTTCTATAAGTTTTTATTTTCTCCGTAACTTGTTCGTTGATATTGCATGACATTTCAGATATCCTGCGGCTGATTGTGTTGTTGGACAGAGGAAGGAACTTTCGAAATTTGATTAGCTGCTCCTTCGCCAAGTATTGTTGAAACTATAACTTGACATGCAGGGCCAATGATTTCCTCTCCAAGAGTATGAGGTTTCTTTTTTTTAGCTATCAGTTCTGCTACTTTAAATGAGGCTTCAAAAGCAGTATCATCTATGGTCATTCTCTTTACCATTCGCACAGCTGTTTTCTTCTCCCCTTCTAATATATGTGAAAAATACATTACACTTTTCTGTGACACACTAGGATGCTTTGTTGTAAGATGCCGCTTCAGTTTGCTAGGTACCATGGCCTCGTTGCTAAGTGTTTCGCCACAAACTAAACACACAGGGATAGGGTTTTCCTCGTTGTTATTCCACTTAAATCCATACGCTAAGTAACTGTCCTGGTATGTTCTTTTCTTTCGTTCGTCTTCTTTATGTGGTGAATTCGACGGTCCGGGAGAAACTATAAGATTTGGCTCCTTAAAGCAAGCAGTAGGAGCCGACTGTTCACTTTCACTGTCCTGGCGTTTATGTTTAACTTATCCATAGCTAAACACTGTGAATCAACGCGAGGAAGACAACTGAAAGCGCCAAGCGGCGTACACTTTTATATATTCATCTGTCGAAGTCTCGGGAATGTTCGTGAGGAAGCGAGTAGTCTCGGGAATGTTCGGCAGGGTATAGCTGTAATGCCATCTGTGGGATACTAGTATAACTGAATTATTGAAATGAATCGACCACTATCACCATCTGCCGTGCATGTGAGTAATTGATTTGACTTATTTTATTTCAAGACTTTACAAGACTTAAGGCTTCAGTAGAAGGTAATTTTTTTTGTTTATCTCAATATCTCGCGTCACCCCTTAGCCAATTACACGGCATCCTAGGGTGCCGGGGCACACCGGTTGGGAACCGTTGCTCTATTGCATAATGAAGAGGCATCTTAGCAAAATTAAGTGGTCTTTCACGCCCAGTATAGAATGGGACGCTGAGAATCACAGCAATTAAAGAGCGTCCATTAATAAAACTCAATTTCCATTTCTCTCGCATGTATTGACTTGCTTGCAATAAGTGTCTTTCATTTCTTGCAGATAATAACTCAACCGCACTTTAAATCATATGTTAGAAAGAAACACTTCTGATTAAACATTTGATAGAAGTTTTCTCGGGATTCTTATCCGTCCGTCCGTCCATCCATCCATCCATCCACCCATCCATCTATTCATCCATCCAACCACCCGTCCACCCACCCATCCACCCACCCATCCACCCATCCATCCACCCATCCATCCACCCATCCACCCACCCACCCATCCATCCACCCATCAACTCATCCATCCATCCACCCACCCATCCACACATCCACACATCCATCCACCCATCCTCCACCTATCCACCCACCCATCCACCAATCCATCCACCCATCCTTCCACCCATCCACCCACCCATCTACCCATCCACCCATCCATCCATCCACCCATCCACCCACCCATCCACCAATCCATCCACCCATCCATCCACCCATCCACCCACCCATCCATCCATCCAACCATCCATCCATCCATCCACCCATCCACCCATCCATCCACCCATCCATCCACCCATCCACCCACCCAACCAACTACTCATCCATCCAGCTATCCATCCATCTATCCATCCAGCCATCCATCCATAAATGAATATCCGAAATGTCTGTCCGCTCATCACTTCCGAACGACTGCACCAAATTGAATAATCCTTTTTTTGTTGTGTTCATTATTGTCACGAAAAGGTTTGTGTAAAAGTAAATATTTAAAAATCTTACGGAAAGGATTTTAAAGTTTCGTATATGAATCAGCATACAGTGCCAAGGGAACTCAATCGGTTAATAGCGCCAGATGGCAGTGGTACCACGGTTATTTGTTGCTAAATGGGAGTAGTAGTTGTCCTCCCCATTCAATGTTAGAGTAACGCACCAGTTTATCGAGACAATGACGCAACGCAGCAGTGAAATTCAAATACGTGTTTGTGTATTAACTGTTCTTTCCTTACTCCTATCATTTAAAATAAAGAAGCAAAGAAGCTTCCTGGCGACGAACATCTAGATTAGGTACTTATTTATTTGCCGATAGATGGCCACAGTACTGCTCTATTTTTTCCTTCCTATTCAATGTTAAGGTAACGCACCAGTTTATTGAGACAATAATAAAACGCGACAGTGAAATTAAAATACATTTTTAAGTATTAACTGTCCTTTCCAGATTCCTATCGTTTAAAATAAGACAGCAAAGAAGTTTTCCAGGCGACAAATACCTAGAGTACGTACTTATTTATTTGCCCCTAGATGGCCGTAGAACTGCTCTATTCGTATTCCACATTCAGTGCAAAGTGAATGCACCCGGTGAAAATCAAATATATTTCTTATGTATTAACTGTCGTTCCTATGGTCACATCGTTTAAATAAAGAAATAAGAAATAAGTATATTTTTGTTGTAATTCTTTAAAAAGATCAAGCTATAAACTATACGGTAACCAATAATCTTTCTTGGAATCTGAAAATGGCAGAGAAATAATGGGACCCGGATAGTAAACCTTTTTAGGTTAATTTCCTATTCCAAATGTTGGTTATTGAGGTTATGTGGTACATGAGCTAGCTAAAGATGGTTTCATCAGAACATAAAGATAACCACGTCACTATCATACTGCAATTGTGGTGATATTAATGCATTTGATCATATAACATTTTGGGTTAAATGAAGAAATTTAATACCCAAAGCTATTAGAAAATAAAAAAAAATATCAATTGCCCAACCAGATCTACATGCTCCTTTAGTTATATCATTGTTAGCCTTAAAAATTGTTGTTTTGACATAGCAGATAATAAAGAAGAAAGTTGAAAACATAAGGAGTAAAGGCAAGAAAGAGATTCGAAAGAAGTATGAATGTTATTTAATGCAATTCATTGCCTATTTTAGCGTTTACCCACCACACTATGAAAGCGCTGGCATTACTGTTATTATGCCAACGACATCCTTGCTTACCTACACTTCATATGTCATCCTTTCCACAAATCATTATGGATACACTGATCTCCTCCTTTTCCCAATAACAACTATATATGCTACATTACGCAGATCATTGCTCTTCATTACGCTTTTCAGTTGCAAAGGCATTATTAGACATTGGAAATGGGAAAATTCCTGTTGACACTTCTACTGGCCTCATTTCGTTTCCACCAAAATTTTATGACTTCACAACGTCAAAGGAAGAATTAATATCGAAAATTTTCCCAAATATTGGTGCAAATTAGAAAAACTATGCTTGTTGAGCGAACGAGCCATTTAAGCAGCAGCTAATCAGAATGAAGTAGATTTGAATGTAAAATTCAGAATAAAATTGATGGACAAATGCATTAATTTAGGTCGATCAATTCCATTACCAATCCAAATGAAGTCGTCAAATAACTAACTGAATTCCTAAATTCATTGTATTTGCCAGGATTACCACCACATAATTTACAGCTCAAGGTTGACTCGGCGATAATTAAGCTACGCAATCTCAATCAACCGAATTTGTGCAACGGAAAAAGACTCGCTGTTAAAATCTTATGAAAATTTTGATTTAAGCTACTATAATCATAGTAAAGTTCAAAGGCAAGGATGTGCTTATTCCAAGTATACTACTAATGCCAACCGACTTTTCGTTTGAATTTAGCGTGTTGAGTTTCTGGTGCACCTTGCATTCGCAATGACAATAAATCCCAATGCTAATTGTTAGAAGTGTGTGGAATATACCTTAAATTGTCATGTTTTTCGCATGGGCAGTTGTATGTTGCGTGCTCGAGAGTCGGCAAACCATCGGTGCTTGCTAGTTGTACATTACAAGGCATTATAATAAAGTATTTAAAATTATTTAATTGCAATTTTATTTCATTGCATGTTCGTACTGTAAACGGAAGATTTTGTCTCAGTTTTTTCATTAGGTACACCACCCGTGCGAAGCCGGGGCGGGGCGTCAGCTAGTATAAAATAAAGATTAATTAATTTTAAATAAAGTATAGGTAAATTAATTTAAGTCAGACCCAAATAAAATTAAAGTATGAAATTGCACCAATAGTGTTATGTCTAAATAAATCAATGTTTTGAAACGTTTTTATAAATTGAAAACAAATCGAATTTTGGGAGTTTTTCATTATCATTTAAAGAATATTTTATTTCATCTTGATCAATTTAAATAGTGTATAATTTTTATTTATTTTAAATTAGTTTAAGTAAAAAATTAAACTATCTAAAATATAAAGATTATATATAAGTAAAATACCTAGCTTAATAAAGTGTGATCTACAAGGAGTTGTGTAGCAACATTTTTTAATTAGCCTTATAATTTTCTTTTGTAGAAGGAAGATTTCATACAGCTTATTAGTGCTTCCCGAAATGGTTAAACCATGGCTTAAGATTAACTCAAAAATGGAAAAATAAATACTTCTGAATATTCGGGAGGAATACACAATCCCAGACTTCATATTGGACAAACTTTTTTTTCCTTCAGGTATTCAATTTGAGAAGTCCAGGTTAGTTGGCTATAAATATGAAATCTATTAACATTATGTAGATAAAAATAATCATTTGTAAGAATAGTTTGTTTGTAGAAGAGTTATAGAAAATCACGTGAATGGAAAAAAATTAGATTTTTCATAATGCTGTTTCTCAGATATGACCAAATATTTTTTTTTATTTTATGTTGATGATACAGCAGAAATGTTAATAAAAATTACCTATGCAATCTCTTACTAAAAATATTTGGTATAGAACTTTGTAATGATCTATGAATGGTAAGTAAATATATACAAAAGTATAGTGTGTTCCATCCAGATAACTTTCTCTATATCTTTGCAACAAATTATTGTTTAAAAGCTTATTCTTCCATCTACTTCATGCTAATCGAGTAAAGTTTGCAGAAATGGTCTTATTACTTGCTTTGTTGTAAGTAGAAGGAAAATAAGATCGTACCATGGACTAAAGCGATAGTCAAATCTTTTAAAAGCTGACTTGGGTAAAATGCTTTTGTTTGTAAAGCCAGGAGTTGATAAAGTCTCGTATGAGAAAAGTATAAGCATTCTAAAGCTGAAGCCTTAGCAAATAATATCTCAGAAAAAGGTGAGTTCTACAAATCAAGTGTATATAACATAAATTATTTGCTTTAACAGGATCTACATTTTTGTGTGGTCAGTTTCTGTCTATCTCTTACGGTTTACCAGCTAGACAAAATTCAGCAAAATTCATTGTCTTCAAAGACTATTCCCAGAAAATTCAGATATATATTTTATTTGTTATGTAAATATCTTTAAAATACGCTCTATTCCACTGCACCCCATTCATGAAGCCTCGGGCCGAGATGGGGGATGCAGCGGCAGAGCTGTAGGCCATGGTCCCTTGTGGACTGTCGTGCCATGGAGTTACGTTATACGCTATTTTAATCAAAATCGTTAGAACCATTTTTGAGAAAATAAAAGTTTTCGAAAATATTTTGAGGTGGGCGGATTTTCTTGGAAATAGTCGTGTCGTATCTTCGGGAGGTACTAAACTTAAATACCAGGGTTGGTATTTAATGGACTTTTCGTTTTCGTACTATGCTGTCCACACACACATACACACACAACACACACACGACGGACGGACGGACATACACACTAACGTTTTTTAAAAATGCTTTTATTATTCAAAGGTGTCTCAAAACATGTGCCTTTGGTCGAATCTCGGTATCAAATTTTTGGGTACAATACAATATATTCTTTATACACTATGCACACAGTACGTGTAGAGAAAGCAATAACAAAAGTGGTTGATAAAGTTATGTGAATGTAACACATCAAAATTAGTTTTCATAGAAAAATGTTTGATGAGGTCGAGTGTTATACAGCATTTATCTAACACTGGAATCTACAAGGTACTTATGTGCAGACTGTACAGCAACCACCTGTGGCAGACGGGTTTCAAAGTAAGTGGCAGCGTCTTATCGTATTCAATTATGGTAAAAACAGTAGACGCGTAAATTGTGACTTCACATAGCATGTAAAAGCGATGGTGGCTGCTCAGACTAGCACTACTCTGGTATATAATTCCAAAACGGTGATGATGTATCTGTCGACATAGAGCTCGAACTTGTTAAGACAAGCTGTTGGCAACCCAAACACTTGGATTTTAATCTACTTGACCTTGTGCACTAATATGTCTTCCAAGAGCCAAAAGCTCGCTGGAGGTACTCAAAAGAACCGAGTGGGATGGCTGAGGAGGTAATGTTGTGGTTGCGATTCGGAAGGCCCTGGTTTCAAATCTAGTGGACCAACCAATTTGTTTGCTTTTTAATTGGAAGAAAGCTAATTTGTACAATGAGGTACAATACAATTGAGCTAAATTAGACACAGAACAGCATGTTGGGGTACCATCAAGCGATGGACCCAAAGAAACAGAACAGAGAAACTAGGGAAACTAAGCACAAAAAAATAATAGGAGAGCTAAATGTTCAGTCGCAGATCGGAGTACCAGATTCAGTCTTCGTCGTTCAGGTTCAGGAGGAAGATAAATATGGCGGAAAAGAGGATTGCGATTGCGCAAATAGGAGCGATGGAGCTTCTTGTAGCTGATGCGGAAGACTCATTTACCTCCGGCAGGCCTATATCAGCGTGCACATTTGGGTTGCGCACCTACCATGGAGCGCGGAGAAAACCGTTCTGGATCTTGATGGTCTGCGACGGAACGGCAGAACCCATAAGGCACAGCCATATTGTCACATGGGTCGAATTAAGGAGGTGTAAACAAGACGCTTGTATCGCAAAGGCAATGGCGAGGAACCGCACAGAAGGTGATGGATGTCGCGGGTGCCTTGACGAATCCTCTGCACTAGACTGGAGAGATGAGGACCTCAACCAATCAAGTGGGCTGTGCTTTTTACTTGGTTTTCCCTCAGTCGTGTAAGCAATTACCGGTTTGGATATGTAATACCAAAGTTCCACCTTCAGTCTAAAACAATAGTAAAATTGAGCGTAGGTGGTAATTCTGATTACGTTGCCATTTATCCACACCGTGAAAGCAGGCTGGATATCAATGACTTCTGTAGTCTTTTAAATCTATTTATTGATTTACAATGTAATACTAAATGCTTGGTTTGTCCTTCCATGCTATTGATTTAATAATCTGCATCTTAAATGTTAATAATTACATTGTTAAACAATATACACAACATTTCAATTATGCTTTGTTAAATCAATAGCTTTTAAAAACAAACATATATATTAAAATTTCTATTTCATATAGTGGCCATTTTCCTCTTCTTTGAAGTATTTTTCTTTTGAACGTTTTCCTCTCCTACTTAAAATTGCTACAGTCATATAATACGTGGTCTGTTCTTCTCCATTGCATGGACGGTTTGTACCTTCTGTTATTTTAAATCTGTAACAATATGATTTTAGCTTTCCATGTCCTGTCAGCATTATTGTGAGCTTTGTCTTTAAATGAATTTTTAATTGCATTCTTAGGCGGCACCGTGGCCGAATGGCTAGACCGCTGGTCTCCCATATAGGTGACCCGGGCTCGATCCAAAGCTCCCGCATATGGGATTTGTGGTGGACGAAGTGGCGGCTGGGCGGGTTTTCTCTGAGTTTTCCAGTTTCCTCCGCCGCTCATTCCAACAATTGCTCCAGCATCACCCTTCCTTTTATCCATTTCGCTTGCATTTCAATCACTTCCTCACGCTCATGCCTGGCTACGGGCCGACCACTTGTTTCAGGTTCTCCATTCTGTGGTTTCGTGCCGCTAGCTCCCCGACAGCTTCTGACCCCGCTTGTAAATCAGTCCTAAATACGGGGAGGGTAAGCCGATTACGAAAAAATGAATTTCATTTTTTCTGAAACATGAGACGGATTATCGCCCAGGTGAATAAGCGCATAACCAATACTTGTAATTGATTAAATTGTTTAGGTTAATTTATTGTATATTGGATGTTCAGAGAGATTGTTCCTGGAAAGCGTTTCTAACTTCAACCCGAGAGTTCTCAAGCGACGAATTCGGTTGTTTACGCTATTTCTTTGTATATTGCAAGAGGGGAAAGACGCTATTGTGTTGTCACGTCTCCATAAGAGAAAGCAAAGGCGACATATAAACCGGGGAACCACGAGGAAATTTAGGCCAAGAATCACGTGAAAGACGCATTGACCAATTACAATTAATCACGTCACAGCAGAAGCGCACCCCAAGCCACTTTCGGCGCCAAAAATGGGCCAATAAGATTACGAGTTGAGGGTTTTGCGCGTGGGTAGAATCTGTTATAAATATAGAGTATTCGCCGCAATTTTCAGGCAGTTCAGATGTAACTCCAAGGGAAAACCTGCAAAGCCAGAGTATGCGCGAATTAGTCAAGTAATTATAGTGATAGGCAGTTGGAATGTAACTACACGTAGACTCTGTGATGTCCGAATCAAGAATACTCGTAAACATAGTAAAGTTATTACAGTTATTCAACAGTTGAAATAAATGTCACGCGTAAGGAAGTTACGGCGGAAATTTAAAGTGTCTACAATTATTCTACACGTAACTGTTGCACTCGTCGCCGCGTAAAGCTTAGTTACCTCTATGCGCGTTACGCCCTTGTTCGAGGGAAAATATCGAAACTCAACCGCGCCAGGAACATTCTCGGGAACGCTTGCAAAAGAAAAATAAACCTTGATTGAACGAAAAGCGCCGACGTTATTTAAGTTAATTCCCGTTCCACACCCTGGAGATCACCGTAGCTAAATACCAAAGCTAGATATAAATAGGTCTCAATTGCTCGTCGCTGAGCCTACCAATAGCTGAGGAGTATCGAGAATCGACTTTAGCACCTGCAACGCCGGAGAGAAGACCAGTCGTCGCTGCGCAGCCCAGCCCCACCAGGTACATCCGCCAGCTCCATACGCCCTCAAACAGTAGGAATATATTTTTTGTCTCCTGGCCATTGTTTGATTTTCCATTGTTTTTTCTAATTTTGTAAACTTAAAATCAGAATTTTTGATTGTATTGTAACGTTGCACTTTATTTAATCTCTTTCATGAGTTTCATATATCCGTTTTCCAGACCTAGCTTTCAACATGACAAATTGTTCCACTTGGCTGTTGGAGTATTGTTTGTATTGTGATTGTAACTTACCCAACAGATCCGTCGCGATATGATCAAGTGGCTAAAGTGACGTAAAATAAAATTGACTGGAAATGAAAAGTGAAATCGCTGTTACTATTTACAACCAATATCCGATCCGCAGATAAGAAGGGTTGAAAAGTCAGTGAAATATTTGAAGAATGTTTTTCAGCAGTGTGTTAACCACAGCTCACAAGACCTGCTTTGATATAGACGATAATTATTTTCCAAAGACTTTAACATTCTCAGAATGTCCTGTTGTTTTCAAGTATTATAATACAACTTTGTTAAGTTTCCAAATTTTCTGCTGTGATTCATCTTGCAAACCTTCACAATTTGTGCAAAGGGTTCAGAACCTGGGCCAACTACCTTATGGGAGTTAATTTAGCAACCAAACCAATATTTTCTTTGTTATTCCATGAAGTGTGTCTTTACAGAAAAGTTAAAAAACTGCGATCCTATCTTCATAATAGGGGTGATGCACATTCCAGCAAAACTTTCCATTCGTCAATTGTCTGAAAGCAAGAGACTTTTAAAGAGAAAAAGATATCAAAATTCTCTTCCCACATGCTGTTTACCCGAGAACGTATCTGCCCAAAATTGCTTAATAGAGGAATATTCTCTTAATTGCTGCTGAAATCATAATGCAATACCGATCAAACAAAAATATTAGCAAAACCTCAACATTTATAGCACAAATGTAGTTAGAGATAGCTTTATGCGTGATGTTACATGGCGATAAACAGGAAACCGAATACTACAATTTACGAGTTTCTGATTTTGTATCTAATGGTATGTAGTATAAAACTCTAAAGCCAATATTATTTCTAATGGTAGTTTAAAAATTGATACCCACCACACCATCAGTTATTATAAAGTATAGCTCAAGGTTTCTTCTTGTACTGCAAGTTTCAGTACTGCAAGTGTTTTGTTGTCCATCGACGAGAACGTTAAATGTTTTTCACTTATTAGCTAAGTAAAGAGAGGTGCCATGTTTGGAGAATACATTTAAATTTAAACAACTAATTGAAATAATGAGAGATTATAATTTAGCAATATTTATTGCATTTTTAGAGAGGCCAATTTGAATGTTCACAACAACAAAAAGAGTTACTCTGTTTTATTTGTACAGTTGTCATTTCTAGCTGAATAATGTGTTTGTAAAAGTACACCTGTGATGATTTGAACTCCTAAACATACTCCCAAAAGAGAACCAAAGTTCACTACTGCTGATCAGCGAACGATCTGGTAGTAGAAACAGTACAAACTGTAAAACTGGCAATTTTTTATTCCAGTATAGAAGCAAATAAGTAGTGACGAATGACTTACGAAATTAGAATCAATTAAACCCAATTAGGTTAGTTTTTATTTAGTAGCTGACTCATAAATGAGTGAATTAAAACATTTTAACAAAAAATGTTATAAGTGATTGTCAAAAAATCTTACCCATACATTATAATACTTATATAAAATTAAGTTGTGGGAATAAATTGTAACAAAGATTATAAAAGCTGTACAACAATAATACAAGTTATAACTCATAGCAGAGAATTTAAATAGAAGGTAAAGTAATAAAATTATAACTACAGCTGTTAATTGAATTTATAGATATTGACCATCCATTACATGTCGGTCTATTGGTTTTTTATTAATGTTAAAATTATAGAACTTGCCAAGCTTACGGTTTACAGTTTGGATACAGAAATGCAAGAAAAAACAAATATACCATAAATTGTAGAAAAATATTGTGAGTCAATGTTTTTGTATGTATTACGATTACCGGAACTAGGACATTGAGTTTTAATGCCTATGTTGCGGACCCCATGAGTGTCACGCCCCACAGTTATCAAACAACTGAAAGATGCTAATAGTATGCAGCGTCTCTCACAGTTAGAAGGCTATTTGCACGTGATGGACCACTCCTCAGCATCCATCCTGTCATCGCTGCTCCCGATCATCCACAAGCCATTAAAGACAGCTCACGCCATCCTCTCCTTCTATTATGATTATGTAAATTTAGAAAAGTGATGATTAAGAAGAGATTTGTAGAAAAAACAAAACCACAATCCAACTAACAACCTTAAGCCCCAAGGCATATAGCCGGACTTGTGCTTATTAAACATCAGGAACTTTTGTCAGGTATATTATTTTGGCACGTGATTCTCGAATATTTTATGACAACTGAGACACAGGCTTTTTGTATATGTCAGATCTCTTATCTAAACCCATGATGTTTCTTAATCGGTGACAAGAGTGATCATCCCACCGAATGTTAATTGATCTGCATCTTCCGCGAAAGCAAGTTTCACACGTGTTTCCCTGCCCTAAACGTTTTAAGGGTACACTTAGGTGAAAAATCTGATGTGTTCCATTCACATGACTTTTTCTACATCGCTGTAACAAATTATTATTAAAACATATTTTTCTGTTTACTTTATGATAATCGAGACAAACATTAGCGAAATTATCTTAATACTTGCCTCCTTGTAAGTAGAAGGAAAATAAGGGAATGCATGGCTAAAACAATAGTCAAATCCTTTGAAAGCTGGTTGCCATGTAATTAGAATCCGTTTCTATATAGGGCCAGGAGTTTACAACTTTCCGTGAGAGAAAAGAATTTAAGTATTTTGAATCTGAAACAAATAACAAGGAATATCCCAGAAATGGTTAGTTCCACGAAAAAAACGTATATTATATAAATTGTGTGTTTTAAAGTGATCTACACTTTTTGTACAGTAAGTTTTTGCGTATCTCTTTCGGTTTACCAGTTACACAAAATTCACTCAGAATAAAAGAGGTCTTCAGATGCTCTTTCCAGAAAATCCAAGATATACATTTTATTTGTCGTATAGATATCTTTAATTTACTGTATTTTAATCAAAATCATTACAGACATTTTTGAGAAAATTAGCATTTTCGAAATATTTTCCATGTAAAGGGTAATTTGGGGTGGGGGATTTTTCTCAAAAGATCCCTGAAAGATACTAAACTTGAATACCAAGTTTGGTATTTCACTAGCTTTTATTTATCATGTACACAGACACACGGACACACACATTCACACACACCGATCTTTTTCTGAAAATACTTTTTTTTTATACATGGGACCCTAAAACATTTACTTCCAGTGAAATCTAGGTATCGAATTTTTGGATGGAGTGCAATACCTTCTCTATACACTATATAGATAGTACGTGTAGAGAAAGGAAATATGAACGAAATCCTTGAAAAAGTCATAAAAAAGTTTATAGGTATTTTATTAGGAATGAATCATCTAGATTCATAATCTGTTTTTGGTGTCTATTACTGACCATTAGAAATAATTTTACACGAGTTTTTAAATGTACCTTTGCACAAGAGCAGTTAGGCCTTTAGAGCTTCAAAAATATTTTTTTCGTTTTCTGTATTTCTTCCTTATTTTTAAGTGCTCAAAATGTTCCAAATGATGCAAGTTTTGTTCAATTGTCACCAAATTTTATAGAGATACTCCGAAGTCTATAAGTATTAAAATGTTGGGAATGAATTTTCATTATTGACTATCATTGGAAGAATATTAATTAAAATATGTAAATAACACACTAACAATATTGAAAAAGCTTGAACAACAATAAAAATTCTGTTTCGAACATCTGACCTTTAATATTTCTTAGTATCAACATGTTTATATTAGTAAAATTTTAATATATCATGTGGACCGTTTTTGTTTACCATTAAGGTAATCAATTAAAATTAATAGCCTGAAAACCGCCATAGATATTTCAACGAAAATGTGTATGCCTATTTAAAATGCAGTGTGTTACTTGCGGTATATATTTCAAAAACATATGTTAATACATAGAATTTATAAATTTCACCTATGGGTAGCCTAAACCTGAGACTTTACTTGCCTTATACCTGAACTAGTTCAAAGAGCTGCATTGAAAAGGTTTACATTTAATGGATCAGGGTTTCGATGACCTAAAAATTTCAAAACTCTGATGTGTTCCATTCACATAATTTTCACATAACTTTCTATACAAATTATTTGTAGAAAAGATTATTCTTTTATTTATTTCATGCTAATCGAGATAAACATTAGCAGAATTGGTGAATTACTTGCTTCCTTGTAAGTAAAAGGGAAACAAGGGAATATACTAGGCTTAAGCGATAGTCAAATATTTTAAAAACTGGACGCTATGTGAAACAATTTATGTTCAATTCTCTTTGCTGCCCAGAAGTAAACCAAGGAAGATGAAGCAGGAAAAACTAATAACAAGGAATATCTCTAAAACGGTCAACTGCATAATATCTTCCAAGCCGGTAAGATTTAAAACAAATATCCCCCCTCCCTTACCAAACTATCCTTTACTTTGAAAGATTGTTGATTTTTTTTTTTTCCAAAATGGCTCTAACGATTTTGAGTGAATTAACGCATTTTAAGATATTTACATCATAAATCAAATTTATATTTTGAATTTTCTGTGAATATTCTCTAAAGATTTCTTTATTCCGGATGAATTTTTCTGAATTCTTCATAATTGGTAAACCATAAGAGATGGACAAAAACTTACACAATGTAGAACTCGTTAAACTTGTTTTTATAGAGTTGACCATTTCCGAGAAATTCCTTATTGCTGGTTTCAGTTGTAAACTAGGTAACTTGTCTCAAACGGGAAGTCACCTTTTTTTCATCTCTCTTCTGTTTTATTTCAATTGTTCACATGACGACTAGCTCTTAAAATATTTGACTATCGCTTTAGCCTAGTGTGTCCCCTTATTTCCATTCTACTTAAAAGGAAGCAAGTAATAAGACAATTTCTGTTACTGCTGCTAATGCTTATCTCGATTAACATGATATAGATAAAAGAATAATCTTTTGTAAGAATAGTTATTTGAAGAACAGGTGGCGAAAGTCATGTGAATAGAACACATAAGATTTTTTTTTTTTATGTAAGCTTCTGTGAATCTCTTACGGTTTAACAATTGTGGAAAAGTTATCCAGAGTGAAGAGGTCTTCAGAGGCCTCCCAAGAAAATTCAGGATTTACATTTGAGCCGTTACCCCCTTCCACAGTTAACACCACACTGTTGGTAACTACTTACGTCATAGTTATGGCATAGGCAGAATCGCTTATTACATGCCAGAGCGAGATAATTTGCAAATTTGCTACAACCTAGTGGGAAATGGCAGAAAATTTGCTACAACCTAGTGGGAAATGGCAGAACTATTCTTCCTCCGGAATTCTAGCAAGCCCTCGAGGGAGTAAAATCAGTCAGTCAGCTGGGATATCGCCGCGGGACAGTCTTATCTTTAATAAACACACCGAAGCTTGCTGCGTAGCAGTCAAGAACAGACAAAAGTAAGATAATATATTGAGTATTTAATATGTTTGTTTACTCTAAACTCTTGTAATCGACCTCTTGTTCGGGATAATCAGGCGTTTACTTTATTACTAAAGTTTGACCAAATTCTATTTCATTGGCTGTATCTTATATGTAATTTATGAGTCTGGTTCACAAACGGTAACTCAAAATGTAAAAACTGTAAAGATTATAATTAATATAAAGTTCAGATTTATTCGTAATGACTGATAAAAAAAAATTGTTATTCAAAACAGCTCTGCCAGTGTTTTTTGCAGTCTCCTAGAGAATTTTCCCAATGGCTTTTAGGAATCTGCTTTATGTAAAGATTCCCTCTGTTTGTTTGTTTTTGTGTTTTTTTATTTTTTTTTTCATTAGTTCTGCCTAGAATAACTACAGTAAATATCTTTAATATACGATATTTTAATAAAATCTTTAGAACCATTTTGAGAAAATCAAAGTTTTAGAATTGCTTCATGTAAAGAAATACATTGAGATCTCCTGAATAAACCAAAAGAGACTTTTTAGGAAAAAGTCCGCGTGCGTGAGTGAGTGAGGTGTATGTGTGTGTTTGTGTGTGTCTGACTCTCTGGCAATCTCTCTGTCTGTGGACAGCATATTCATAAACGAAAAGTCCGTTAATTACCAAATTTGATATTCAGTACCTTCCTAGAATGCGACACGAAAATTTCAAGAAACCCTCCCATCATAATTTACCGTTTACATGGGACACACTCGAAAAAAAATTATCTTCTCAAAAATGGCTCTAACGATTTTTATTAAAATACCGAATGTTTAGGATATTTTCATAACAAAAGAAACGTATATCTTGAATTTTCTGGGAAGAGCTTCTGACGTCCTAACTCTGGATGACTTTTGTATTACGTTAAACGTAAGTAGATAATATGTTACTACACAAAAATGTGAATCTCTTTAAATAGCACGATTTACGCCAGGTGCCATATTCTGTAGAGTAGATTTCGAGATATTCCCCGCTATTGGTATAAATATTCCAATACTTTAACTTTTCTGAAGTAGGAAGTTGTCATATTGTTTCTTTGTTTTACTCCTGGCCGTGCCTTAGCGATCAGATTTGAAAAGATTTTACCATCGCGTTAGTCTAGTATATGTCCTTATTTTCCTTCTATTTACAAGAAACTTAGTAATAAGACCATTTCATCTAGTATTCATCTCAATTGGTTGAGGTAGATAACAGAGTTAACTTTTATAAGAATAGTTTGTAGAAGAATAACTAGAAAGGGTCATGTGAATGAAGCACAACATATTTTTTTCTGATATTTGTTATATAGCATACTACTGAGGAATTTTTACTAAATAGTTTCTCAAAATAAGATCAAAACTGAATAAAATGCTTCCTCAAAATATTAGTATTTGATATTGAATAGAAGGGAAATGAATTATTATGTTTTTGTAGCTTAAGATATTGTATGGGAATAGACTTAATATCATCTTAAAGACTTTAATCAAACATTCCAGCACATATTCAATTTGATACGCGAATCTCGGCGCCAAAAACCAAAGAAACCGAATAGACGCAGTAGTAGCTCGAGGCTAGAGAGTTAATAGCTTGAAAAAATTAGCTTATCAAACCATACATCACACAGCTTATTATATATCCTGTTGTAAAACGGCCGTTGGCGATGGGCAGAAGGGTAGCTCCTGATGGTCTCCTCCTCTTTCTTTTGAGGTGCCCGCCGCCATTTTTGGTCATGGCCAACTTTGCCAAAAAAGAAAAGCTGTGTAAACTGGCAGACACCTGATATGTGTAGGAAACGGAGTATTATCGAGATGGACTCGACATTGGAGCCTCTACAGACGATCCAATCAGCCGACTCTGCATATGGAAGCGGTAGCCTGTGTACACTACAAAAAACCTTGACAGACATATGTCTTGAAGTTTTTTGTATTTCTCCATATGGGGAGTACACCTCGGAAAATTTGGTTACAACAAATAACAGAAGAAAGTGTTTAATGAAATGAAAACGCAATAATACTTCTGTCACGAAACAAAAAATATATTCTAAAATGCTCAAAATGTTGTTAGAAGCAAGGCAGGATGACAAGTTAGTCATGTTATGATGACGGCGTCATCATGATCATAATTAATAACCAAGGTTTAGGTTTGTTTCGGCCTCAACGGTATTTCTACATTTTACTTTTAGTAAAAGGATTTTTATACCAATATTGTCTTCTTGTCTCTCTAGATTATATTTCCATTTTGTGCCGTATTAGATTTCTATTATCTTCTGCAGCACGCATGTACAATGTACATAGTACATAAAAAAGTTATAGTATTTCACCCAAAAATTCGATACCGATATTTAATCGGAAATTTATGTTTTAGGTTTCACTGAATTAAGAAAATAATAATTTTTAAAAAAATATCCGTGTGAATGAGTCTCAAAAACGAAAAGTCGGTTGAATACCAAATTTGGATTTAAGTTCTGTATATTCTAAGGATTTGACGCAAGAATTTCTAGGAAAATTCCCTCAACTACAACTACTCTTTACTTGGAACATGTTTCGAAAATTTGATTTTCTCAAAATGGCTCTAACGATTTTGACCATGTGTTTAAGACACTTGTATGGCAAACGAAATCTTGAACCTTCTGGGAATAGCCTCTGAGGACTTCATCTTTCTGGATGACTTTCGTATAACTGGTAAGATGAAAAAAACTTACTACGTAATCTAAAATATAGATCTCGTTTAAACACACATTTACTGTCCTATATATTTTTGTAGAGTAAACCATTTCCGATATATTCTTTGTTATTGCTTAAACTTTTCCCAAACGGAAAGATTTTCTCAAAAAGAAAAACTCGTTTTCTTTTGTTTTACTCCTGGTCATGTTAACAGAACCAAATTTCAATCACATAAGGACCAGCTTTTAAAATAATTTGACCATCGGTTTAGTCTAGTGTATTCCCTTATTTTATTCTACTTATAAAGAGCAAGTAATAAGACCAAAGAAATGTAGATCTTGTTAAAAGACACAATTTATACCATATACATTTTTTTCGTGGAGTTGACCATTTCCTAGATTTTTTGTTATTCGTCTCAGATTTAAAATACTTAAACCTTTCTTGTGTGGGAATATGTCAACTTCTGGCTATGCAAAGAAACGGATATGAACCACATGGCAACTAGCTTTAATGCATTTGACTATTACTTTAGCTTAACGTATATCTCTATTGCCATGAAAGCATGTAATAAGAGTTTTTCTGCTAATGTTATTTTGATTAGTATGAAGTAGATAGAACAATAAGTTTTAACTCAAATTTGTTGCAGAGATGCAAAATCATGTGAGTGGAACACGCCAGATTTTTACTATTATAGAATTTATTAATCAAACTATTCAGAAACTCAGGGTCACAAATTACAGCATTCCCTGACACTTAATGTTTCTGGCGTGGTTGTGCATACAAATTATTGTTCTTTGCCAATATCCAGGTTCTACTATCATATAACAGAGTGAGAACGAGCATCTCTTTATATAACTCAACATGTATGTTACAACTTTCTCTTTAAAGTTGTACTGCAGTTATTCTAGCAATACTTTGTACAAAAATCCCAGTGGGAATCTTTACATAAACAAGTTTCCTAAAAGGTCTCAGGAAAATTTTCTAGAAAACTGGAAAATACATTGGCAGAGTTTCGTCATATTTATTTTTGAGTAACTTTTTTTTTTCGTACAATTATTACAAATATATTTGATTTTATCATTTATTTAAATCCTTACAGTTTTTACATTTTGAATTATAGTTTGTAAATCCGGCTCATAAATTGCACATAAATTACAGGCAATGTATCAGAATCTGGTCAAAATTTAGTAATAAAGTAAACGCTGACTATCCCAAGTAAAAGTGGGGTTTCACAATTACAAACATATAATATCCCCGACTTTACTTAAGCCGAAAGAAACGTTTGTCACCTTAGGTAGCTATGCAGCAAGCTTCGATGTACATATTGAAAATAAGACCGTCCCACGGCGATATTCCCAGATGAACTGACTGGGTTCAGTCCCTCGATGGCTTGCTAAGTTAGCGGGGGATGAATAGTTTTGTCACTTCCCACCAGGTCGCAGCAAAGTTGCATATTAAGTCGCTCTGGCAAGTTTTATGGTGATCTTGCTTCTGCCGTAACTGTGACACAAGTAGTTACCAATAGTTTGGACAGAAGAAGGGTGTAACGGCTCAAAGTGTGTGGCTCTTGCCACATTGTGATTATTTTATTTACTAATTCATAGTGAAAATCACAGCTTATTGTTATTTGACATAGCAGATAAATAAAAACTTTCATTTGCTTTATGACACTGCTGCTTAAAAGTTTTCCTTCCTTACCGATTCGTAGCTTGCCCTGAGAAGCTATTAATTTTGGTTTCCATATTAAATTATTAACATTCAGCAATTAATATCTTTTTGAAAAGCTTAAAATAGTTTTATAATTAATCTTTCAAAACCGGCTCAAGGGACACTGGAAGTGAAATTTTTATTATAAGTGGTCAAAAACACGAAAATCGCCTTTTAAAGAAAATATTTCTTGGAATCTTTGCGCCTACAGTGAATTAGCATTTGCTATCCCCCCTGGATTCGGGCTCTACAGCCATTTAAACATTGCCCCTGTTCCTAACATACTACTCGTATTTTATAAAACATGGTCTTTTTTTCATATCAAAAGTACATTTTCACGCGTCTTAGTTTTTGTTTAAATATAACTAAAATCCCCCAGAGTGTTAAGAAACATTTATTACAGCATTACTAGTAACACTAATAGTGATTTTTCAAAAATATTTTTATGAAAAAATAACTTTATAAATTAAAACTGCCACCTTATTAAGCAAATTATCGTGATTCAGTACACAAAGTTATTAAAATATAAAGTTTTTATGTGTAATTCAATGCTGCAGTTAAAAGATGGCAATAAATCATCTCAAATTTTGAGGAGCGCGTAATAGTTTGATTATTCATTAAATTTACACAATAAAACTTATAAAATAATATTGTATTTATCCGTTTTGATAAAATTTGGTATACATATTAGCAAAACAACAATGCAACGAAGTAAAATTTTAAGGAATATATATATATATAATATAAATGTCATTCCCGCTGTCCCTTTTTGTATTTTATATATAATGTTTTAAGAAAAGTATTTCTACGTAAATATTAAACATGAGGTATATAAGTGTCTTTATTAGTTATCAGCCATTTGATTTTCAATCTTAACTTTAATATTAAAGCCAAAATACAAACTTATTATTATAATAATTAAATATCAAGGAAATACGTTGTCTCTTAGTTCCATTGCTTATTATTTGCAAAATTAGGTAGCTGCAAAAAATGTCTTCCAGTGAAAATTTCCCAAAGTTAATCGCTATTATTGCTTATGACTAGAAATTTAGTATTAAGTGGAATTGGTATATACAAAATACCTCCTATATCTTAAAATCTAAATTGCTACCTTGCACGGTAAACAATAAGGTATGACAGATAGACACTGTCAGTAAGCCGATGATCCATTTTCATGAAGAATTGTGTCATTTTTGAGAAACCTATATGTTTAACTTGTTAGCGTGAGATAACACATTGCAATTTATGATTGCAGAAGTTTTTCAAGGTTAAGTAATCTTATCAATAAATATGCATTGTCATTTTGTAGCAGAAGAGCAAAAATTGAGAAGTACAGATGTCAAGAACTTACGAGCCTTGGGACAACAGCCTGCCGAGAAGCAAGCAAACCTGATTTATAACACGTCCAATGCCAGGACTGGTGGTTAAGAAAAAGAAGAAAATCAAATGCTGTGATGAAAAGGATGATAGCAAAATGTTTGGCTCAAATTATCCAAACTAGCATTTACCTAGCGATCGAGGAAAACAGCGAAAAACCTTCGGCCAGCATGGTGGTTTGAACCCTGGACCTTCCGAATGCACTCATATACACAAGCTCACTCGGCACCAAAATTAATGCAAGAATAATTTATCGTTATTGTAGTTTTAAAAAGTGAGGACTTTGGAAGGAAAACCTAAATTAAGTTACTGCAACAGTCATTTTAGAAGGTTTCCCTTTAATTTAATTATTTTAAAACAGCAGCATTTGAACGTATACGTTATAAATATACTCTATAAATAAAACAAAAAATCTATTTGCTTACATATGTACATTCTATTTATTCTCATAATATTCCTTACAGAATTTAAACTAACACGGATTGCCGAGGTCGTTAAAGGACCTCGTGAATGGA
Source organism: Hymenopus coronatus (assembly GCA_030762935.1). NCBI lineage: Eukaryota > Metazoa > Arthropoda > Insecta > Mantodea > Hymenopodidae > Hymenopus > Hymenopus coronatus. Next base: position 66,935,733 of record CM060896.1, on the reverse strand, counting down.
AGCTGCGCGGTTCAACTTCCGCCAAAACACCCTTCCCAAAATTAGATTTTTTTAGGGATTTCTCCGTCCATGTAATCGGCAAAAGCCACGGAGATACTCTAAAGTTAAACTTCAAATGCTTCCTTCACAAATTTACTTTCCCTTTTATTTCATGTATCAGAAGTGTCCACCACCTGCTGTACCATATATAGTAAGCATGGACGTAAAACAGTGTTTACAAAAAAGTTATTATAGAATTTAAGGCACTAGAAAGACCTTATAGAAACTGGCAAACTCCCAGTACTATTATAAGAATACCAAATCTGGTCTTTAACAAATAATAAAATAAAACAAAAGACTATGCCACAAATTTGTCAACGCAAAAGGGAGAGAAAAATGCTGCTCAAAACAAATCGGGACAAGATAATAAACGAGACAATAAGAAACAAGGTAGGGATGACTATTACAGCGGCACGGGTAGAGCACTTGAAATGAGGATGGGGAGGATACGTCGCCAGAATGCACCATTGCCAATGGCACAGCGAACTACAATGTGGAACCCAAGATTAGGACTGAGTACAGCAGGGATATTGAAGATACGATGGGCTGACGACTTCAAACGGGCAGCAGGAACACTGTAGAGAAACTCTCGCGGAAAACACCTGAAAAGAATAGTTATCCAAAAATACTCAACTTACTTTAAAAGATAGTGTTAGTGATAGTGATAATTGTTAAACTAAAATAAAGAGAAAACATTAAGTGCTAAAATAAAACAAAGTTAAAAATGATGTTAAGTGTAGACTTAAACAGACATAACGGCGATAATGTGTTAAAACTAAAACAAACATAACAATGATGATGTTAACTATAAAATTAAAACAGACATAATAGTGATAATGTTAAGTGCTAAACTAAAACAAGCATAATAACGATGATATTAAGTGTAAAACTAAAACAAACAAAACAGTGATAATGTTAAATCTAAAACTAAAATAAACACAATAGTCATAATGTTAAGTGTAGAGTTAAAACAAACAAAACAGCGATGATGAAGTGTAAAACTGGAACAAATAAAACAGTGATAATCTTAAGGGTAAAACTAAAACAAACACAAGAGTGATAATGTTAAGTGTAAAACTAAAACAAACACAACAGTGATAATGTTAAGTGTAAAACTAAAATAAACACGACTGTGATAATGTTAAGCGTAAAATTAAACAAACAAAACACTAATAATGGTAAGTGTAAAACTAAAACAAACACAACAGTGATAATGTTAAGTGTAAAACTAAAAAAACACAACAGTGATAATGTTAAGTGTAAAACTAAAACAAACACAACAGTAATAATGTTAAGTGTAAAACTAAAACAAACACAACAGTGATAATGTTAAGTGTAAAACTAAAACAAACACAACAAAACTAAAACAAACACAACAGTGACAATGTTAAGTGTAAAACTAAAACAAACACAACAGTGATAATGTTAAGTGTAAAACTAAAACAAACACAACAGTGATAATGTTAAGTGTAAAACTAAAACAAACACAACAGTGATAATGTTAAGTGTAAAACTAAAACAAACACAACAGTGATAATGTTAAGTGTAAAACTAAGACAAATAAAACAGTAATAATGGTAAGTGTAAAACTAAAAAAAAACACAACAGTGATAATGTTAAGTGTAAAACTAAAACAAACAGAACAGTGACAATGTTTAGTGTAAAACTAAAACAAACACAACAGTGATAATGTTAAGTGTAAAACTAAAACAAACAAAACAATAATAATGTTAAGTGTAAAACTAAAACAAACAAAACAATAATAATGTTAAGTGTAAAACTAAAACAAACACAACAGTGATAATGTTAAGTGTAAAACTAAAACAAATAAAACAGTAATAATGGTAAGTGTAAAACTAAAACAAACACAACAGTGATAATGTTAAGTGATAAACTAAAACAAACACAACAGTGACAATGTTTAGTGTAAAACTAAAACAAACACTACAGTGATAATGTTAAGTGTAAAACCAAAACAAACAAAACATGGTAATGTTTAGTGTAAAACTAAAACAAACACGACAGTGATAATGCTAAGTGTAAAACTAAAACAAATACAACAGTAATAATGTTAAGTGTAAAACTAAAACAAACACAACAGTAATAATGTTAAGTGTAAAGCTAAAACAAACACAACAGTGATAATGTTAAGTGTAAAGCTGAAACAAACAAAGCAGTAATAATGGTAAGAGTAAAACTAAAACAAACACAACAGTGATAATGTTAAGTGTAAAGCTGAAACAAACAAAACAGAAATAATGGTAAGTGTAAAATTAAAACAAACACAAGAGTGATAATGTTAAGTGTAAAACTAAAACAAACAAAACAGTGATAATGTCAAGCGTAAAACTAAAACAAACACAACAGTGATAATGTTAAGTGTAAAGCTGAAACAAACAAAACAGTGATAATGTCAAGCGTAAAACTAAAACAAACACAACAGTGATAGTGTTAAGTGTAGAACTAAAACAAACAAAACAGTGATAATGTCAAGCGTAAAACTAAAACAAACACAACAGTGATAATGGTAAGTGTAAAACTAAAACAAACAAAACAGTGATTATGTCAAGCGTAAAACTAAAACAAACACAACAGTGATAATGGTAATTGTAAAACTAAAACAAACAAAACAGTGATAATGTCAAGCGTAAAACTAAAACAAACACAACAGTGATAACGGTAGGTGTAAAACTAAAACAAAAACAACAGTGATAATGTCAAGCGTAAAACTAAAACAAACAAAACATGGTAATGTTAAATGTAAAAGTAAAACCAACACAACAGTGATAATGTTAAGTGTTGAACTAAAACAAACACAACAGTGACAATGTTAAGTGTAAAATTAAAACAAACACAACAGTGATAGTGTTAAGTGTAGAACTAAAACAAACAAAACAGTGATAATGTCAAGCGTAAAACTAAAACAAACACAACAGTGATAACGGTAGGTGTAAAACTAAAACAAAAACAACAGTGATAATGTCAAGCGTAAAACTAAAACAAACAAAACATGGTAATGTTAAGTGTAAAAGTAAAACCAACACAACAGTGATAATGTTAAGTGTTGAACTAAAACAAACATAACAGTGATAATGTTAAGTGTAAAACTGAAACAAACACAACAGTGACAATGTTAAGTGTAAAATTAAAACAAACACAACAGTGATAGTGTTAAGTGTAGAACTAAAACAAACAAAACAGTGATAATAGTAAGTGTAAAACTAAAACAAACAAAGCAGTGATAATGTTAAGTGTAAAATAAACATAACAATGATGATGTTAAGTGTTGAACTAAAACAAATACAACAGTGATAATGTTAAGTTAAAACTATAATAAACAAAGCAGTGATAATGTTGCGTTAAACTAAAACAAACATAAAAATGATGATATTAAGTGTTTAACTAAAACAAACAAAACGGTGATAATGTTAATTTGTAAATAGATAACTTAATAACATAGAAAAAAAAACTGTAGGTTTTAGTTTGCAAATGAAATGGAAATTGCGGTTTATTTATGAACGCTCTTTAACGGTTGCGGTTCTCAGCGTCCCATTCTATACTGGGCGTGAAAGACCGTTTAATTTTGCTCAGAGGCTTCTCTATCAGGCTTGAGGTTGTTTTACGTGCCGTAAAAGAACGACACTGGACCAACGGCTTTACTTCCTTCCAAAGGAAGCGATGTTAAGGATTTTTACGCCAGAAAAATGGGTACATGAAGTTAGCATGGTAACCATTACACCAAGGAGGGCGACTTTTAGTTTGCAATCTAGTGGTTAAGTGCGTAAGTCATAATAGGATAGTTCTTAGGAATTGCTACCCTAATGAGCTTCCAGCAACAACTCCTGCAGTAGTAGGACTTTGTACTTGAGGGGCGTTTCGGTTATTACTTATTTGTATACATTAATGCACACTGGAACACAAGAGTACTTATAATAAGTAAGTATTGACTAATTTCAGAATTTGAAAAATAACAAAAGTCACTCACTTTTAGAGCTTAAATTCTGTTACTGTCTTTAAATACAAGGCGAATCTGTTTTTAAAGTTCTATCGGGTGTAACAAACGCAAATACTCAGAACTGGTTATCAAAGCAATTTTCATTCACGCACACCTTGGAGAACGCGTGCCCTTGCCGAGATGACCGAGGAAACGGACGCTAGAAGAAGAGTACGACTCAACATCTCCCCCCTCTTCTAGAGTTGACAAGGTTGAAGGCCGAGTGTGCCGCTCTTGCACGGCATTGCCACCTCTATGTCAGGGTGGGGCACGCTTTCGAGATTTTTATCTCGTTGTCGGCTCGTGCTGGTTGCCCCACCCCTCCCCGCTCCACAAGAAGATCAAGAAGAAGAAGAAGAAGAAATTAAACCGACCGGATGTGGCTCGGCAAAACAAAAATATAAAAACTTACAATGGAGAGAAGAGATTTGTAACCCCGCCGTGAAGGGTAGCAAGTACTTCCCGCCGAGACATACAGTGTGTTTACTTTGGGCTGGTGCATATGTATGCACTTAACAACATTTCTAGGATACCACAATATCTAACAACACCTGAAGCTATTACTTCATAAAAGTAGAACGAAAAAGTATTACATTTCATTTTTCACAGATTTTGGCTTAATGTTTTGTAGCATAACTTTAAATACCAAGAACTTATTAAGTGTTTTTATATAATAGATATTTCACAATACTCACATGTTTTTATATTTCGGTTTTACACGAGCACAAGAATAGACCAAATGATACAAAATCTTTGCAAGCGAAGAAAGATGAATAATAGTTTATGGAATGCTAGAATTAATGATTTCTCTGTTTTTGGAGGAAGATTATTACATTGAATAATTTTTAACTATTTATTTTATTTGTTTACCATTTAAAATGCATCAATAGTCCTGTAATACAGAGTGCGGCACCATAAGTTCCTTTTTCTAAATGCGCGCCATTCAGGCTGTAGCGGTCGTTACGGGGATTCGATAGATACAGTTCTAAAATGAAGTTTTCTCTTCCGATTAGTCTCCATGCGTCACTGGAGCAGTGAGGAGCGGGCGTTTGGGTAAGGCGCTTCCGAAGTCGCTTCAATTTAGCCCCGTTGGACCATGTCCCGGACCGGAAATCAATGGCTGTTTTGAGGGAACACTTGCCGGAGAGCCTCATCTCAATAAGGGGTGATTTGGAGTGACCAGCTCGCTCGCCTGATTTGACCCCTTGTGATTTCTTTTTGTGAGTTTTTTTTTTTTTTTTTTTTTTTTTGAAATCCCGCGTTTATGTCAACCGTCCGAAGGACCCTACAAGTCCTGAAGGCCAACATCCGGGCAGAAATTGCCAACATATCCAATGATATGCTGGTAAGGGTCATAGAAACGTCAGAAATTGACTTATTCAGTGTATGGACAATGGGGGACGTCACTTACCTCGCATGGTTTTCAAAACTGTATAAAACAACTTTTCATATGTACCTACATTACTGGAAAAATACAAACCACTCTTATTCATGAAATGAGTTTTAATGAGTTTTGAGATCAGGAAGCTATATTGCCGCACCCTGTTTTGAGCATAATGTAGTGGCGAGACAAATAATGGCTTATAAGAAACTGAAGTCTCTGACTAATTTGATATGTAGCAGACTTTAACATAACTGTCAAATAGTTTTGTATACAATACCTTACAGTATAATCACGTTTGGATGTAGTGGAAAATCATCTCTATTTGAGGGGGGGGGGATATAATTTATTATTATTATAAAAAAAAAAAAAAAGAAGAACAGGAAGACGGAATAAAGCTTGAGCGTTGGAATGGTTCTCAGGCACCAAGATCTTCAAAAGGGTGCTAGAATGAAACATTTGTGTTCTATTTACATAACTTTCTGTAGTGTTCCAAATACACAATTTTTTTTACAGAGATTATTCTTTTATCTACATGATATTAATCGACGTAAACATTAGCAGAATTTGTCTTATTATTTGCTTCATTGCAAGTATAAAAGAATAAGGGAATACATTATGCTGAAGCGCTAGATAAATCTTTTAAAAACTGGTCTCTATATAAAATAATTCAGTTTTTTTTTTTTTAAATAAAGTTCTGGAGTCTGTTCTGGACTCTGGCACTGTATATGTCTTTTTCCTAACATTTACCTTGTTTTCTGTTTTATGACCATTTTTCCGTTCCAATACACACACACATATACACATTTCACAAACATATAAACACCCATGCCCAAGGCGGGACTCGGACCCACGATCCCAAGAAGAACATAAGCGAGACACTTTAGCGAGCGCGGCGAGGTTTGTTCGCTTTGCAAGGTCCCGTTAGAGAAACGGAGGTAGTTTAAAATTGAAAAACGAACAACTCTATAAGAAAAATATATATAGATAATAAATTATGTGTTTTTAAAAGATCTACATTTTCTGTGTAGTAAGTTTTTGTTTATCTCTTCCGGCTTAGCAGAAGCAAACTTCGGCAAAATGCATCCAGAATAAATAAGTTTCAGAGGCTATTCCCTGAAAATTCAACACATACATTATATTTGTCATGTAAATACTTTAATGGAAATCATTAGAGCCATTTTTGAAAAAATCAAAGTTTTCGAAATTTTTCTATATAAGGGGTAGTTTGGGATGGAGGATCTTGAAAATCTCTGTGTATCGCATCTTTGGAAGATACTAAACTTAAATACTAAGTTTGGTATTTAAGAACTTTTCGTTTTTTAGCTATGCTGTTCACAGACATATACACAGCCACACATACAGACAGACAGGCACACCTCTTCTAAAAATACTGTTTTGAACTCGGGGAGTTTCAAAACATGTATTTCCGGTGAAATCTCGCTTTAGAAGTTTTGGATGGAATACAATATCTTCTCTAACACTATGTACATGCATAGCAGTATAACAACTCCATGGTACGACAGCTCACCAGAAACCTTGACCTACCATCCGGCCGCTGCGTCTCCCCACCGGCCGGTTAATGCGGTCTTCATGACCTGGAGCTCCTACTTCTAAATCAAGTAGCTCCTCAATTGCCCCCCCCCAGGGACCTCACAAGGCTGCATCCCGGTCCAGGTCTACCAGCGGGGGGAAAAGCCTCACCGGTACTGGGAAATGAGCCCAAGTCTCCCGCTTGGCAAGCAGCAACGCTACCAATGCGCTTAGGAGAAGACCGCATACTAGTATAGAGAAAGTAAAAACTGTATATAACATACATTTTTTGTTTTAAAAATATCTACTTTTTTATGCAGTAGGTTTGTGTCTATCTCTTACTGTTTACCGGTTATGTAAAAGTCATTCAGAATTAAGAGGATTAAAGGGGTTATTCACAAGAAATTTAGGATATTCATTTTATTTACCATTTAAAATCTTTAAGATACAACATATTAATCTAAGTTGTTTGAGCCAGTTTTAGAAAATAGAACATTTCAAAAAATGTTGCATGTAAAGGGTAGTTTGGGGTGGAAGAAATTTTCCTGAAAACCTTTGTGCTGCATCCTTGGGAGACACTTAACTTAAACACTAAGTATTTAAACAACATTTTACATTTTTGAGTATGCGGTGCACACACACACACACACACACACACACACACACACATACACAGAGTACCTTCAGAAGTTTTTTTGTTTTTTGGCAGTCTTTAACGCCCGCTTTAACTACTTATAGCACCGCAGACGATTACACTGGTGATACATGGAATGAAGATGAAGCACCGGTGGAATGCAATAGCGGGAGAAACCGGAGAACCAGGAGAAAACCCGCCCAGCGCCACTCTATCCACCACAAATCTCATATACGATATTTGTCACTTCCGTGTTCCCTTAAATCTGAACACCATTTACTGATATTGGAACCACTGAGTGCATCTTCACCAACTTCTCTCTAAAATTACGTTGTACAGCGATAACAAACTGGTAGACATGAAAATAAAACACAAAAATTGCTATATACCAGCATTACCTTTGATATAGCCCTAGCAATCAAAACAATGACCACCAATAACAATGCGTAAGCACTTGTGCCAACCTCAGAAAAATGTTAGTTTCCCTTTTCTTCACAGATCTTATTATTATTAAAGTTAAGCTATTTAAGTTTGTAATCGGAAAGATGATTTATAATGAACATTGCATGATGTGTAATGCAGCCTTCCATACCTTCAAGCCTTCTTGCGTCTCATAGAGCAAAAATTACGACACGAAAATGTAGATCTCATTAAAAGACATGATTTATTTCATATACAGTTTTTTTTGTACAGCTCACCATTTCCGAGATATTTCCTGTTATTGGTTTCAATTTCAAAATACTTGAAACTCATCATCCGGTTTTACCTCTTTTTTTTACTCCTGGTCATAAAACGAGAGAGGAATTTCAATGACAATAGCATAGTGACAGCGTTTAAATATTGTTACTGTCACTTTAGCCTAGTGTATTCTCTCATTTAGCTGCTGTTTATAAGTAAGTAGTAATACGATTTCTGGTAATGTATATGTTGTTTATATAAAATGCTTTATAAAAGAAGAATCGTTTATAGGAATTGTTTGAAGAACACAGAGAAAATCACGTGAATTGAACATATCAATCTGTTATATAACATATTTCTAGTAATGTTTATGTTGTTTATATAAAATTTTTTATAAAAGAATAATCGTTTATAAGAATTGTTTTGAAGAACACAGAGAAAATCATGTGAATTGAACATATCAATTTGTTATTTGGGCACCTGGTATATTCAAGATTTAACCTCTTTAACCTGGTAGGCAAGTCAACTGAAACATTTAATTCCAGTTGCGACAGCAATAGTTATAGTAGCTCCTGTAAAAATATGGTCGTGTATCTGTAGCAACCAAAATTATAATTGCAATAATTGGATTTATTATATGAATTCAATGAAAACTACAATTGAATGAAATTATACTCTAACGAGTCCGAGATCCATAGGCCTACACGAAATATCGTATTCTAGTGAACACCCAGAGCAAATTAGCGGGTAACTTAGCCAAGATTGGAACTATAGACATCTTGAATGTTATGCACATACTACCCATATACCACAGAGTTTTTTATTTAGAGTTTACAAAGATAACTTATAATTTATTTGCCTTTCTTTATAGTCCCAAGAGTTATACTTTATAATATTCATAAAAGTATGTAACATAAACATAATAAATGAACACCAGGATCATGACTTACAATAGTCTCATAATTCTGACGTTAATTTCATTCACATGGGTGGGTTCAAATTTGTAGCAGTATTTATAGCATGACTAGTGTACAGTGTGTTATTTTAGATCCATACAAACCACCACAGTTGCAAACCAGTTGGTAGCATGTTAGAGGATTGAAGATATTAAATTATAGGCATTTACTGTGCAGAAAGATGGTCTGCGGGTGTTCCTTTAACCAGTATAAGCGGTTTCTTTTGTACATGCAACCGTATGGTTTATCGTTGTCGTGCCAATTAAAACTATAAAGAGAAGAGAATCTTGCTGAAATAACATTAACACTTTAACAGTTTTGTAACGTTCCTAAAGATGTGCAATAACATATGTGTAGGTTATAAAATGTTTGGCGCTTTACTTTGGAGTTTTGCGGTAAACTTTGAATATTCTAAAATATTTATATATTTTCACGTATATTTAAATCTTAGGAAAACCTGAATACTCTTGTTTATAGGGTTATATTTACGCAAACAAGGAGAGATTTAAATGTTTCGAAATATTTCAAGTATATAAATATTAGTTATTTTAATATGAATAGCTCCACAAGTCGAAGCTTTCCAGAATAAACGCTATTGGATACGTTTCCTTGGTGATAATATACATAGACGTTGCGATTCAAAATTACATATCAGATGTTATTGTATAAAACCATGGTATAAAGTCACAAAGTGTGTGTGTGTCAGAGAGAGAGAGAGAGAGAGAGAGAGAGAGAGAGCTCTTAACGAAATTTAGTTAATCTAAATAAATCCAACATTTGAAATTTGTACAACAGGTAATTAAATTTCAATTAAATTAAGTTATTTTAGCATGTTGTTTAGAAACATCAACACAGTTAATAAGAGAACATCTAATAAGAGAGTATAATTATAAGAATAATTTTCTAAATTATTATTGTGTACATATGAGTCGAGTATTTCGTAACCGACATATATTGATGATAGATTTAATTATTAAATTCAATGAACTTGTTTTAACATAAGATTAAGTATTGTCAACACAATTATTAAAACAGTGTGACGTAAATTTTACTACACAATTGATGTGGAATTATATGAATGGAGTATTTCAAAACAGACATGCACATTTGAGGACTGAAATTGGTAATTTATGTCACGGAAAAAAGAATGTGTGAAAGACGGAATAGTTGCACTGGCGCCTATTAGCTTCCCGATTACTTATCGAATACCCATCAAAGTAGTCGGGAATAATGGTTTATATATTTTCCCTTTTCTCCTCTATTCCTCTCTTTTCTGTAAGTATTAGTAGCGCTTATTATACTGTAAATAATTCAGTTCAGTTCAATTATCATAAAATCATAAATATATTTTATGGTCTACATGCATTGCCAAACTAAAACAGTTTTCGATTGCCATTTGTTTAACAAACTACAGTCAAGTTTGTGCCATTTCTCCTACCTAAAAGCAAGCGCTCCAACATAGTAATTCCAATCAACACCATTCCGGAGCAAAGCTGTGGGAGCAGCTCACGTGCTCGTGAAGGAAAGGCTGCGCAGTAGCATGTGGCATTGTTGATGTCAAAAGCTGAATTTTCCTGGCCGAGAATCGGACTGCCGGAAACTATGGGAACCTTTTCTCCTCTCAATTTGAACCTATCGGAGATTCAAGGTACAACTGAGTGGGAGAAACCTCGCACTTCACTGCACCCAAGCGAACTGGCGGCCCGGATCATTCAGGTGCCACGTTTGCGGACTTTTCAAAATTATGCCATCTCTTTTTGGTGAGTAAAATTATCCAAATGTATCTTTCAATGGGCAAACGCTGACAGTCCATAAATTTCTCGAGTAAATGAAAACATAGCCTAGAAATGTGCTCAGAGCTAGGCGGAGAGAATTATTGCAAATTTTACATAAGTATTTAAATTTAAGGCGTGAAAAGCTACAGTATTCGTGTTATTGCCCACAGATTTACATGCAAAGTGTAAGTGACTATAATGCTAGTCAAAGCAATTTAACTGCTTCACGTACCAAAACAAACGTGAAGCACACCATGGCAGCTATCAAGTCTCGTAGTTAGCAACGAAAATGTCATCTCACAGAAAAAGAGGCTATAGTTATTGAATCACACGATCTCCTTATCATAAAAGATTGTGCAGCCGCGCTAAACAAAATCACTGACCCATTACTATTTTACATGACGTAGTCTAACTCTAAAATATATGTCTATCTCTCAAGTGACTGAAGATCTAACGTCTAAATATACAGCAATTAATATTAACTGCCAACTAAGGCGGCTAATGGTGACTAAATATAATTGTATTATATAATCTCTGTATCTAATATAACAAAAATAGTTTACGCCTGAATAGTGTGATGGTAGCGTGTCTGCCTCACGTTCAACAGATCGCGAGTTCGAATCTCGCTTATGATGAGTTAGGCGGATAAGTTCTTTTTCCGGGATTTTCCCTTATCCTAAGAAGACGAATGTCGAGTAACTTTGAGCTTCGTGGACCCCGAGATCATTTGGGCATCATTCCACTAATTGCATTCATCGTCCGACGTGACCAACCACATTAAAGGACGTTAAAGCTATACAAAAAAAAAATATTATTTCAAACAATTCTCAAAAAATAACATTACCGCATGCCTGTAGCACAATTCACTGGTCGCTACGAAGCTTGCTCGTCTGCTGGGCTGTCGCTCTACTCTACTGCACGCTCCAAAATCACTGTCAAAATTTAACTTTGTGGATCAAGTTGTCCCCTTTTTACTTTCTTTAGCAGTTTCCACAATGTACATAGTAGGTAGAGCAGCTTGGTATTATACTCAAAAATTCGATACAGAGACTTCATTGGAAGTGCGTGTTTTGGGATTCCCTGAATAAAAAAAAAGTAGAAAAAAAGCAGGTGAAGTGCTTAACTCAAAAAAGAAAAATCGGTTGCGTACCAAAGTTAATATTCAAGTTCAGTATTTTCCAACGATGCGAAGGATGCAATAAGAAGGTTTTCACCAAAATCTCCACACCCAAATGCTCTACATGGAACATTTTTCAAAAATTTTAATTTTCTCACAAATTACTCTAACGATTTTTATTAAAATACCATATTTATAAGGTATTTTCATGACAACTGAAACGTATATCTGAAGTTTCTGGTAATAGCCTCATTCTAGATTGATTCTGCATAACTAGTAAACCATAAAAGATAATAGCTTACTGCGTAAAAAATGTAAATCTCGCAGAAACCACAATTCAATATTTTTAAAATTAAAAAAAAAATTATCTTGGTATTTCGACTTCTCACCTGGAAGTCTCGGGTTGGATTCCTGTCTGGGGTGGGGAGTTTAATCATATCATTCCCTATCCTCCATTGAGTCTGGAAGTTTGTGTGTGAGAGTGAACGTGTGTGTGTGTGTGTGAGTAAAATAAAAAAAAAAAAAAAGGATTAAAACCTAACATAAAGAGCCTACAGCCAGTGAGTTTTTCTAATGCCCAGCCCTCAATATGACCTTAGATGTTAAAGGGGGGCTATATAATTGAACAATTTTTTTTTTTTAATTTATGGAGTTAACCATTTCCGATATATTCCAGGCCATGATTTCGAATTTAAAATCCTATAGTATTTTTTCAAATGGGAAGGCAGCATTCGTTCCATATCTCTTTTGTTTCACTCTTGGTCATTCAAAGAAACCCGCACAGTTAGCTTTTAAAATATTTCATTATCTCTTTGGTCCAGTGTATCCCTTATTTCCCTCCTACTTATAAGGAAATAAGTAATAACAACATTCTGATAATGTTTATCTCAATTAGCATTAAATTGATAGAGGAATAAGCTTTTTTAAGAATAATTTTTGCCGAATACATAAAGAAGTTTAGGTGAATGGAACACAATAGATTTTATACCTGTTATTATGTGTTTCTATGTCTTCCTGGTATATATTTTGTATTAAATAAAGATTCATATATCTCTTTTTAAACCTATTTATTTACACTGAAACAAATGCAACAAAAGATAAGCTTTTTTGTTTTTAAGCTAAAGAGAATATATATATAAAGTTAAGGTTTGCCAACTTTTTCAATCTTCTGAGGCTTAATAGCCACAGACTACTTCCCCCCTTAAACAGTAACGTCTTAAAAACGCTTTGGAAAGGTAATGGTTCTTCCTAAATGACTTTTCCTAGGTTGAAGGACTTGATTGTGCTTTATATAAGCGCTTCCCTGTTCTTGGAGAAAACTCAATATGTGTAGTAAGAGGAACTCTCATAGAGAAAATGTAGGCGTTAATCTATCCAGAGATACTGTTTGTGTTCCTCGAGGAGTGCTGATTTTGAAGTGATTTTCAGATCATTGCACTACCAGAAAAGGTCCATCATAGACTGGCTGAAGTGGTTTTCTTACAGCATCGTGTCTTACGAAAACATGTGTAAATGATGTTAGTTCCTTGTACTGGAAAGGCTTGCATGAAGAACGGTGTTCTGATTTAACAGGTTTGATATTTCTCACATACTTACATAGTTTGTATATGAAGGTTTGAGCATCCGGGGGATTTCACTTTCGCCGAAGAAATTTGCAGGGAATCTAATTGGTTCGCCATATGTAACTTCTGCGTTACCTGATGTTCTGGTATTATGTATGAGCGTAGATCTAGAAGTACAATTAGTAGCTTCTCAACCCAATTATCTGACATCTGAGCTTTAAGAAATGTTTTTAAAGTACGGGGCACCTTTCTAATTTTCCGTTTGAGGCAGGATAGTATGCTGTCGTTTTTATGTGGTTGATACCGAGTGTTTTAATGAGAAAATTGAAGAGAATGGACTCAAATTGTCGATCGGTTGTGACTCTTCTTGGAATTCCAAATCTTGAAATCCATGAAGAAATTATAGCCTGCGACACTGTTTCAGCGCTTATATCTTCCATTGGAAGAACTTCAGGCCAACGCAAAAATCGGTCTATTATGGTGACTAAGTATATACATCCTTTAGACCGGCAATGTCAACGTTGATGTGGCTGAAACGACTTTTGGCTTCTTGGTAAATTCCTACTCTAGTAGCGTTCTGTTTCCAAACCTGCATCTTTGGCAAGATAAATATGCTCTGGGCCACTATTTTACATCTCTACGTACAGCTGGCTAAACGCAGCCTTCTCTGACAAGATTGGTGGAACCTAGTATGCCAGGATGAGAGAGATCATGAACAGAATTAAATATTTTCCTGAATGCTTCTGGAATGTACAGACGGAATTTACCTTTCTAACAGTCACCCACAAGTTCTTTTCCATTGGCAGTACTAAAACCTGTAAATTCAGTGAACATGGTTGTAATAGATACAAAGCTTTTAGTCCTTCGTTATTCTTTCGTAAATCAGCAATTTTTTCAAAGGAAACACTGTTTGGCAAATTAATGGAGTCTATTCGTGAACATAAATCCGCAACAATATTTTCTTGCCCCTTAACAAAACGAGTATAATTTGAGGACTGGTTGATATAATCCAGATATATTTGCTGACCCGATGATTTGCTATCTGTTTTCTTTAAAAGCAAATGTGAGAGGCTTGTGGTCTGTAAGGATGCAGAAATATCTTCCTTTGACCAAGTGACGCAAGTATTTCATTGCTAAAGAGGCTGCTAAGCGTTCACGGTCATAAGCACTCTAAGTAATTTGTGCAGGGCTCAACTTCTTGGAAAAGAAACCAAGGAGTTCAAGTGTTGTATTTTTTAGCTGTTGTAGTGATGCAATAGTTGCAAAATTTGAAGCATCGATCATTAGGATTAATGGCAAGTTGTAAGTATAATGCTTTTGATAAATCTGTTTTCAGTTTCTCAAATAATTGTAATGTTTCTTTAGGTCACTCTAGTTTAGTCTTATCCTTCTTATTTGACTGGCACATCTTGAATAGAATGGTTTGGGTTTCTGCACTCCCTGGAAGTATTCGACGGTGAAAATTAATTATTCCCAGAAAACGACGAAGTTGCTCTACATAATGTGGTAAGGGATACTGCAGGATATTATCCACACTGTCTTATAATGCTGAAATGCCATAAAACCTAAATATGTATTTTCTATTAAGCCGAGAATACATTTATACGGCTTTATATTCAAGTTGTATTGACTAAGACATTTAAATACTATTTTCAAGTGTAGTTCATGTTCTTCTTCATCCTTGGAAGCAACTAGAATATCATTTATGTAAACAAATAAACAATCCAAACCATTAAGAACAAAATACATGCATCTCTGGAAAGATTGTGCGCATATGTTAAACCATAAGGCAATTTAAAAAATTCAAATGATCCAAATGGCGTGATTACAGTAGTTTTAGAAACATCGCCGTCTGCTACTGTAATTTGATGAAACGCCTTTACTAGGTCAATATTGCTGAAATCATTTTTGCCGTCCAGTTGATAATTGAAATCCTGTAAATTAGGAACAGGATCGCGATCGGGAGTAGTAATTGCATAATTTCCTCAAGGCCTGAAGACCCATATTTTTGGGAACAACGCGTAAAGGGCTTGACCAGCAACTTCTTGAAGGCCTGCATATGCCTGGATCTATCATTTTTTGAAATTCCAGTTTGACTGCAGCAAGCTTCGCTAGAGACAAACATCTCGCTTTCGCTGAATGGTGCTCCGTTATTGACAATTGAATGTTTTGTTTCACATATGGATGTATTAAAATCAGGAATTTCTCTTAGAAGAGTTGGAAATTTAGAAATAATGTGTGCATATTTCTGTTGCGGGGAGCTGATGAGGACGATGGATTTGTTAAGCTGCAGATTTTACCTTTTGCATTAAGAAAAGTATTGTTATCCATCAGGCATTTCTTTTTTATATCCCCTAGAAGACCACAATATTGTAGGAAGTCTGCACCTAGGATTGATTGATGTACGTCTGCTAGTACGAAAGACCAAATAAATGAACTTCGTAAGCCAAGATTCAATTTTAGTAGTTTTCTCCAAATGTCTTAACTGTTGAACCAGAATGTTCGAGTGAAGAAATTTTGCTTCTCTTTGAATAAAGGTGATAATATTAACATCTGAATCAACAAGGAATCTTAATCCTGATGAAGCGACTTGATATAAGGCATCTAATGAGGAATTATTTACTTGCAAGGTGGTGTATACTGCTTTGCATTGTTATGACATTTGTAGTGGTTCCAGCAAATATCATGTTATTTTGCTTGGAGTTTGTGTCCCATTTCACGATCGTTTAGGTTTCTGAAAATTCCTAATTGAATCGGTGAGCATGGCGATCTATTTTTATAACCTAGAAAATCGCTCACTTGAATCATTACTCTGATGCTCAGACTTTGAAGTATGACAAATAAAAGCGCAGGCAGATTGCTAATTTCTATTATTTTATCGGCCATAGTTGCTACAGAATCTACTCATCTTTACTAGTTGCTAGAATTGCTCTAACATTTGTCAGAACAGTCCTTGCAAGAAAATTATACGTAAAAATCGCTTAGATACCTTGTCTTCGACGAGAGATTTTAACTCTCTGAACAAAATAGAGGGCTTTCTGTCATCTAATTCTACTTCTGTTAGGAGTTTCTTTGCTTTATGTTCTTCCAATACCTCGAATTTTTTCAGGTCAGTGCACGGATTATCTGACATTAGTTCTGTGAGGAAATCGGATATGAAATCAGCTATTTCACTATCTAGTGAACCAAGAACATAATGACATTTTGTTTGTTCTGTATTAATTCTATCAGTTATAAATTGTGACTCTATCTTTAAATGCCATACCTCGACATTTTTTTCTCCAAAATGCTGGCATTTTGAATGCTACTCTTGAAACAGCATCTGTTGGCCCAGTAGTATGGTTTATTTCTCATGCATTATCGTTTGATTGCATGTTGTATTTTCGGGGTTACCAACTACGGTTTCCTTGTATGTATTTATATTAAATAAAAATTCATATATCTCTTTTTAAATCAATTTATTTACAGTGAAACAAATGCAACAGAAGATAAACATTTTTAAGCTGCAGAGAATATATATAAAGTCCAGTTTTGCCAACTGTTTCAATCTTCTGAGGCTTACTAACCACATTATCACATAGTAAGGAACTTTCAGAAGTAGAAGTCATTTATATGTGCACATTGCACACGGTGTGGCATTTTCGAGCTTTGATGTATGCCGCCCTTTCGCCAACGTATTAACTCTATTACAGTTGCGAAAATGAGTGCGACTACTTATACGAAACTGACCGCACACAGGTGCAACAATCGGCTAAAAATGATGGAAAGCAACTCGCTTACATACGTGGGCCGATTTAGGACTGCAAGTAATAGGCGCTGCACTTGGCGCGAAGTCACAGTACCCTAATTAAAAACAGGATCATATCACCGCTGTCAGTGTGCCGAAATTTTGTTCCACGGGAGTTCTTTTGTGTGACAATAAATCTGACATGGGACTATCGCATTTAGGGACACCAAAAAGTACATGCTCATCTGCCATACCCAAGTAATATGAAAACTTTATTTTCAATTTTTGCTATCAAAATTTGCTTGATTAAATTAAAATTTCAAGTTTTAGAAACGAAGGGTTCCGTATTTAATACATTTAAAATGGTTAGGGAAATTCAGAAGCTTTATGTAAAAACTTCTGGTGGATTTCGCTCCCAAATCTTTGATTGTATAGTCACCTTTATTCCTGTGTACTTAACAGATAATTTAAATTTGTAAATATAACAAAAATGTATTACCAAAAATGGGAAGGGTAAGAAATTGCGTACCTAATGATTAAAATTACTTATTTTTATTAGATATTCAACTTTAGGCCTTCTCATTTTTGATAACAAATTTTAACATAAAATAATGTATTAAGTATCACAGAAAATAAATGGAGACTTTACAGCTAAAACTTTGGGAGGAAAATGGTCTAGAAGTTTGAGTTATCAACTTTTATATTGGGAAACATGGTATGCCCAATTTTGCACAAAAGATTATGAATTTATTTTAAATATTATTCATTTATTAATTCAGAAATATTTGGCCTCTAAAATATCAAAATTTTATTTGGTTCGAGCAAACTTTTGTAACAATTGAAAATGAATTTATCACTTTAGTTGGATATGGAAGAGGAAACTTCATTTCCTAGTGTTCTTAAGTACACTTACCAGATCATACTTGGCGCATTAGAGAGGATGATATCCAACAAGTTTCCAATATTACTTATATTAGAGATAGGTTCAGTGAATCTGGGATGCTCTCATATTCTAGTCCACGGTTGAATGCTCCGGCTACTACCCATTTTTAACCCGAATTCGAGGTCATAAATTAATGGTGCCATGTCATTGAAACACCTAGTTACTTTATTCGTAAGGAATAAGTGGTTGAGCCTTGCAAACAAAACCGTGACTCGGAAAATAACTCTAACCCAGTACAATTTCAAGATCTACCCCGAAAATCTATCAATAGACAACTCCCACTGCCCCCAACGCAAAAGAAGTCACTGCATCACCAGAATTCCCTATCAAATCACGCGCTGCGTCCAAGGAACTGGTACATTTGGCCTAAAACACCCTGTCCCTGTTTCTTTTTCCAGCTACAGAAACAACCATTGAGGAAACCCTGATAGACTCCCTTGGATCAATAAAGGACACTTCTGAGGACTATAATGGTAATCACCAATCAGAGTCCCAGATAAAATTCACAGTTAAAATTGCAAGAGAAGAAGGATAGTAGTGTCATACAATATCTGCTGCAACCACTGAAAATTCTAATGGAAAAGAAGCCTCATACAACTACACTTTTATTGAAAATACAGTAAGCATTGCGATATAACTTTTTTTTTGGTAGTGTTTAACGCCCGCTTTTACTACTTGTGGCACCTCAGGCGATAACACTGGTGATACATGGAATGAAGATGGAGCACAGGTGGAATGCGATGGCGGGGGAAACCGGAGAAAACTCGCCCCATGCGCCGCTTTGTACACCACAAATCTCACCTGCGGTCCTTTGGAATCGAACACGGTCAGTCTAGGTGAGAGGGGAGTGGTCTAACCACTCGGCCACAGCGTAACCCCGTCGATATAATCGATGTTGTTTTCCAGTACATAAAGATATCCTCCTAGACACAATAAAAAGGCTTAGCACTACACTGACTGAATGCACCTAGAGGTCTGAATGTTCATCGCTTTAGCGACCGCATGTGAGACTTGGGATGGACAAAGCGGCCCAGGGCGGGTTTTCTCCGAGTTTTCCAGTTTCCCCCGCCATCGCATTCCATCGGTGCTCCATCTTCATTCCTGTATCACCAGTGTCATCGCCTGCGGTACCACAAGTAGTTAAAGCTAGCGTAAAACACCACAAAAAATATTCATCGCTCTAGAGATTAAAACACCCTGAAGTGTACTTAGAATTAAACATCAATCAACGAACGCAAAATGTCTTCTCAACTTACAAGTTTTT
Organism: Hymenopus coronatus; assembly: GCA_030762935.1. Taxonomy (NCBI): domain Eukaryota; kingdom Metazoa; phylum Arthropoda; class Insecta; order Mantodea; family Hymenopodidae; genus Hymenopus; species Hymenopus coronatus. The sequence goes on along the minus strand of CM060896.1, from coordinate 66,916,130 downwards.
CCAGGAAATCTCCGAAGCGCCTGTTATTACACTTCAATCTTTACTTGGCCCCGAATCTGGTTTTGGAGCAGACTACTGAACCTTTACTCCATGTGCAGCTGTGAATTTTATGCAATACAAACAGCTCAACTATACCGGTTTTCAGCAAACCTGACAATTTGTAATATAGTCTAAAAAGTCTAAAGAACTACTCAATAGATCTACAACTCCTGGAAGAAGCTCAAGTACTCTACAAGAAATATACAAGTTGTTAGGGGTATGAGTGAGCAACGGTCTCTCCCTGACGTTATGTAGAGATGCAAGTTCCTGTACTATTTTCCTATATAGTGCATGGTTGCACGAATAAAAAACAAAATTGATGAACTTTTTATTGCGAATTTGTCACCACTCCTTTATCATTTACTTTGGCAGTTAATTCTGCAAGATGGAGCTAAAAAGATGAGTTATTCATGTTGTCACCATTTGGAGCTAAAATGAATCGTTTAGCCACAAAATGATATTAAGAAATTGGATTCTAGTGGCAGGAATAAAGCCATATTACGCTTGGCAACTTTGCCATATTGGACGTGTTTGTAGAGCGGAAGATCAGGAATGTTGACAGTGTTGTTGTACCTCGACACCTTGCACAACAGCTGGCTCTGTAACCTCTTCAGATGCATTAAATACATTCAGAATTATGACTATCTTTACATTTTAGATATGTTTCTGTCTTATGGCAAAACCCAATCCTTTATATTATTATCTCTGAGGACATTTGAAGAGTTAGGTATACCATGATAAGTTGCCACCATTGATGATCTTCTCACACGTATGTCTGAAGCAGCCCTAGAGTTTGAGCAGAAAGCAGAAGCTCTAACGAGGGTAGAACAAAACTGACCAAGAATATGCGATCCTTGCATAGATTCTAGTGGAGCACATCTGTAAATGAACATATATTGTTCACGTGTAGTTACTGGCCATTAATAAATGTTCTGTTTAACAAAGGTGTGGCTTTGAATTAATTATTCCACGATATTCCTGAATGAGGTATTTCCGTAATTCACTTTTGAATTTGCTTTGTTTTTTATCTTCAGACAAGCTCTTATGCTTAGGCTCTTAGGCAGCTTTTAGTCAAGATCTCGTGAATGCAATCGGAGAGCTTGAAAGAACCTCACCCCTCGTGGGTGGCAGTAGTTGATAATAAACACACTGGCCCATGACAAAGCGGCTTTCAAGCACAAACTAATACAAAATATTGACCTGGCCGCAAACTAAAGCAAGCATTGAGCTCTTATGTTCAACTTGTTTGCCAGTGTATTTAGTAATGCTGAATTATCTTCGTTACCTTTCAGGATAGATGAAGTAATTATTGGACTATATCATTCGTAATATTTGAATTTCCCAGCTAGCGAAACCTGCGCAATCATACCCGAAACATCCCATATAGTAAACCAAGAGAAAGAACGTATCTGTGTATGGATACCTTGTTACAAAGGCATAGAGTGGATATATCGACTACTGAATTTAGTATCCCAAAACGACGCAATAAGAAACTTTTTTCCAAAAACTCATGGAAACAAACCTACAAAAAACTTACAAGTAAACCCTAATCAGTACGATAGGACTCTACTTTTCCCTTCCACTCCAAATCTTTATGATAGAAGCATCAAATTCTAATAATCAGATTGAGAATGGAGGTATAAAATCAACCCATTCTCACATGCTCGCTAAGGAACCATCACCAAATTGTGAAGTCTGCAACGCCCAAATTGTTTATCATATCCTAACCGAGAGCATCAGATACGCCATAGCAAGAAAACAATACATTTCCACAGAATTGTCCAAGGTATTCACCAACCACCATATATTACATGTCATACTTTTATGACATCTATTGTAATCTATAAACTAATATAATTTCAGCGCTTTACTACTTCTTAAAGTAGTTTCATTATATTGTTTTAATATGTTGTAAGTATTCTTTCAATTTTACTGTTTTATTGTTCATTACTATGTAGGCACATAATGAAAGTAATACCCCTCTCATTAAAGTTCTACATGTGTATTACTATATAATATATTACATTTAATCAAATTTAGGAAAGATGAAACATTCGATGAAGTTTGGGATACCTATTATCAGGCTTAAGAAAGAAGTCTCCATTAAATATATAAGAAACATTTACAGAAAATGTTTCCCTGCTTAGTTCAAACTCCATCAAGAAAAACAATCAGTTAGGCTGTTTGTACGCTCCTTAATTAGAGAGCTTTCCAAAAGTTTCATAAAGCTGAAAGAAATCTCCGATATTAGTCAACATATAATATCAACTTATTTTATTGCTGTTCTATGGTATAAAAATTACATATTTTCTAATAATTTATATATAAGTTAAATTAAATGCATTATATGCTTAACCTATAAAGATAAAATGTAAAAGCTATCGGATAATTCGATTCAATTGATGAAATCTGTGTTCATCTCCAAGAAGTTTAGGCCAAAAATGCCCTCCAAACTTAAGAAATGAAAGCAAAGTCAGACTGAAAAATGCAATGTCATAGACGCTATTTGAACCAATGATATCCCGGTCTCCTACTATTTGCTCTAACTACTGATATACCATGGCAAAATTCCGACACAATTATACAACTGACTTACATACTTCCCGATAGTCAGTCACCTTCCATTTCTTGCTTACCTTTCCATTCCAAATTGTTTCTGAATAATTACATTTTATGTGTTATTGTCCATCGTTTGTGGTGCCTATGTAGTAAGAAACACCCACACATAAAAACATACACACAAATTAACGCACCACATACCCACAATCATTCACATACCCATATCTATACAAACACGCAATTACGCACACTCTCACGCACGCGCACACAAACGGTTCTTTTTATAATATCAATATATAGATTATTACAACTTAGTGTGCATACATGAAGTGCATTGTACCGTGAGCGGGTTTAAGCTGGTGAAAATTAAAGTTTGTTAAAGTTATTAACTTAAAAAAAATAAACTTTGAATATGTTCATTCCTTAAGTATCTAAAACTCAATATAAGCACATACCAAGATTTTTCATAACGTTCACGAATGAGGAAGGGAACAGCCAGTACTTGATCCACTGTTGCGCTTGTCTTTCCTCAAGTGTTATTGCTATAAATTACAAGATCATTGCTATTATATTCCAATCCAATTGACTAATTTGGGGGGACGGGGGTTAAAGTCACTGGGGGGCGGGCACCGAGGGCGGTGGCCTCAACGCAAGAGGCGTTGCTGCGACATGAAGCCTTCCTGCCTACCCGGATTCGTTTCTCTTTAACGAGCTCTGTTTCCGATGTTGCCTTTGTGTTCCAGTGCTTGAGGCAAAAAGCGGCGCCGTGTTTGTTTCATACATCCTTACTATTGAGAATATCTTTATGTATCTACTTTAGCTTTTATAAGCGTAACTTTCGGAATTTAAACTAACAGACTGCAAACAATATTTTTCTAAATATTCACTCCAAGGCGGATCATATGGTCAGAATCTGTTTTGAAATCCGGTTTCTTAAAGCGGAGAAATATCCATTACAACTACTAGTACGTATTTTTGAATGTCACAAATGTTTGGTTTACATAAGGTGAGAGTTTCTTCTCTATTTTGTGATTAAAAGTACTGTTCATTATAGGAAAAGTTAAACACTAAAAAATCTGTTGTGTTCCATTCAAATGACTTTCTCTCCATCTCTGTAACAAATTGTTGTGAAAACGCTTATTCTTCTATATAATTCATGCTAACGGGATAAACATTAGCAGAAATGGTCTTATATCTTGCTTTTTGTAAGCAGAAGGGGATAATGGAGTACACTATCCTAAAGCGATAGTCAACTCTTTTAAAAGCTGGTTGTTATATGGTTGAAATCCGTTTCTTATTTGACCAGGATTGACAAATTCCCGTATGTGAAACGTTTTAAGTTTTTTAAAACTGAAACCAATAACGATGAATATCTAAAAAATGGTCACCTCCACGAAAAGAATGTATATTGTGTGTTTCAATGGGATTTGCGTATTTTATGTAGTAAGTTTTTATCTATCTCTTAGGTTTACCAGTTAAGCAAAGTCCAGCAAATTTCATCCAGAATAAAGATGCTGTTCAAAAGCTATTCCTAGAAAACTCAAAATATACATATTTGTTGTGTAAACATCTTTAATATACGGCATTTTAATCATAATCGTTAGAGCCATTTTTTAGAAAATCAAAGTTTTCGAAAATATTTCCATGTAAAAGATAGTTTGGGGTGGGAGATTTTCCTTAAAATCTTCGTATCGAATCCCTGGATTTGGTATTTTACCGACATTTCGTTTTTAAGTTATCTTGTTCACTGACACATGCATCTTTTTCTAATAATGTTTTTTTTATATAGGGGACCAAAACATGTATTTTAAGTGAAATCTCGGTATCGATTTTTTGCTGAAATTCAATACTTTCTCTATAGATTATGTATATGTACGTGTAGAGAAAATAAAAATGTCTTTAATATCTATTAATATTCTAAAGCAAAACTGTTCTTTTCATCTGGTGTACTTTAAAACTAGCATTACACTCACTAGTGAGATGGCTTCATGGTAACACATTTGTAAGTTCTCGGTCTTGATATCCGTTAGGCAACTTTGACAATGTTTTTTTGTGATTTCCCCGAAACAGTAGGTGAAAGCTGGGGTGTTTCTTTGTCTACCACCGAAATTTTTCTTCGCATTTCCTTCTATCTGATTTACCACTTCAGAGTTGTAGACCAGCACACGGCTGTTGGTGTGGTGTGGAAGGAAAATAGAATTTACGCCAGCTGGCATTTGGTGAGACTGCTAGGGCATTCTTCCTTCCTTTAAGCTGTCTCGTCTACACCTGGGACAACAGGCTACGTGAGTCCAAGGTAAGACTAGCAGCTATCAGGATTGTGTCTAGTAGGGATCCTATTCTTCCTAGTGCATATCGTTGTTGGGATCTGCTCACCCTTCATCCCCATCCTCTCAGCGTTCCAGTTGAAAGCACAAGCCCTAAGGCCTCGTACGGTACATGGTCCAATTACTTATCTGAATATTCCTAACTATTAAACAGTATTGTGCAACCTTGAGCGAAAAGGGGAGGAGTTACCTCCACGAGGCTATAACGCATTCATGTGCTCATGAAGTCACAAACAAACCTCTCTAATTTGGATGGTTAAAGTTGGCGCCAATGCCTGGATTTGAACCACGGATCTCCGAATCCTTATCCGATTACTCTAATCACTGAGCTACCATGGCAACATACCGGCTTGCCATTACATTCCTTAACTGACTCATAAGTTTCCCGGTAAATTACAAAGTGATCTCAAATTATTTTGAAACGACAACCCAATAGCAACTTATATTGTGTATGTTCTTTAAGTCCCGGGCTTCATAGTTTAACAAAATATCAGGTCAATTAGTGTTAATTAATTGTTTTTTTTTTCACACAGTCCATGTGTAGGGCATACGTTGGATAGGTAGAGTGGGACTAAAAACTTACAATGCCCTCCGGGTTTTGAACCGCGGATCTACCGGTTTCTGTAAACACTGAGCTACAATAGCAACTTACTCTTTCCTTTGAACAGAAATCCGTGCTACTTGTTTGGCACCGTTATAGCCAGGAAACCTAGAGCCATACCTAAAATATTAGGGAGCAATGGATTGAAAGGGAAACTATGCTAGATGAGAAACCACATCAGCACTTGCCTGCCGACCATGGAAACTAAGGTTGTGGCGGGTGATCTACGGGAATTGAACCCATGACCTTCAAAATGCAAGATTCTCGCGTTACTGCGGAGCCAACTGGCTGCATAAAATTTCAGTTATGAATCTGTTATGGAAAGTAGTAGATATAAAGTTCCATCAGGGTTGTTATTTATAAAATTTCATACTAACAATAATTTCAATAATCAAACACAAGCACAAACAAACTTTGGTGGTGAATTTTACACGTTAATATTAATTGTTCACCGAAAATTGACAGGACATTGTGGACTGTGGTTTCATTAATTGTGTAGTGTCCTATTTTGTCTTGAAATATATGTTTATTCATTTCTACAACACCACGAAATGGAAGCAGCGAATTCTTTGCGAGTAGGATGCGCACTGTCCCCTCTCCTCAGAATTTCATTACCCCACTTGCGAGATGGAGCGATTGATCGACAAATTAACCGTGACAGGATAATGAATGCCTGAGGATCACCTGGACGGCCTTAACCTCGTATCATCGTCATTAGTCTGTATAAGAAGGAACCGGCACGACGCTCAAATAATCGGCACGGACATTAATCTTGGCGCGGTGCATGCTGGGTGGTTCATGGCTGACCCGTTCCAGTAACTACCCTGACCCCACGACATCGTCTTTAGGATGGCCCCAAGGAAGAGCAAGACGATAGCCCCGGATTCGCAAGTGTGGTCTCCGGTCATGACAGGAGACTGTGGTCTCTCTGGATATCCTGTTCTGAAGATGCTCGGGCGTAGGTCTTATTGTGGTTTTCATCCAGACACTTTCTCTATTTCAAGGACGGTTGTTGGGTGGATTTCATCGTTTCCGGTTTGTATGAATACCAGGTACTCATCTTGTTCACCAGCTGTCACCTTAATAATCCCTAAATGACCTTTAAGGAATATTTATGTTTCATCAGTTTCAAATGATGTTTCTCTTTCATCCCTCCCTGTTTAGGTTAAATGGTCAAATCTCTGTAACCTTATAGATAGATCCTATCCCTGGCAGATGTAGTTGTAAATGCTTTACTTAACTTGAGAAATTGACTGAACCACAAATGCAGCTAATCAGTTTGGCTGAGAAGGTTGATACATATTATGTATTCTCAGGGGTTGGTCTTCAAAAATCAAGGAAATTGGTTTAGGAACTTGTGGAACTCGGAAGCTTTGGGTATTAACTACAAAGAATATTATAAATAGTCCACTTACTTACTCTATCCTGTTTGTGCAATGCACATAGTGCATAGAGAAGTTATTTGTATTTAACTTCAGTATCTTTCACGGATGCGACACGAATATTTTCCTCCAACTACCCGTTACATGGAACACTTTTCGATAATTTTGATTTTCTTAAAAATGGCTCTAATGATTTTGATTAAAATATCATGTACTAAAGGTATTGACATCTCAAATAAAATTTATATTTTGTATTTTCTGGAAATAGCCTACGAAGGGCTCTTTATTCTGGTTGAGTTTTGCAGAATTTTACATAACGGTTAAACCGTAAGAGATACACAAAAACGTAAGCGTGATCATGCAAAACGAACCTAACCTCAATTGTTTCACACAGCGACCAGCTTTTAAAAATTTTGACTATCGCTTTAGCATGATACATTCCCCTATTTCCCTTCAACTTTTAAAGAAATAAGACAAATTATGTTAATGTATATCTGGATTAGCACTACGTAGATAAAAGAATAATCCTTTGTAAGAAAAATTTGTTTGTGGAACAGCTAAAATGTTAGAGATATTCCGGAAATCTAAGACGTAAACAAAGTTGGGATAATACATTTTCTTTCTTCTTCATTTCATGGCATTGGGCATAATACCGTTTCGTCTCACAGTGGGTTCCCTCCCCCTTTTACTGGGTCGGCCGATATTTCGCCTTCCTTTTAGTTGGTATTGAAATACACCCTGACGCAGTGTTGAGTCTGACATTCTTGGAATGTGGAGCATACATTGAATATGATAATTTTCAATTTTAATATTTATTGAACCTATATGAGTTCTGTTCTTATATCCTCATTTCGGATATGGTCTAACTTTCTGCATCCTTTTGTTTACCTCAAAAAGTTCATCTCTCCACTTTGTAATTTTCTTTTAATTTTCTTTGTAATGACCATGTCTCACTTCCAGTTACCTACTAGGAACTGTAATTGGTTTATAGAACTTCAAAATCCAAAACGTGTATTATTTATTCAAGGAAATGCAACAACTTATATTTTACTTAACTTATAATAGTATAAAACTCATTTTATGTATTATACATTAAGCAAAATTTAAGTTGTTGTAGGATAAATCGATAAAATTGGGATAACAGCATTTTTTTGTTTTTTGTTTTTTTGTTTTGAGAGTTCAACCTCGTTTCCCGAGAAACTGAGGATGAATTACAGTATGCATTACACCGCTTGAAGCAGTTAGGTCAACAGCAAGATCTTAAAATACTAATAGGGAAATCCAATGTTAATAGTGTTTAACGTCCGCGCTTACTACGTCTGGCACCTCAGGCAATGGCACTGATGACATATGGAATGAAGATGGAGCACCGGTGGAAGGCTATGGCGGGGGAAACCGAAGAACCTGGAGAAAACCCGCACCTATGCCGATTTGTCTACCACTGTCACTTGGGATCAAACTCGGACCGACTTGGTGAGGGGCGAGTGGTCTAACCACTCGGCACAGCATGATCGAAATTCAAAATACTCGTAATAGCATTTGTGGGGGAAAAACAAATGATTATCCACATTGAAAAAGTATTTTTCAAAATTTACCTAAAAAGTTCTTGAGAATTGAATATACTTAATGAGAGAGTTAGGCTGAATCTCATGAGATATACAGTTTTTCTGCAAAGCCTGAAAATAAATTTCACATAACGTAGTGACAGCATGATAACATGTATCAGTAGAGGTCGTTTGAACCAGAAGAACCTTTGAGTGTTATAGTAAAACAGTACTAAATACTCTTTAATTTCTAACACAAGCAAATCTTTCTACTTTAATGACAAAGTATTAATAGCCCAGCTTCAACTTAATAAGGAAACCAGTTCGTAGAACCTCACTTGCACAATTATATCCACTGTGGCGGTTGATAAGAACCACAAGAACTAAGAATATAATAGGTAAAACACAACCTAGGCAAGTGAAGTTTTGCACTAAGAACGAAAAGACGGTGAAATAACACGATGACGCAATACAAGCGTCATGAAATACTTTACTGCCGAGTATACTCTTTAGCCTAGTATTAACTTACTGGTGGAACGTAAAAAGAGTAGTGTTATTCACTAGCACGTGTTGTTTATCATGTTATTGTGCTTTTAGACCGGCCTTTATAAACAACGAACATTATTTAAAGAACGTTAGCTTGAAATTGGGGTGAACAAAATTAATTAGTTCGCTAGATTGCACGTTAAGACAAGTTTACTATTAGAAGAACATTTCAAGAGTATTATGAGATTAAAACATTTGATATGCTGCGTACACAAGATGTTCTCCACCCATTCTGTACCAAATTATTCTTACAAAGTCGTATTCTTTTACTTCATACTAATCGAGATGAACATTAACAGAAATAATGTTATATAGTTTTATTATTTATAGGTAAGAGGAAAATAAGGCAATATACTAGGCTAAATCGTTAGTAAAATCTTTTAGAAGTTCGTCGCTATATGATGACACTGAAATTCGGTCATTCATATACAGTGTCCCAGAATTCAACCGCCCAAATTGAAAGGATTGTAGATAAATACTTGGAGATAGGGAACCTATTATCCTTTTTGCTTTAACATTTTTTTCTGGATCGTACACCAGTGGTCGTAATTAAAAGATCGTGAACGTGTGTATCCTTTTTTCATTCAGAATACCTCATTTTTATGCCAGCAGTTAAAGGAATGTAGAATTCTTGTACAAGCAATACGATATTTAAAACTATTAGACTTGCAAAATTGCCTGTTATTTAAGGGTGTGCACGACAATGATAACCGTTCGGTTGATCTCAGACCATATGCAGTCAGAGCGATCCGTTATAACATACTGATGGGTGACTTGATATATCGCTGGTCATTGAATCCCACGATAGTGAGATAGCTTCGCTTTCTGAAGTTTACATTGTCGTCTTATTCAAAGATGTACGCAATTTTACCAGCACTGACACGTTTATTTTATATTTTTGAAGTGAAAACGATAAACTCTCCAGGACAAACTACTTTCAAAAGACTGGATGAAATCTAATGTGCAATATTCAATGCCGTAATTGTCAAGGAATGTGTGGATTAGTTTGAGACGTAAACATTATACTATGATCTGAGCAGTGAAATAAAAAAAAAATTCTGCTATTGCTAGGATTAGAACAGGGTTACTTTGATTTTGTCTGTGTAGGTATTATGTCGTTTTAACCACTTCAGTTATTGTGGACCTAGGGCACTGTGTTTCTTATATTCAATCCCTGCAGGGATATTGCAGTTGGTTATATCGAGCAGTTCCTCTGATGACCTGTTGTAACGTGTATTATTTCTCAAAGACTAATTTTATTTGTTACAGAGATGAAAAGGTTGACTGCACTTTCCTTTCTAGTACACAGTTCTTAACTAGATGAATGTAGGTACTTTTTTGAATTTGGAGATAGTCGTTCATTTTGTATATCATTTGAAGTTTATTTGACACAATAGTGATTTTTTTTATAGTTTAACATTCTTTAGCCTGGTTGGTCATATCAGACGATGAAGAAATTGGTGAAATTATGATCAAATGATGTCGGGGTCCTTGGAGATTAAAGCTACTCGACATTCGTCTTCTCAGGACAAGGGAAAATCCCAATAAAAACCTCCCTAAGCGAGATTAAAACTCGCAACCTGTTGAATGTGAGGCAACACGCTACCATCACACTACTCAGGCGCACAGAAATGGTGATATTGTTTCGTAAATTGTGAACTGTGTCTAGAATTCCAATGTGTACGTACACAATACGCCAATGTATGACGCACTATTATAGAAACTCTTTCGAGATGTACAAAAAAATGTACCCCTTCAGGTGTTTAATGAAATTGTTATTGAAACCTTCTCCGTTGCACCTAGATACTTATGATAAACTACATTCATTTTATTTTTCAGTACGAGTAAATCACGTTGAGTAACGTATCAAACGCCCCATTATAAATTCAAACAAAACAGACAATATAACAATAAAAGTATCCAACATCTTAATCCGATGCCCAGACGCTAACAATAGCGCTCAATAATATCACAGAGTCTAGCCTCTCCGAAATTCTGATGTTCAAGTCACAGCCCATTACGGTTTGATCAGTGGCGTCCTCACCCTTAATACATTTTATGCTATAGCAAACAAATTAGAATCTATAGTCCATTAGTTACCTATCTCAGACTATTTATTTTGAACCAAATTGTGCGGTTGAATTCTGGGACTTCTTGTATATATGTATATAAAATATGAAATGCGCACAACGTGCATATATACTACTGATTAGGAGATGAGATTTTTACCAGGTTTTTGCCTCATTTTCCATTCCAAGCCCAGTATATCTGCCGACCAAAGGGAGATATTTTGACATGTAATACATTTAAAAGTAAGTGTGAGTGCATGTGATAACTTAGGACATATGCTCACACTCACACACATACGCCACTGCCACTAATACCACCAAAATGGTGGAATTGTAAATAACCAGATATGATCGGGTAGATATTATGCAACGTTCAAATCGTTCGCTTTTTCCCATTTGAATTGTATAGAGGGAATTCTGGCATGCCATTACGCGTATAAGTGGCATTCTCCGATGCAAGACCACATTCGCCTTGGTCCGGCAATACTTTCATGTTTTGTGTTGTACGTTCCTAAAACATCAGAAAACGTTTTTAAAAAATGTTCGTCTTTTAGAAGTTTATCTGCTTCCTGAGAAAGTATTTGAACACTGAGGACTTAAAATTACTACGAATACAGAACATCTAGTAGCTAGAGTAAAGTGAAAGGAAACCAATTTACCCCAAAGGTCTATCAAGAAACTTAGTAACTTATTTATTTGGGGTCGACACTTCAGGAATTTGAAGGAGGAAAGAAGCGCAATAACAATTCTGAATGCTGTAAGAAAACCAAAGTTTTAGGAGCATGTGCAAATGATGGACTCTATTGGCTAGACAGAAATACAAGATTAATGGAGTTCGTATAGGAACTAGGGTAAATTTAGAAGTGTGAAAGTGGAGGAGCCACAAATTGAAAACCTGAAACATTTTAAGATTTTAGGGGAAATTACGTTAATGGGTCGGATGAAGAGAGACGGGATTAGAAATTTCCTTAAAATGAAAGAAGAAGAAGGTACACATTATGGAAATCCATTGTAGCCCAAATGGGGTACTGTAACGTTGAGAAGTGCGGAAAAAGTTCTCGAAACTGAAAAAATAAGGTTTAATTGCAAAATCGATTTACCTATTAGAAGCTAATGCAGGGAAAATAAGGTTTTTCATTGAATTATCACTATCCATAATCTGAGAAAGAAGGATTGGACTGAAACGCCAAATAATAAATAATGCAGGTAGTAGATAAACAAGGGGCCAATAAGTTTCAGCACATTATTTGATCTCAGCAAGAACCCAAACCTCGGGGTTTTTAAATTGCGGTTTTATATGATTTAACTTCACAATTCTCAATCACTGGCCATAGAATTTCAACGAGGAACTTCTATTTATGTCATGGCATCCATTTTAATAAAAGAGAACCCGCGTTCCGGGTCATTTACAGCAATTACTAGTCAGTTGCTCCGAGTTTATTTGGTAGTGATGTCCGCTACGTTGAATCATCTAGTGTGTGTCGAATATATACATAAATATTGCTTCCCAAACTCGTTACGGCGGCCAAACTAGGAGATACAATAAAGGCACTAGTGGGCTGGGTCCAGAGCTTTATGCTATTAGTTTATTGATGAACCTGGAGGTGGATCTACAAAGGTTGGGAAAGGCCTACAACCTCACAAAACGATTCATATCAGTGAAATGTTAAAAGCCTTCCGTAGTGTTTTAACTATTGGCTCTCGTAAAGAGGTTGCAACATTCCTCAGCGGCTTCTCTTATTCTACTAATTATGGTGGAAAATCGAGTAACTTCCATCAACTAATCAAGCATATCTCATTTTATATAAGCTGAGCGAAGAAAACATTTTACGCTGACAGCCTGATATCGTTGAGCGTTTGTAACATGAAAAGTTAACCTTTGCAATAATCTATAAGTAGGAGCTTTAATGCTATGTAAATAGAGGCGTATGCAGTTGGAACTTTTCATCGCATTTGCGATAATAATGAAAAGTAATAGATTGTTTGGTCGTCTCCTTAGCGCGGTGGTAGCGCAGCTGCTTACCAAGCGGGAGACCTGGGTTCGATCCCCAGTACCGACGTGGGAATTTTTCCCCCGCTGGGAGACCTGGCCCGGTGTGCACTCAGCCTCGTAAGGTCCCTGGGGTGCCAATTGAGGAGCTACTTGATGGAGAAGTAGCGGCTCCAGCTCATGAGGACCGCATTAACCGGCCGGGGGGACTCGAGGCGCTGACCACGTCTCACCCTCCAATACTGCACCCCATCCATGACGTCTGTAGTGGACCGAGATGGGGGACGCAGAGGCCGGGCGGTAGGCCAATGTTCCCTGTGAGCTGTCGTGCTATGGAGTTATTTATAATAGATTGTTTCATTGCTCAACCTGTGGGGTAACATATTCATTTCAAAATAAATAATGCTATTACATCTTTATATGTAATTTTAAATTAAACCATTTATTTTAACTGCAGTAAAATTTTGGGTATACACTAAGCACGGTGGTCTAAATATATACAAGCGGAAACAAGTATTTTCTGTCACAAAACAAAAATTTTGTGCAGAAATAAATGCTAAATATACTTGAAGACAATTTTTATACGCCATGTATGTTATTTTCTTCCTAAGAAGTCTTTCAGGCGAAACTTAATGCACGGCGGCCTAAAAACAGGTTATGAAATACACATATGCTTTTGGAAATTCTTGAGAATTTTCGGGTATGTTATTTGTGTTTTCTTTCTTACTTTTTTCTTGACTGTAAAGTTTCTTAGACAGCTGTCCAATTTGCGGAATAAGTGTTGCTGCAATGGAAGCTCTACAGCTTGTCGCTTAAGTAAATTCATGTTTTAAATAGACCCTATTCAGTAACATAGTAACAGAATATTTATTTGATCACTCATTACCATTGCAAATTACTTCATTGTCAATACACTTTTCGACTTCGAAACCGAAAGGATAAGCCTTTTTCTGGGTTTTCCCTTATCCTGAGAAAATGAATTTGAGCAACTCTAAGCTCGTCCTCCGTGGTCATGGCGTAATATGATACGCTCTGGTTCCCAAGGTCGCGGATTCAAGCCCGGTGGTGCATAATGGATTTGTGTAGAAGTAAAAATTCTTAACATGGTTTCCTTCGCAAAGGAAGTAAAGATGTCGACCTTGTGTCGTAAATTTACAGCTCAAGCCTGATATAGAGGTCTCTGAGCAAAATTAAACGGTCTTCCACGCCCAATATAGAATGGGGCACTAAGACCCACAGTCGTTAGAAAGTGTCCTCCATAAATGGAGAAAGAAAGAAAAAATGTTTAAGTTCTATAGACTTCAGACCCATTTAAGCATAATTTCACCGTATGACTTACTACGCTAAAGGACGTTAAAACTAAAAATAAATAAATAACAGTTCCTTAAAGGTCTTGGTGCATTGTTCATTGATTTTTTTCTCTAAAACAATCAGGAGAGACTGCATTAAAAATTTCACGTACGTTGTACTATCCAACAAACCTTCTCTTCGTTGTAATATGATTTCCAAAAACTCCATACAGTGATCATAGTTCTAAGATGTAAGCAATTTTTACCCGCTCTTCTACTCAAAGTACCGGAAATATTTTTATCGGTAAGTGGTATAATAAACTGTGAATGATAAACTTGTATTTCCTAATACATCTATGCATATTTTATTATAATTACATTACGTAAATTAGGTATCGATTAACAGCAGTTGTTTGCACGAAAATTGTTGGTGGCGGAAGGGGGGGACAACATGGGCGTTCTATTAGCAACGTGTTCGAGTGTGTGTTTTAGAGAGATTTTGTGTCGACAGTTCACATAGCAATTTTGTGTTTGTTAACGTAATAGTGAGATCTACTATGCGCACATCTTTTCTTGGGTGCTAGCTTTACGGGGTAGTGAGGGCCGGGGGGAAGAAGAGAGAGATCGCCCGCTTGCCGTTCCGCAGTATTGTCAGCTACGGAAAGTTTATCTCTTTGAGGCCTTCAGCTGTTAGAGTGAACAGGTTATTTAATTTACCGCGAACTAGCTGAATTATTACACAAAACACAGCACATCTGCATGAGTGTGAACTCTGGGATCTACAGACAGAATGAAACAGCATTGAAACCTTAGATGTAGGTTGTATAGCGTATTGCATGTCTCAATTTGTCGCTCTGCTGTGCTTCTGAAATTTCAGGAAACCTACCGAATGGATACTAGGGAGCCGAGCGCATGTACATATGTCCAAGTACAACCTGCAGATAATGCAGTAATATACATTTTGTATTTCAAATCAAAACGTTCTAAAACTGTCAATATGAATGTCTTTTTTTTTTCTTTTTCTTTTTTTTTCTGAGATTTTAAGAAAACTTTACTGCAGGGATGCTGAAAATGTTAAATGTCTAATCCACATGGAAAGCTTTTAATAATCTAAACAAAGATAAAATGTTATTAAAAACTGAAAACAATATTATATAATCATGCACTTTTGTTGTTGGTAGAATAGGAATAATAGTTTTTACATAAACAAAAATGATACATTTATTTCTGTGTACTAGAATAATTTTTCAATGGCAATTTTTAATCAGTTCTTACAGTAACGAATTTATGAACTATTATTTCATTAATATAATTATAGTTTCAAGGATTATAGGATGTAAAAAACCCAGACCAATAATTTCCATGAAAACTATATAATTATATCATAAAGTTTCTTTTCCTTCATAAAAACCTTTTTATATCTTGAAAACGTCTTCTATGTGCAATAGACAATTAAAATTGTCAGCATTTATTTAATAAAACGTTAACAATGTCTCACAAACAAGCTATTGATAGGCTTAGAACTTTTTCATTTATGGTGCAAAAAAGTATATCCCTAGATTATTTGTTAAATGTACTTAGATGTTATTTCCATAAGAACTACGTTATTTGTATCGACTGTTCAAAATGTTAACCACGTTTTCACAGGGACGCTTAATTCCTTCAGATTACATTGCTGGAAATTCAGCGCAGTTGTTCTCGCGGTATAT
Organism: Hymenopus coronatus; assembly: GCA_030762935.1. Lineage (NCBI taxonomy): Eukaryota > Metazoa > Arthropoda > Insecta > Mantodea > Hymenopodidae > Hymenopus > Hymenopus coronatus. Next base: position 66,900,075 of record CM060896.1, on the reverse strand, counting down.
TTTCAGTCGATTATAAGTTATACTTCATACTTTACACAGAACATAGGGACACACATCTATTCAAAGATAGAAAAAATCTCACACAAGCTCACGAAAATAAGATTCTGGAATCAGCGGTACGCCCGATTAAAAAAAAAAACACTGCCCATCGAAATGTTAAAAGAAATTTGGTGGATACGCTGTTCCCTGTTCACTATTTGCACATGGTGGCGAACTCGCAAACTAGAAATTTTCTGATCAAGAAACCATGTAAATTATTTTTGCCTTTTATCTTTGAATTTTTAATGTATTTATTTGGGTTTAAAAATCTTCTTTTAAACATTTAGTTAAGTAATTAGTGAATATTAATAATACATTAATCGATTTACTTTTGTTTTGTTTTAATGTTTGTGTTATCAATAATTTTTCTTAATTATTAGTTCTAATTTAATTAGAATGTATATGCCGACAAGGCGGATGGAAAATAATAATAATAATAATAATAATAATAATAAATAATAATAATAATAATAATAATAATAATAATATATACATAGTATATGATATATTATTTGGAAAATTGCTCATGCCAATGGTATTCACTTGTTTACAGTTTGTGTCTTTGGGTTACCTATTTCATTTAGGTTTTCACGCACACATTCACTCTACCATTTATATTTCCAGAGAGAATACGGAATAAACCTGGATAGTGAAAAATGCCCACACCCAGTCGCAAATCGAAGCCTGGATCCTTCGCACAGCAGCCAGGTTTCCAAAGTTTATATTTTGCTGCAATAGTTGAACACTGCTACCAAACAAGATGGTGTGTGAGGCTCGAATTCTGAAATTCTGCTTGATTCCCGGTGATCGCTCTTCCTGACTATGGTTTTATTGTGATTTATCTGGATCGGTAGGCGAACGCTCACAAGTAGCTCAAACGTTTTTTATTAAAATAATATTATAAAATGACAAAAAAAAAATTGACTGAGCAGGATGACCGCATTCGAGAGGTCCCACGTTCAAGTACCGTTTATCAATATGACCTAGGGTTTTTTTTTTTGTTCTTTTTTTTTATATTTAGGCAAATCTGGATGAAATAATTTGATCTGCGAATTTTCCTATCACCCTACATTTCATTTCCTTCTTCTTTACCAGGTATTGGCACCCATCCTGGATATGATCTGACCCAAATTAGATTGCTCCTCGAAAATCTACTGACCTTCGGCATTGATTTATATGTCCTTGGGGGTACAAATCCTACAAAGAGGACGCTAATCCCAAAAAGAGTAAGAATAAGACAAAATGTTTTTCTTGAACTTTCTGTGAAAGCCCTTCAAGGCACATATATGAAGAAGTTTTGTATAATTTTGTTCCTTTTCTATTTGACTTTCCTGTCATTCATTTCCTTCTCATAAGCTGTTTGAAGGTTGCGGTTTGGCGGCGGAGATGCGCTTTGTGGGACTTTCTGCGGCATCAGTGGGGATACTCTCGGCTCACTTTAGGCTACTATGGGACCTGTGGGTGGACTTGAGTGGCATGTTTAATTAGGTAACGTTAGGGACACCGTTCACACCGTCCTTCGGGGTTTCCCCTCGTCTCCTTTTCCAGGGCGCTTCGGTGCTCTGTCCCTTTTTGGAGACCCCTCTGAATATGTTACTTTCTTTTTATTTTAACATTTGTGACTTTATGACTTAGTATACTCCAACGCGCACGTGGCATTATAGTCGATTTATTGTGGCTACATCCCACAAGGATGCACGGTGACACATTGAAATTATTTTTGCTAGTGTTTGCTCGCTTTTCTACTATGGCATCATATGCGATGACATAGATAAGACATGAAACGAAGATGAAGCACCCGTGGAATGCGATGACGGGAAACAGGAGAACCGGAGAAAACCCGTCTCTGCGCCGCTTTGTTCACCACAAACCCCATATGCGGTCGCTTGGGATCGAACACAGGTCTCCTTATTAGAGAGGCGAGTGGTCTAATCACTCGGCCACGGCGCGGCCGACACATTGGAGTGAAGGAGAGTAGATGGCCGCAGGCAGACAGGTCTCAGAGACACGCAGAAATCATTAACATTTCCAAGTTTGAATAACAGAGCCAGGATTGGGTTTCAGCGACCCTGGCAGGTGAGACAGCTCTCTCTGGCGTTCACGAGAATAATTCTTTCCATAGGGCAAACAACTGTAGAACCAGAAATCGCACTTGAAACATGAAAAGGGAATGAATTAAAGGAGTGTCGTGATAGAACCCATCACCCAATAGAGCATTTGCCTCGGTAACTAGAAGAAAACCACGAAAAAACGAGTGAACGAATGGAATCGAACCAGGGATCTCCCGAGTTTCTCATTCACGGAGCCATCAGGCTCGGCGATTTTATGATTTTCTCTCTTGAGTCCCACAGGTAAGCCTAATGAACTACCTCTCAATAGTCTTAGCTTGCTTATGTGGTGAAGAGGAAACATGGAATCAAATTCTGGCAGAATGTGGAGAAATAGAATTACTAAGCAAACCACAGTTTCTAGATTGCAGTAGGAGAATGAAAGCTTTTCGGAAGTAATGTCAGACATGAGTGACATAAATTGATTTCATTTCTAGCTAGGATTCGACAAACGAGGTCAATTTGCTATGGAGAAACGAACAGGATTGTATAAAATTAATACTAAATTTGTAATCTTGTCTAATTTTAATTTATTTATAATCTATTTTTACTATCTACTATCTACATGGTAGATATAGAAAGTATTGCAATCCATCGAAAATTCTGTATCAACATTTTAACGAAAATATATGTTTTCGCTTTCCTGAATCTCATGAAAGAAAAGCTCCGTGTGTGTACGCGTGTGTGTGTGTGTGTGTGTGTGTGTGTGTGTGTGTGTGTGTGTGTGTGTGTGTCTGAAAAGCAGAACTCGGAAACTAAGATTTGGATAAATACCTAACTTATTTTAAGTTTAGTATCTTTAATAATTGACATGAAGATTTTCCTCAAACTTCCATTAACCCATCGTTTACATAAAACATTTTTCTAATTATGTATGTTTTTCAAAAGTGGTTTTATTTTGTATTAAAATGATATTTAATAGCAAACAATGTGTATCCTGAATTTTGTGCCAGTAAGTTGTGAACTCCTATTCATTCGAAAATAATTTTGTATAACAGATAAATCGTATGAGAGAGACAATAAAGTACTGAGCAAAAATTAAAGATATTTAAAAAAATATACAGTTTATTTCAAAAAACGGTCTTTGTGGCAATGCTTTAATTTTTCTTGGTCATGGAAAGAGAGTAAAATTTCAAATCCAGCATATAGTGACCAATTTTAAATTTTGGCCTACAACGGCAAGTGTAGTAAAACTATTTATACGAACTGTTTCCTGATGAATCTAAAGTAGACGGAAAAAATAAAGCCTTTGTCACAATAGCTTGAAGAAAAATACAAAAGAGTAATAAATAAAAGTACTTTAACAAATGATTTCCTTATTTAAACGTGAAAATGTCAACAGACAGACATAGTTATGAAAGATTAAGTCCAGATATTTTTCTATGTGTGCATTAGTATTCATTGATTCATTGTTACCTTGCTGCCTCTGTTTTTCCCCCTTTTTTCATTCCCTATTATTTAGTAGGCAGTAACCAGATGCACTTTGACGCGACATTTCGCTAAACCAAAAATAAAATTCATTCTAATTGCCTTATATTGAGAAAATGAGTAAAATTTGTGTTAACTTGATGTTTTTAACCTTAAAGTGGAAAGAAACATATTTACAGAAAATGTTCATAGACGTTATCAAAGGCACGATGTTACGTTAAAAATCTGATGTGTTCCATTCACATTACTTTCTCTAAAACTATGCAGTAAATTATTGTAAAAAGGTTATACTTCTATCTACTTCCTGCTAATCGAGAAAAAGTTAGCAGAAATAGTCTTTCTTATATTACTTGCTTCCTTGTAAGTAGATGCGAAATAAGGGAGTACCATAGGTTAAAGTGATGGTCAAAAGCTGGTTGCTATGTGACTGAAGTTCCTTTATTTTTATGGACACGAGTTCACAAAGTCCTGTATGAGAAAAGTATGTTTTTTATAGCTGAAACCTAAAACAAGGAATATCTCAAAAACAATCAACTCCACGAAAAAAATGTATATAACATAAATTAAGTGTTTTAAAGTGCTCTTCATTTGTTGCGTGATAAGTTTTTGTCCTCTTACGGTTTGCAGTTATGAAAAATTCCCTAAAATTGACCCAGAATAAAGTAGTCTTCAGAGGCTATTCCCAGAAAATTCAAAATATACATTTTATTTGTCAGGTAAAAATCTTTAATATACGATATTTTAATCAAAATCGTTAGAGCCATTTTTTAGAAAATCAACATTTTCAAAAAAGTTCCATGTAAAGGGTAGTTTTGGGTGGGGTTATTTTTCTCAAGATCTTCGTGTCGCATCCCTGGAAGATACTAAACTGAAATACCAAGTTTGGTATTTTACCGATTTTTCGTTTTTGAGTTATCATGTTCACAGACACACGGACACACACATACGGACCTTTTACTGAAAATGTCTTTTTTGGATACAGGGGACCCTAAAACATATATTTCCGGTGAAATATCGGTATCGAATTTTTGGGGCGAGTGCAATACCTTCTCTATACACTATGTACATAGTTCGTATAGAGAAAGTAATAAACATGAAACAAGAATGTGGTGGCTAAAATATATTGCCTACTAATTTAAGAATAGGTAGATTATTTCACGTCTCGTCCATGATCGTTAGTGTTTTGTCAAATCCATATGGTAACATGGATATAAATCTTGTGCAACTTTCCTTGCATTAGCACCACAGGTCATCGCCGTGAGATGATGCGCAGCGTGAAGTGTGTCGAATTGCTTCTCACACTATGTAATTATGTACTGCCCTCGCGGGGAAAGCCGGGCCATACTTTATTATTTATTTACTTATTATATATTTATTTATTGGCGCCCAGTCAGAGAGCGTGCCCACTGTGTTCTTTCGGTCACAAATTCTAATTTCGCCACAGGCTTCACGCTTTTTTGGGCACTTCATCCATAAAAACATTCATCTTTGGCAATTTGTTGCGATCAAGTTGGAATTCAGCCCACTCAAATATTAATAATGACAAATGCGTCATGTAAAACGCTTATTCAGACACCTTAGACTATTAATTATAACAGGGTTCGTTGTGTGCAAAAACTGAACCTAAGCTATCATTGGATATTTCGTTGGCGTTTGAACAAGACTCAGGGATACAAAACAAAAAGATCCTACATAATTGCCAGCTTATTTTTCCATCTCCAGTGACAAGTAACTGCCTGTTTTTAAAGTCTTTATCACAATCTTATGTTATAGTTTCGTTTTTTTTCTGCAATAATTAAATGCTACTTCATTTTGTTTAATTACTTTCTTTAATAACTAACAATAGACAGAGTACGTACGTATTGCACTTCTCTCAAAAATTCGATGAAAAATGTTACCAGAGATACACCTTTGAAGCCGCCTGAATATAAAAAAAAAAGAAAAAAAGATGTGTGTATTTATTGTGGAAGCAATATTAAAAACGAAGAATAGTTTAAACGCCGAAATTTGTGTTTAAATTTAATGTTTTCAAAGATTTATCATGAAGATGTTCATGAATTCTCCATTCACAACTATCCTTTACACGAAACCTTTAAAAAAACTAATGTGTTCCATTCACATGACTTTCTCTAGCTGTTCCACAAACAAAAGCTTTCTCTACAAAATATTTTTCTTTTATCTACGCCATGCTAATCAAGATAAACATTGTCAAAATTAGTCTTATTACTTACTTCTTTGTAACTAGAAGGGAAATAAGGCAAACCACATAGCTAAAGCGACAGTCGGATTTTTCAAAAGCTCGTCACTAAGGGAAACAATTGAAATTCGGTTCTCTGCTTGCTAGGAGTAAACAAAAGAAGACGAAAAGAAAGATGTTTCCCGTTTGAGAACAGCTTGTTCCTTAAAACTGGAACTAATAACTCGGAATATCCCAGAAAACGGTTAGCTCTATCAAAAGAATGTAAATGACATAAATTGTTTATTTTATTGAGATCAACATGTTTTTTTAGTAAGTTTTTAGCTATCTCTTACGGTTTCATTCACATAACTTTCTCTACCCATTTTTCAACTAATTATTCTTACAAAGGCTTAGTCTTCTTTCTACTGAATTTAACTTCTTTAAGTTGTTAAATCAGTATAAGAGTTACTCTTATTTATTTTAGATAAATATATGAGCTATTTTCATCTGGTAATTCTGTCATTTACTTAAAAATCATATGCTGTCCATTCACATGACTGTCTATCAATTCTGCAACGAATTATTCCTACAAAATCTTATTCTTTTCTCTACGTCATGCTAATTGAGATAAAACATTAGTAAAAATAGTTTTTTCTTAGTTTCTTCTAAGCAGAGGCGAAATAAGCGAATACACTAGGTAAAAGGGTTATCAAATATTTTGCGACTGGTTTTGAAATTCGCTACTCTTTACAAGGGCAGGAGTAAAATAAAAGCAGAATACGACTTCTTCTTTGAGAAAAGCATAAATATTGTAAAATTGAGACCAATAACAAGGAATATCTCGGAAAGGGTTAGTTCTAAGAACGTATAACAAATAGATTGTGTGTTTTGATATCTACATTTTTTGTGTAGTAAACTTTTTTCTATCTCTTATGGTGTACCACTTATACTAAACACATTGCGAATGAAGAGGACTTCAGAGGTTATTCCCAGAAAGTTTAAGATATACATTTTATTTGTCATATAAGTATCTTTATTATACGGTATTTTAATCAAAATCGTTAAAACCATCTTTGAGAATATCAAAATTCTAGAAAAATGTTCCGTGTAAAAGATAGCTTAAGGGCGATATTTTCTTGAAAATCTTCGTGTCACAATCCTTATTAAGTTTAATATTTAATGGAATTTTGGTATTTTAGCTATGTAGTCCACGGGCACACACACACACACACAAGCATACACACATACACAGACTGATCTTTTTTATAGAAATACGTTGCTTTTTTGAGTCAGGGGTTTTTAAAACATGTTTTTTTGGTGAAATCCGGTATACAATTGTGGGTGGGGTACATACAGTCATTACCTACTATGTGCATTATATACACGTGCTAGAGAAAGTAAAAAGAGCTGCATTTTAGCTCCGTATGTGAATTATAATGCGACAAATAGAGCAGATTTTCCTTTCTGGCGACATATTTTTTTCATGCCCTTTTTTATATAGAACCGCCTATAACGTCCCCACTTCTTCCATCTGGAATAGCAAATACTTCCAACTTATCGGAGCGTAGAAAGAGCGTAATATCGAGATGGACGCTGAGAATGTTATACTTGCTAAACTATTTTTACGAATAGAATCCCATTTATAAATTTTGCATTCATTTCATTATTATTCAAATTAATGATTTTGTGCATGTAATTTCTTGCACTAGGTGATTGAACTATTTTAATTTTTTATACGTAATTGAACTTTTAAATAACATTATTTATTTTTATTTCATGGCTCCATTCAGTATGTACCTATATACATATATCCAGTACGCGATATACTCTGCGGTGGATTTGACCTCACCCCTCGAGTTTACTCGCGTTCCCGAATGTCTCTCCGTATTTTAAAGACATTCAATTCATGAATTTAGAGCAAATGCAGAGTTATAGATGGATACGGATATTTTCTAACAAATACATGCCACACATTAATCTATTTAAGCGTCATTCTATTCTTTTAGGTAAACAGAGTACACATATCTCACTGCATTGCGAATGCCCACATTATAAAAGTGCTCCTTACGTGTATACCTTAACTCAGGGAGTTAAATGGGATTTAATGCACTTCTCAGTCTTGTAATCGCAAACACATAAAATATACGAAGTCTGCCAAGAGTGCGTATAAATAATTCAAAATATCGTATGTATACAAGATCAACATTTTAAGCGTTTAAAACACTGATGCGCTCTATCGTTTTAGATGATAGTAAAAGTATTTGATTTTATACACAAGTCATATATTTATACTTTATCAGATAATCGATTAAACCATTAGGTATACTTTTTTTTCTAAATATAAAATCAATCTTCTCCACTCATCCTTCCTTTATGCTTTGCTCTTTCTTGGATATAAGCAATTTATTTAATACTGAATATCATGTTGTTTACTGTAACTCACATTTTCCAACATTCGTTAGTATGCTTCTCTTAATAATCAGATTCTTCTCAACCAATTTATTTTCCTCTTCCTGAACAGTTTCAACAGTATGTCCTTCGTCGTGTTTTTAAACTAATTATATTAATAATTAATTAATGCAATTAATTAACTAGAATAATTAATATATATTTCTATCTGCTTCACATTCTTTCTACACCGTAAATATTTCCAATTTTCGTTCCTTTCTTCGTCGCAAAGTTAAGGTTTCTGTGCTATTAAATTCCACAAGTTCCACTATGTACTTCAGCAATACAATTCTTTAATTCCTTCTTTAAGATTCCACAGAAAATATTTGATTTTCCGCTAAAAGCTTCTTTTCTCGTAGCTATCATCTGACAGTCATCAGTTTTATACTTAAAGTCATTCAATTACATCACACATTAATTGCACACCTAAACAAATAAGCATTCCCGCTCAAGAATCCGTTAAAATAACCAACAAACTGTTTAAACGAGACAGAACAGTTGTGCTATAATTTTAACCAGTATGGACGCGTTGACTGCTGTAGATTTATGGTTTAGCCAGCAGATATAGCTTTCCGTCTCGCCCAAAAACGTACATTTGAGCACTTGGAAAACCGGACTTGCATCCTGTAATACAGACGTACCCTTGGATGGTTGAAAACGAAAATAAATTTCTTTGCTCATTAGTTGACGCAAGTTTTGCATGTACGCCCTGGTAACTCGGAAAAACGCTCTTCAAAATAGGCATGTTAAGATTGTGAAACTTAAAAGGCAGTTATTTAAACTTGCAAATGTTACAGCTCTATCTTTCTTCCTCATTGAAACGTCGTTATTGGTTACTGCACGCACATGTCAATTTCAATTTAATATTGCGTGTTACAAAACGTGTTAAGTTTCTGACCATCAAGCAACACGCTATTCTGGACAGTGGCGGATCTACTAAAGAGTCTGTGTTTGTTATTATTCTTTAAAGTGTGCCTAATATTAACTTACATATACAAAAAGTTAATAATAATAATAATAATGAAAATACTTCACTTTACTGCTGTTTTAACCATAATCTGGTTATCTGAAACAGCGTGGAGAGAAACAAGAAACAAATCTGTTGAATTGCATTCACTGCCTTGCTCCATCCATTCTTTAATAAACTATTCCTAAAGCGGCTGATTCTTCCATATCCTTCACGTTAATTGAGATAAATGTTTATTGAAATGCTTTTATTATCAAAACACAACTCAAAAAGGAAGAATACAGTATGCTTAAGCGATAGTCAACTATTTTAAAATCTGAGCGCTATATGATGGCTTTGAAGTACTATCACTTGCATGATCGGGAGAAAAAAAACAGTCTAATGTGTTCCAGTCATATTAGTTTCTCTATCTGCTCTGCAAACAAACTATTCTTATAACATAATATTCTTTTATCTACATCATGCTATTCAAGATAAACATGACCAGAAACTGTAATCTTACTTACTTCCTTACAAATAGAAGGGAAATGAGGAAATAAAAGCCCAGTTATATAATTTAAAAGTTGTCGCAATGCAGCTGTCATTGAAATTCTCTTTTTATGGCCAGGAGTAAAACAAAAGAAATATTAAACGGATGAAGGCTTTCTGTGTGAGAAAAGTTTAAGAGTTTGAAATTGAAACCAATAACAGGGAATACCGTCGAAATGGCCAGCTCTATAAAAAATTAATAAATAAATTTAAAAAAAACGGTATGTGACATTGTGTGCTTTAACGAGATCTAAATGTTTAGTGTAACTAGTTACGCAAAAATCATTCAGAAGGAGGAGGACCTCGGGGGCTATTCCATAGAAGATCGGGATATACATTTAATTTGGCGTGTAAATGTCGAAAATATTTTTAATCAAAACTCTTATAAATTACTGAAATTAAACATTAAGTTTTGTATAGAACAGAATTTTTGTTTTTGAGCTATCTATCCACAGAGGAAAAAAAACAAAAACAAAAAACAGGCCTCTTTCTAAAAATAATGTTTTTTCGTCTTTCTATCTTTGTTTATTCAAATATTTTCAAATAATGTATCAACAGTGAATTCTCAATATTGAATTTTTGGACAGAATACAATACCTTCTCTATCTACTATATATATTGAATGTACTTACGCGCTAAAGAAAGTAAAAAGAAATACAGCTCCCCATTTGAGAAAATTATAAATTTTTTACACGATGCAACAAATTTGTGGCATTTACCGAACTTGGTGCTATGGATAGGAAGTTGACATTAGCAAGTGCAATGTGGTTGCTCTCAAATAATATATTTCAGTTTATATAAATAAACATCGTGAAAAAAGTAGCATGCAATACGCATTTGGTAAGCACATAACGGAATCTCGAAAATTGAATAAGGAGTAAGTGCTTTGTTTTTCAAAACTCTTTGCTTGATCTGTATCAAGCACTTATTAAACTAATATTGAAGTAGGTACACTACTCCAAAATTCAAAGCAATAACAAGGTATATAATCATGCAAGGTTAAAAAATCTGATATGCTCCATTCAAATGACTTTCTTTACATCTCTGCAATAAATTATTGTTAAAAAGCTTTTTCTTTTATTTACCTAATGCTAATCGAGAAAAATTAGCAGAAAGGATCTTGTTAGTTGCTTCCTTGTAAGTATAAGGGAAATCAGGCAGTAATATAGGCTAAATCGATAGTCAAATCTTTTAAAAGCTGGTTTTTATGTGATTGAAAGACTTTGTATGTATGGACAGAAGTTGATAAATTCCCGTATGAGAAAAGCATAGGTATTTTAAAGCTAAAACTAATAACAAGGAATATCTCAAAATCGGGAAAATCCACGAAAGAAATGTATAAAACATAAATTATTTGTTTTAACGAGATCTACTCTTTTTTGTTAAGTACGCTTTTGCATATTCCTTACGGTTTACCAGTTATTTAAAATTCCGCAAAATTCATCCAGAATAAATAGCTGTTTAGAGTTTATTCCCAGAAACTTAAATATATGCATTTTATTTGTTATGTAAATATCTCAAATATAAGAGATTTTAATCAAAACCGTTAGAGCCATTTTTTAGAAAATCAAAATTTTCGACATTTTTCATGTAAAGGTAGTTGAGGGTGGGGAGATTTCTTTGAAAATCTTCGTGTCGCATCCTTGGAATATACCAAACTTAAATACCAAGTTTGGTATTTAACGGTCTTTTCGTTTTTGAGCTATGCTGTCCAAGACACACACATACACACACACACACACACACAGACTGATGGACATTTTTCTAAAAAGTTTTTTTGTTTCAGGGGGTTTCGAAACATGTATTTCCGGTGAAATCTTGGTATAGTATTTATGGGTGGAATACAATACCTTCTCTATACACTATGTACATAGTACGTGCAGAAAAAGTAATAAAAGTGTATTGACATACACTGTGTATGTTATTTTGTATAGTAAGATTTTGTCTATCTCTTAAGAATTACCAGTTATACAAATGCCATTCAGAATGAAGAGGCTTTCAAAAAATACCATAAAATTAAAGATATACAGTTCAGTTATTATGAAAATATCTTAAACACAATATTATGATATTTAATAAGAAATTTGCTATGCAAAGGGTAGTTTGGTGGGGTAGAGGAGGTTTTTCTTTGATATATTTGCGTGGCTACTCGAAAAATGCGAAACTAAAACAAGTTTGGAATTTAACCGTCTTTCCGTAGTTGAGTTATACCAGGCATGTTCCTGTTTAATGTGTTTTAAAGTTTATCAGCACTGGAGCATACTTTCTATATTTATTGATGTCAAAACCAAACAATTTCTTTTATTAATTATTCATTTTTAAAATACGCTTTAAAGTTAAATGGTAATTGAGCTGTATACTCTATTTATTGACAAAGAGAAACATTTTATTATATTGATCACAAAAGAGTGAAAGACCTTTATGAGCACAATATAAAGGAACAGTTATGACTAAGGATCATGGCTGTAATAGACATTGCATGAAACACGTGTTTAAATACTTTAAATACCAACAGAGAAATTATTACTGACAAGCTGAGTCGGAAAACTAATCCACCACTGCACTTGACTGTAATAAAACAAGTACGTTTCTCCTCGCCATTCGACAACAGAATGTAGGGTAAGTTCCCTTCCCTCCCTAGTTTGAAGTTCATTCCTATACCAGACTTTCTATGCGCATAGACACACGGACACGTGTACGGATTATTTTCTAACAAAAATAAAACAAATAAATAAAAGAGTATGTGGGACCTCAAAACAGATATTTCCGGTGAAATACGAGGGATGTTTTTTCAACCAACGATAGGCTATAAATAAAAGACAAGTTCATATAAAAAATTATTTTATTACCATAAGTTTTGCACACTTATGGTCACTTTTCAACATAATTAACAAAAAAAATTGAGACATTTATCGTATCTGTGCACAAGCTTTGCTATATTCGCCTCAAATAATGTTGCCACCAATGATTTCAAATGAGCACTGACGTTGTATTGAAGATATTCGTTGGTTTGAAAGTGCTGTCCTCCTAGCCTCGTCTGCAGTTCAGGGAAAAGGTGAAAGTTGCTGGGTGCCAGGTCAGGACTGTACGGCGGATGATCGAAAATGCCCCATTGAAATTGTTCAAGGAGCCGATGGGTTGTGCTAACAGTGTGTGGACGAGCGTTGTTATGGATCGACACAATTCCTGAAGCATTCCTCTTCGTTTGTTTTGAATGGCTCTCTGTAAACGTAAACTACGAAGATCTTCAAATCAACGTCAATGCTCATTTGAAATCATTGGCGGCAAGCCATTTTGAAGCGGGTATTGCAAACCTTGTGTACAGGTACGACAAATGTCTCAATCTTTTCGGTGATTAAGTTGAAAAACAACCATAAGTGTACAAAATCTTTAAAATAAAAAAATTGTTACCTATGAACTTGTCTTTTATTTATAGCCTATCGGAGTTTGAAAAAAAACCGGCCCTCTCCTTTATAGAATTTCCGGGTAGGAATGCTTCTCTACCTGCTATGTATTGGTACATAAACTTAAATTAAGAAGGAATGAACAAAAAACAACACAAGATGCTCGAATTCACCTCGATAATTGATGTGTTGTTTTACTCCAAACGTGAATTTCAGTACAGCTACTTAGCATTGCATACAATAAATCCTGACCTCTTATTCCATATTCCAAGAAATATTACACCGTTATGCGAGTTGTAAACTCGAAGCACTTAACAACAGAGTGACAGCAGATTTATGAGGCATGAATCCCTATTCAAATATTTTTCTTCGGCATTTTATTCTATAAAGTTAGACGTTTTTGACCTCCACAAACCCCTTTCGTTACAATTATGTGGTTTTAAGTTTCTATCCCGCATTGATTCATCTTTACAAGTGCGATACACGTAAAGATTCGATACCGAGTTTTTACCGTCAATCCAAAAAATAGGATTTGTGAAAAAAAGGTTTTATTGTTCTGCCATTGAGTGAACCTTCAGATACAGCAAACACATGTATAAAAGCATGAGCTGTGTGCCAAGGTTAACTAGTTGGTTCAGCTGAATATCGTGAAAATAACATTTTCATACTTCAGTTGTCTTTAATGTGAAAATGTTCCTGTGCTGTGTGAGCATTACTACAACATTTTTACCTTCTCTATCAGTATGCACATACAATGTACCGTACCAGAAGGGATTCCACACTTCAGCCATGATGAGGCTTTTTGTATCTATGTCAAACCCCGGGTGAGAGGATGAGATGAGAGCAATTACGGAGGACAGCCGGAACCAGACTGCGACAGGGAGCCATCGTGGAGAGTCCCTAACAGTTCCCAAGCAGTTCTTCATCTCGACATGGTGAGCCCTAGAAGCCCGCGCCTCAGGTTTGAATAAACGACTTCTGAGTATACCGACGACCCCCAGCGCCATCTTGCCGTGGATAGCTGAGTTACCAAAGCACAAACATCTCCACGTGAGGGCGCCACCTCCCTATTTACAGAACATTCAATATATCTATTTTGTTCACTATACCACTCTGAAACATAGCTGATCTTATGGGTTTGGAATTTTCACCAATTCAGAAAATAATCCAGAATAATAAGTTTGTTTAGATTATTACATTTAATTTAAAGAAACATGGAATATATTGGAATGCATTTTAGTTTTGTGCTATTGTAATCAAAGTCGCTTAAACATGTTTAAGAAGAATGCCTTTTTTTCTATGCAAAGAATTTCGATGACAGATATTTCTTGAAAATCTTGTCTTGTAACTTTAAATGGGTCCGACTTTAAAGCATATACTTTTATACTTACACAAGTGTTTGTCTTTTCATGATACCATCCACATATACATTAACTTGCCCAGTTCCCTACAATTCATTTTGGTCTCAGCAAATTCAAAAGGAACATTTTCTATTAATATGTAGAAGAAATATTTTTAATTTATACTGATAAAATATATCAATTTTGTCAGTCCTAAATCAGATTATTGAGGTTGTATGCCATAAATTTGGTGACGTTGATGCATATAAATTGTCATATATTGGTTGAAACAAGTGCAAGTAGTAATTGAACTTTTGTTAAGAATGCCTCCTGAATGATGAATAATGGAGATGAAGTATCTTTCAACCACTGTAATAATACTTTAACTTCCATGTCAAAAGCAGTTCACCTTCTCATTAACTATTCCTGCTACGTCGTTTCCTTTTGTGAGGTCTGGAAAAATGAGGCACTAATAACGATGCATCATTGAGTCCTTTCACCAAGAGAACTTAACCGATCATCTGGTGGGCTTCATGCAGAGAAATTGCTCACAGTATTGTCATTAATGTCTTTTTTAGTTATTTATAGGGTGATATCAGAACTTTCCAAGCAGCGTTCATTGAAATGCACGTGGTACTTTGAAATAAGGCAATCCTCGACCATTTATGGTAGGAGGTTGTTTTACCTGATGAAAAACCATTCCGCGAATGATTAATTGTACAACATAAACTCGACTCCCCAAAAGAGGGCTCTATAAGTTATCGAGATGTATCAATGTGTCATGTACACATCTTCACTGTGTCCTTCAGTGGCGTATTTCGCTTTCACTACTGCCTTAACTTAAGCTAGAACGAAATCAACTCGGGGACATTTAAACAGTCAATGTCTTCACACATGCAGTCCATAATCATGGGTTATAGAAGTAACTGCAATGTAATTAAAAATTCAATTATTATTCTTAAAGTACGCATGAAATAATATTTTAACTTACCTACTTACCGTGGAAAAAGGAGAATGAAATTCAAGACCTTCTTTTCCGGATTTTTTTTCTATCGGTTTCTATTTTGAATCCCATACCCCCATATTGATTCCCATTTAGCGAAAGGAACATAGTTTATTGCTGATCCCCCAATATTGAGTGGACCGGTAGGTATAGGTGGTATCCAACTTGACATCCATGTTTTTTTAAGCTATTTTGTGTAACTAAAGTGTAACAATAAGTTCATGAAAGTGAACATCTCAATACATATCTGCAGTTAGATATTTAATATATGGCAAGCGACACGACGCCAGCCGTCTGCTTGTCTTATGTTCCCAAGGTCGCAGGTTCAAACTCGGTCCAGACCGATAGTTTTTAAATGTGTTTAAAAGCGACAGCCACACCTCATTAGCTTTATTGGCTTGTAAAGCTAATGAGGTGTTGCTGGCTTGTAAAATGATTCCTGCGGGACGAAAATCCGGCACATCGGCACTATAGATGTGATCCTGGCAATTGACAGTGTCGTTAACAAACAAAATACATAATCACCAGGCTTCAAGAATCGGGAATTATCAACTTGGACGTGAAGTAAACATCACAGTACCAAGCCAGTTGGCTCAGGCGTTTTCTCAATAACTGGCATTCGGCATGTCGTGGGTTCGATTCCCGGACCGCCCTCTATCACATCTATGGGATTGTTTAGGAGATTTTCCGAATCACTAGCGAATGCAGGGGAGGTTTCTTCTTTCTCCCGAACTTCCTGCCCTTTCATTTCATCTCCATTTCATTCCAGCACATTCTGGAAGCGGCTTAGTGACGTTGGAGTCGTCTGGGAGCCTAGTGAGTTTTGTCAGGCCTATGGAGTGGGATTCTAGTGCTCCCCACGTCAAAATGAAGAACTGTTTGGACTATGCTAATGACGCACCATGGTAGCTCTTTTCCCATGGTCCAATTTCGGCCGCCCATTGATCGTGCACGTTATATCATCATATTCTCCTGGGTTCTGACGTACAATAAGTCCATAGGTGGTTGCAGCGTGGAACCTTCTCCGGATTGTATCACAGTTCTATACAAGTTTAAAGAACTCAACTCACACTGCAAGCAAACATACTAGGTTTGAAAATAAGATATAACAATATATGGACCGGCAGTGTGGCGTATTTGCAAATAATTCAAAGTAATTTCAGGTCATGTGTGGGAGAGTGTGGGATGTATTTGATGTCGTCACCCCAATGTTTTTCATGGAGGACAGGAATAGACTGACCAAATGCCAGAGCTTGTCACTGGAATAGTTTTTCCATGATTACTAGAACAAGTTCACACTAATATGTTTATTTTAGTACAAAATTGTCTTTGTCTATTAATGAAACAGTGCATGAAATTATTACTCACTTGAAGTACGCCATCAATGAATTCTACACTTACCTTATCGTTAATCCTATCAGCCCAAGTTATTCTGGTTGTAGCTTAGGACTTCGGTCATCATAGGTGCCCAAGAAGTAACTTATCAGCACAGATAACTTTATTCCTGTTTCTTCAACAGAGATTGTATCCAGCTGTCCGAATATGTTAACCTAATATTCTGTAGGCTCCAAGACACGTGAGTCGCCGCGTAATAGGAAAGGGTGACCCTCTAATATTGTTATGGGTTTAATTATGAAATAGAAAAATTATTTTATTCATTATTTGTTATTCATTTTATATGTTTTTGGGACCAGGATTACATATACTATAGACATACGTCCGATAAGCAGTTAAGAGTAGGCAATGGTGTATTTTAAATTTTATGTTACATTTGACTCATACCATTTTTAAAATCAATTTTTATGTATTTGATAAACTTTTTAATAGTAATATTATTAGCGACATTAAGTATTTCGTTTAGGTAGATCGATATTAAGTGTAAATTCAATATAACATATTATATAAATAGTTTCTCTGGTCTATAAGTGCATTCTCACAAACGCTTATTTTACTATATAAATAATGTTACCTATTTGAGATAGACATTTGCAGAAATAGTTAATTTTATAATACAAATAAGTATTGGTATATTTTAAGAACTAGACGCTATATGATAGCATTAAACTGCCATACTCTTTCCACGCAATCGCGATAAACAACTGAATATCTACGAAAGTAAGATGGGCGTTTTCAAAGAATACCGAGTTTAAGCCCAATGATAGATGTGCGCGTTCACATAACAATAATTCGGAACAATACGTCATTGCACCACCGAGTTCAACACAATCCGAACAACTGCCTTAGGGAGGAGCTCAGAATGTTCGCCCCAGCCTACTTCTATTAACGTTAGAAGTAAGTAAATAGGTGATGGACAGGAAAACTCTCGGGATTCTTAAGTATTTATTGTGTCGATATACTGTACAATGCAACATTTGTTAGGAATAATATGTTTTTAGTAACATTTAAAAGCTTGAGAAGTGTACCATTTCTTTAAAAATGAAAATAAATTGCAAAAAAAATGTTATTTTGTTATATGTTTGATCCCCTGTTGCAGAAGTATTTAAAGTAACGTATGTCCTATTTTTAAAATAAAACCTAAGGAATGTCAGTTCTTTGATAATTCTTTCAGGAACACACACACGCACATTCACTGTACATATAATATATACTTGCATTCATGTGAGAAGTATTTTTAATATAAGGTCTCATTTGTAATAAAGTACTCACTACTAAATATTCTTATTTTTGATAATTAATGTTTAGCAAATTCTTCATACTTCTTTATACTACTTACGAATGTTTCTCGAGCAGGTTTTGTTGCCTTTAAGTGCAGAGTTCTATCGGGGGCATTTCCCTACTTAGAGCATATTGCCTATCGGCAATGGTGTTAACTTATGCACTGTTGTCGTTGAGGTTTCTATTAGGTTCGGCTGATAAGATCCGGGCCCCTTAATGAAAACAGCTTTTACTTTTTTTTGCTTTATCTCTCACCATAATTTCCAGAAATGCTAATTCATTTGTCATATCGATGTTCTAACTTAATTAAACCATCTCTGTCGTCCGATTTATCAAGGTCCTCAAAATAGATGTTTACTGCATCAATGACCTCATCGTTGCTGTGAAATCTTCGTCCTCCAAGACATTTTTTGAGGTTTGGGAGCAGGTGTTAGTTACTGATTTGCCGAATAGGGTGGATGTTCAAGCAATTCGAACTTTATTTCGCACATTTTCCCCATTGTAATGACTGTTCGATGGCCCGAAGCTTGGTCGTGATGAAACAGGATTATTTTTTTGCCAAATGATGTCCTTTTCTTTTCACCTGATCACTCAAACGTTGCCGTAAGTTTGATTAGTAATCATCAATGATACTTTTACCCTTTTCCAAGTAATCAATAAAAATAATTCCCTGAGCATCCCAGAAAACAATCGCCATAACCTTGTTAGTTGACAAAATTGATTTTGCCTTTTTTGGACATGGTTCATCTGGCGCAGTTCACTGTTTTGACTGTGATTTACTTTATGGAGTGTAGTGATGTATCCAAGTTTCATCCTCGGGAATAAGCTGTCTCAAAATTTCACTGGGATTTTTGCGGTAGAGCTCCACATTCTTAATAGAAAGAGTTTTTCTTTGCAACTTTTAATCAGGTATCAACAAACGTGACATCTATCTTGCACAGGCCTTGTGAAAGCCCAAAACATTATTAAAAAAATTTCCTGCACGTTCTTTTGGTATATTTACAGCCTCTGCTATCTCAAACAACTTTAATAGCGGTCATCCAATACTAAACGATGCATTTTTTTAATGATCTCTGGAGTTGTCACTTCTACAGGGCGTCCAGAGTGAGGCTCATCACTTTTGCTCGTATGTCCCATTTTAAACTCTGCAACCCACCTTTTAATCATTGAATATGAAGAGGCGTTAAGCCTTGATGCGTTAAGCCTTTCAAATGGAAGTATTTAATCACTCCTCGTTTTTTCAAATCTTCCATTTTCATAATAACTCTAAAGTTGTCTTGTTTAAAATGCTGTCATTCGAAAACTAAACAAGCTATTGATCTGTATCTATGGATACAAGTCTAGAGTTAAACTATACAATGCTACCGTCTAACTAGCCTAGTGGCACCATCTCTGTGTGCGGCTCGGGACTTATCAGCCGACCCTCGTGTTTATCTTTAATTTTAATCATAGATGACACATACATTCACACTCACATTGATACTTCCAGACTCTGGGGAGGATACGGAATAAACTGGGTTAAAGAAAAACATCTGTCCACAGCCAGAAATCGAACCTGCAAACCCTCGCGCAGCAGAATGCTATACCGATTGAGTTATGTGATAAGCCTTTTTGAGTACTGGTCTTAGAATGAAATAGGTTCTTCAGAACTTCATCACAGTCCAGACCATTTAGGAAATGTTTTCTGAACTCCATTTCCGGAGTTTAAACTTTCTGTACTTGTAATTAGCTTTGATTATCTCTTAGGACATAGGTACGGAAGCTTCTTGAGCTACACAAATAATGAGCCGCCTATTTTGACAAACATCAAATTAACAATCATTAATGCGAAGAAGCACCATCACATTTACAACACCAATGTCAATTTCCCCTGAAACCAATGATACCAATAGTACGTTTTTTGTGCTAGGTCTTAAATACCGAAAACTGTATGATAGAAACTGTACACGCTGGCTATATGAACCGGTGGCAAACTTAATGAAAAGCAACCATTATATTGAATTCTATGGCACAATGTGAAATTGAATAACTATGAGTCTATGTACATAGAAGAAAAACTTAGTATGCGAATGAAATAAAAAATCTGATGTGTACCATTCACATGACTTTCTCTACATCTCTGCAACAAATTATTCTTAAAAACTTATACTTCTATTTACTTTATGCTAATCAGGAAAAATTAGCAGAAGTAGTCTTATACTTGCTTCCTTCTAAGTAAAAGCGAAATAAGGGGGTAGCATAGGTTAAAGTGATAGTCAAAAGCTAGTTGCTATGTTACTGAAGTTCCATTGTTTGCATGGACAGCAGTTGACAAATTCCTGTATGAGAAAAGGCAGAAACCAAAAACAAGAAATGTCTCAAAAACGAGCAATTCCACGAAAATAAGTATATAACATAAATTGTGTGTTTTAACGTGCTCTACATTGACCGTGTAGTAAGCTTTTGTCCATTTCTTCCGGTTTAGCAGTTATTCAAAATTCCGTAAAATTCATCCAGAATAACGTACTCTTCAGAGGCTATTCCTAAAAAATTTAAGACATACATTTTATTTGTAAGGTAAATAGCTTTAATATATGATATTTTAATCAAAATCGTTATAGCCATTTTCGAGAAAATAAAAATTTTCGAATGAAGTTCCATATAAAGGGTAGATGGGGATGGGGGGATTTTTCTCGAAAGATACTAAACTTAAATACCAAGTTTGGTATTTTACCGACTTTTCGTTTTTGAGTTATCGTGTTCATAGACACACGGACACACGGACATACGGACATCACCCCCCCCCACACACACAGACCTTTTTGTGAAAATGCTTTTTTTTTTTTGGATACAAGGGACCCTAAAACATATATTTCCGGTGAAATCTCGGTGTCGAATTTTTGGGTGGAGTGCAATACCTTCTCTACACACTATGTACATAGTACGTGTAGAGAAAGTAAAAAGTAATTAACCAAAATATTTAGTAGTCCTTATTTTATTGCATATCAGACACTGGTTCGAAGCATATGTAGTTGACTTATATGATATTAAGATTTAGAAGTTATCTTTTCAAAATATTTTTTTCCATTTCTTAAGTGTATAACAAATTTAAACCCATAACAAGGTGCCATGGCAGTGTGTTGTATGTTTATATACAGTATAAAATTATAAATATATTTATATCATATGATTATATAACTTTTAAATGTGTTATCCAGTCTGAGATAATGTATTAAGTACGTTACTGTTCAATACTCATTCAAATGAAAGATCAGTACAACATTTTCGGTTATAGTTTTTATTTTATGCAATATACTTTTTCAAACTGAAGAGAAATAAGCTGAATACAAATCATTACAATCCCGCCAATCTTAAATCTGAACAAGTCATGAAACTATTCAGCATGATTATCTCTTTTAGAGTATTGTCAGCTTTTATTCAATCAACACACCTATGTGATTGGAATAAGTTACTAAATTCTCCCCGAGATCAAATTAGGAATTTCTATGCATAAAATATAACACATGTTAAATAACACTATTTATTTTTTTTTATTTGAGGGGCTAAAGAATGTGATTTGGGCAGTTATAAAGTTTATTCTGTGATTATCGTGTGTTATTAATGACCAAAATATCATAGATTTTTCAGACATCAAATTTTGGTTTTATTTTAAAGGAGATTCGAGTGAGTTTAGGAACAGTATTATACGTCACACCTCGGGAGTATATTAACTTCTCATAGGTTAAGTTAAACCATCGATTCACATCACACTGCGATAGAAAAATACCAGATGTATTCCGTTCACATGACTTTCTTTAACTATTCTTACAAAAGCTTATTTTTCTCTCTGCTTCATGCTAATTATCTTAAAGTATGAACATTATCTTATTATTTATGTTTTTGTAAGCAGTACGGAAATTAGGGGATACACTGAGATAAATATATATTGACATTTTTTAAAAGTACGGTATGCAATGATAGTTAAATTCAGTTCTCTAATCATCACTAGGAGTAAAATAAAAATAAAAACGAATTATTATTTATTGAGGCTTATATAAACTAATAAAACGATGACATACACAGTCATTAAAAGGACAAAAAATAATACAGTTCACTTAAATTATATGTCTTGACAAGATCTGCATTTTTATGAACTAAGTTTATCTATCACTTACATTCACAATGAATTGGACTTCACAAGCTATTCCCAGAAAATTCATTTGATGTTTCATTAAAAAAGAGCCTTAAATATATACGGGATCAGCCTTTTCGAGCACTAGTCTTAGCATAAAATAGGTTCTCCAGAACTTCATTACAGTCCAGTTCATTTAGAAAATGTTTCCTAAACAGAATTTCCCGAGTTAAAACCGTTTTACAGGTTATTCAAAAGTCATCCACAATGAATAAGAACTCACAGGCTATTCACAGATAATGCATTTAATGTTTCATAAAAAACCTTAAATATATTATATTTGAATAAATATCATTAGAGTAATTTTGAGAAAGCCAAAAATTGTGAAAAACTTCCATGTAAAGGGCATTTTGGTGTGGGCATTTTCTTGAAAATCTTCGTGTTTTATCCTTAGAAGACCAAGTTTGTTATTTAGCGGACTTCGTTTTTCGAGTTATGCTGTTCAGAGAAACACGAACACATACAAAAAAAATTCTAATGTTTTGTTATTTCCCAAAATTTGTATTTCCAGGGATATCTTGGTATCGACTTTTTGAATCGAATACAATACTTGCTCTACATTACATAGTGCTTGGTAGAAATAGTTAAAATCCGAAGTTTGAGGTTCGTATATAAGTGTATGTACCTTGAGGCCAATTATTTGTCTGCGGTCACGCACACACACACACACACACACACACACACACACACACACACACACACTTACACATACATACCCAAACGACCAATTTGTGGACTGCCTAATGAGCTTTGTTTCTTTGCAGTGTGAAAGAACTTAAGTCACAATGCATTTTGGAGATAAAGTGTGTGTTTTATGGAATGTTCATGAAACCTCAAGGCATATTAGACGTGACTCCCCCGAGGAAAGAGACCATGAGCTCATCTCTGCATCGCATGTTTACTGTGACCAACATATTGCTGTAGAGATATCGTGTTGATCTGAAGCAAGTTTCACCTGTATCCAACATGTTCCCTCAACAAAGTTTAAAGCTTTATTGCCTGAACCTTATGGCGATGGGTTTCCCTCCCAACACTTTACCTTAATGTGATCGCTAGTGCTAGTTAACAACTTGACTCACCTCCTGTGACCTTTCCTTGTAGTCTCATACTTGCCCGAGGTGAATTCGGTCGGCGCTTGTGATGCCCTCGCCGTCTCTGATGGATGTGCAAGGTTTCCATCGTCCGCTCTAGGTTTAATTAGCCGGTGGTCGGGGCGTTGCCGGCGCCCTGGGAACATGTCATCAATATACGTCCTCTCTCGCTCGTTAGCCAGGACCTTCCCAAGCTCTCCAAACTCGACTCCCGTCACTGCCACTTCATTCATTAAGAAGATTCCGTGTTGGATGAGTGTGTGAACCGACTGAGATTCCGTTAACCTTTGGTCATCGCCCTAAGGGTGTTCATGTTGAGTCATGTGATGAAAATGCATAGTAATATGCGGTGAGGAGGTTCTTATTCAGTCTCCATACTGCCATATATTAATATAAGGAATACACGACATGCACGCACGCATACACTCACTCATACAACAGTATCTCTGTACTAATTGGGTAAGTTATTTTAGTATCTTTGAATACTTATGAAATAGACGATATGATTTGCTTTTAACTTGTTTAGTTAATGAAACATGTATTTGGTTTACAACCTTTTGTATTATAAATGCAGGACGGTATTTAATTTATAGTTTAATATGTTCGTATTGTTAATAATTTTAATACTGAATTTTTAGGGGATTAAGATATCTATTTGGTTATGATCATTTGTCAAAAGGAATGTCACAATTACGACATGTTTTCATATTAAAAACCAACTGAAAATCACATGATCTTCAATGTATACTGAACAAGAAACATAAAAATACCAAGTTTTACATTCACATTATATTTTTATTATTTATTTATTTTATCTTTCTTTTTTGGATTTCTTCATGATTCCTGCAATTCATACTTTGATTTTAAATTAAACTAAACAAATAGGCAAAATAATTAAAATAAAACTTTCTCCTGACAGAGCAGTTGCTTCTTTACATATCACTAAAAGTGTGTCTCTCTAATTTGTGACAATTGTATTTATATTCCCTTTAAACTTGCGGCCCGGGTTCAATCCCAGGTAATTTGTGGTGGAATAAGCGGTGCATGGGCGCGTTTTCTTCGGTTTTTTCCGCCATTGCATTCCACCGGTGCTCCATCGCCTGCGATTCCAATTGTAGTAGAAGCGGGCGTTAAACACTATCAAACATTTTTAAATGTAGCGTCCTTTAACCGTATAGGCTATATTTGACAAACATTATGAATGAAATGATGCCCAAAATAGTCCAAATCCATAAATCTTATAGTTACCCGATACTCAATTTTACAGATAAAGGAAAAATCTGAGGAAAAAAATTCTTTGTTTGAGTAATTCGCCGCAACGGCGATTCGAACTCGGTACCTACTGTAAGTAAGTCAGACACCTCCACAGTACAGAGATGGGCTACGATAATAGCGTTCTGTAATTTATAACATAAAGGAATAAAACTCTTCAAAATAAGTTGGGGTCATTTAATCATAAAGCCTAATGATACATCAGTTCAATCACATAAAATACAAAGTTGAATATTGTTAATATTTATTATAGTTTGATCACATTTTCAAATTTTAAAACTCGGGTTTTTTTAACTGACATTAGTCCTATCTCATCCTTATGAAATTTTTATCCACCTACTGAGAAACAAAAAGGCTGCCAATAAGGGGATTGTATAGTGGCTTTAACATTCCTAATAATTGCAAACTGCGTTACTTAGAGCGGCTTACGCCGAATTCTAGGATCTTACAATTCAAAATAATAGAAGTTTAAGTTAATTATAACTAGAGACTGGCAATGTACGAAATTTCATAGGAATACTCAAGTGAGCACAGTCTAATGCAAGCGACAACTATATTCTTATTTCAGTATATTTTGTTAAAAACTTAACACTTTATGAACATCTTTACATTTTTTTAATATTTATATGTATATATATATATATATATATATATATATATATATATATATATATATTTCGCTTTCAAAATACTCAGTTGCAATGTAGCAGCTTTCCTTATTCGGATAGTATCTTTGAAATAAATGTAGAAATCTCAAGCCATTCTTTGTAGGAAGTGTGTTTGGAGAAACCTGCACCATCCCTTAATAACATTTAAGTGTTTTTACTCAAAATCTAAATTCAATTTAATAAATATGAAACAGAATTCACCTAAAATTATAGACCCTGAAACCGGGGCTTTAACCATCTCTTTAAGAATTATTATATCAGTATAGATTATTCTATAACTTTATTTGCAAATTTAGAAAATAGATTAGCCTTTTATCCTTTCCCAAAATTGAGGTACAGCTGAGAAAATATAACTTCTCATTTGCGAAGTTAAACGACTATTTTTAATTAGTTTTTATTTTAATGACCCGGTGCTTTTATGGAAAAATGTAGTTAGTAAGAATCAATCAACAAATCACTTCTTTTTCTTTTCGCAAATATAAGGATCCATCACGTTAGCGCGGTGGAGCCGGGTTCCTGGTACCAGCGGGGATTCTTTACCTCACTGGGAGAAGTGGGTGTGCGTCCCTTCACTATTATCCTGCGGAAAGGAAATGGCAACACCACCGCGACATCATCCTTGCCCCAACGCAGAGGTTGAATTATAGTTCCTTCTACAATTTCGTCCTGGCCATTGACCGACCTTCGGGTTGAACACTTCTCAGGATTTCAGAAAAATTAAAATCTATATGCAATTTTTGTATTTCATTGGATGTTTTATTGTTCCGAGGGCGTCAGTAAAATTGTTTAGAAATTCAAACATCTATTGGTTTTAAAAATGTAAATGATTTTGTTTTATTCAAAATATTCCTCATTTAACAAAAATACATTTTTGTATTCGATGAAAGCAGTCTTTGAAGCAATGATGCCACTCTTCCTGTGACACTTCAGCAACCAAACTTTTGTAATGTTTCACTGCTTCATCTGAGGAGGAAAAGTGATTTCATTTTATTTATCTTTAATTTTTGGAAACAAAAGTAAATCACAAGCTGTGTGCTTGAACGTCGATGATACTGAACCATAGGGCACTCAGATACTCAAATATTAATTTGCTTTGAGACGATGAGTTATCATGAAGTAGAATTAGTTTTCCTTGTGGGCGTTTTGAAGTACGTTTTAACAAATTTGTGGTAAACTTAACATTTGTGTACCAATCAGCAATAAATGTACATATATCTTCAAATGCTTAATGGCATTAGGATATTATTTTTAGAAGAAATCTGATGTGTTCCATTAGCATTACTTTCTCTATCTCTCTGTGGCAAATTATTGTTAAAAAGCTTATTCTTCTCCCTACTTCAAGCTAATCTATATAAAAATGGTATTATTAATCGTTTGGTTGTAAGAAGAAGGGAAATGAGAGAATGCACTACGCTAAAGCGATAATCAAGCTGGTTTCCATGTGATTAAAATCCTTTTGTGTGCAAAGGATCGCATTTAAAAAAGTTTTACGTATTTTAAAAGTGAAATCAAAGTCGCTCGAGGGGCCTATCTAGTGCTACCTCCTTAACACCAACACTCGAAACCTCAACCTTCACCTCATTCCTGTGGTTAAATCAACAGCAACACAGTAGGTACACAGCAACAACGCCTAGGCTCACCACGAGCCTACCAGACTCGCACGCAAGCACGCACTAAAACCAAGAATAAGAAATGTGTAAAACTGGTCAACTCCTTAAAAAATATATATCACATAAATTGTGTGTTTTAACGAGCTCTACATTTTATTTTTTTTTTATTTTTGTGTAGTAAGTTTCTGTCTTGATTTAATTGTTTTTCACATAAGCTGTATGTAGAGCAGGAGTCTGACTCTAACTATCCAATTCCTGTCCTTCACACGGTTTGTGAGAAAAAATAATTAAATGAATACTAATTGACCATAATAGTTGACTATACTATGAATCCTGGGACTTATTAAGTCGCTATTGGGGTTGTCATATCAAAATAATTTCAGATCACCTTGTGGTTTACCAAGTCAGTTGAGAAATTTAATGCTATATCAGCAAGCTGCCAGTAGCTCAGTGATAGGGCAACCGGTTAGGGTCCGCGAGATCCGTGGCTCAAATTCGGGCTATGGCATCGAATTTTTCAGTCGGACTCTACCTATCCAAGTTTCTTTTACAGTTTGGCAGTTCAGAGGTTATTCCCAGAAAATGCAAAACAAAATGTTAATTGGTCATGTAAATATCTTCAGTATACGCTATTTTAATCAAAATAGTTAGAGCCATTTTGAGAAAATCAACATTTTTTAATTTGTTTCCATATAAAGGGTAATTTTGGTTGTTTTTTTTCTCAATAGCTTCGTATCGCATCCTTGGAAGATATTAAACTTATTTACCAAGTTTGGTACTTTACCGACTTTTTGATTTATCGTGTTCACAGGACACACACATGGACCTTTTTTTAAAAATGCTATTTTGCGATATAGGGGCCTTAAAATAAATCAAATTTTAGGGTGGAGTGCGTACCATGTACTATGTAGAGAAAGTAATATGAAGCTAGCAATCATCACATTACCGGTACTATGAATTCGCTGTATATTTGTAGGTTCAGGCTCTGTTCTAAAGACCCATTGATCCAACTGACTTATCTTTTCGTCATCGTAATACTAAATCCAAGACTTATAATCATATTCCAAACCAAATTTAAAATGTCGCCTTGGAATTTTTCCGGAGTGCTTTTGCACTAAACAAAGCGTTTTTTTTTTTTTTTTTTTGATTGGATATCAGTTTATGTGGAACCCATTGACAACAAAGTTTTCTCATGTCTAACTATTCATGAAAATGTTTTAAATGTTACTCATACCAACGCCCAATGTCGCCCAAATAAATTCATAAGATGTCTGTCGATCTTCTCCAAGCAAACTCCGTAAATACTTAAGTCCCGTGCTTTATAGTTTAACCAAAAAATAATATGAAATATCCTTGTGGGATATCGGACAAAAAGTGAGTCAGAGAATTTAGTGCCGTGCTGGCAAGTTGCTGGTTAGAATAACTGGAAGGAAGCCAGGAGATCCTGGTTGAAATTCTGCCTATGACATTGCATTTTTCAATTAGGCTCTACCTGTCCAATTATAAGTCATTGTTAGGCGTTAAAGACGATTTAAAATCTAAAAAATCATAATCAGGAAATGTTCTCTGGTCAAATTTACTTTTGGGAGTACACAAAATGTTTAAGTGGTGATACTTGTAGACTGGAATTCTCAAAGGCGTTAAGTGCCAGCATGTACCAAATTAAGATATTTCTTCAGGAAGGTATTTTAAGCTAAAATCAATTTCCTCTCCAAGGTTCCTGTTCGTTAACTTCGAGTTGAAACTGATGGGATAGCGCAAACCTAAAACTAAACGTGAATTACAATTGCAAATTAAATATTAATTTATATGGTTTTACTTCATGTTATTTATACATACTTAATATCATAAACAGTATAGTAAAATACTTTAGTTTCATAAAGATCCTTGTATCAAAACCAATGTAATTATTTATCTAAAACATTAATATTAATAACTGAAATGTAATGTTTTCTCACTTAACATCTTTGAGGATTTCAATCCTCAATTAACAAACTATGAGAGCAAATCGAGGAAACTATACAGCTAACAGCTGTCAAAGCATTAGAAAGTAGCTGTCAGATATAAACACATTTTATTTGTTTTTAGAAACATGGGTCAAAATTTTCAGTGTCGACCTAGTAAATATGGACAGAAATCTATAAAGTCTAGTTCCTTATAACATGAAGTCATCTTGCTCTAAAGATGTTTTGCCTTTAAAATGTGTATTATTTATTATTTCCTTTCGTATTTTTTAATTTTTTTTTATTTCGCCTGCCTCAAGACCTACGAGAAGAAAAAAGGATACAGACGGAGAGAGAAGGGGAGAGGGAGCAAGAAAATGAAAAATGGAGGTGAGAGAAGGTGTTGGTTAGCTTTCTCCAAAGATGTCTTGGCTTTAAAGTATGTTTTCCTTCATATTTTGAAAAATTGTCTTTATATTTTGCCAGTCTCAAGACATAGAAGCGAGAAAGAAGAGGAGAGCGATTGGAAGAGGGAGGAAGGAGATGGAGAATCGAAATGGGAGAAGAAGGTGGCCATATAGTGAATAGCACCACTATTACTGAACCGGCAGTTATGATAGTCAGCCAGGAAGCAGATGAAAATTGAGACGAGAGAAGAAGGTGTCAGTGTATTGAATAAGAGAACTATTGCTGAATTTGCAGCCAATTCTGAATTTTATGGTGAGAGAGGAGCACGATAGGAACGAAGATGGTAACAACAGGTAGATAGAGATGGAATTGGTAATCATATTATAGCAAAATGAGGAGTTAAATACGCGAAAATGGAGGAAAGGAGCATCGAGTGAGTGATGGGAAGTGAAAATGGAGGAAAGGAATATTGAGTGAATGATAGGAAGTAAAGTGAATAGTGATTGTTAGGTGAGATAAAGAGTCTTAAGTACTCTATATTAAAAGGAAGGAGTGATTCATAGTGTTGAATGAAAGGAAAGTGTTAAAAGTGGAATTGTAAGTAGTGTTTTAAAAGAGTTAAAATGGAAATAAGTGATGAAATAAAAGAAATAAGATATATATTATATACGCATATTAAGTATTACAGTTGTTATTGTGTATTGGCTGTTAAATGCTTTTATGTTTAGAGTAAATAAGTATTAGTAGGAAATTAATGAATAAACAGTAGAACATTTTGAAATTAAGGATTGTATTTTCTTTTAGTTATTAAATGCGTCTTATACTAAAATATTAAATTTAAGGTTTGTAAAATATGTTTAAATAATATAGATAAAAGATGCAGTAAATAATAATTCACTTAGTTATAAATAAATGCACCTGTATGCAAAACCTAAGGACATAAGAACTACTTGGTGGAAATGAATGAAAGAGAGGAAGCATGTTGACACTGGTGCACAAAAAGCTGGAAGTTCGCGTGGGTTTAGCGATGTTATAGCGCCGATAAAGGTCTGGTCCTGTAATACGGGGCAGCTAAAGAAACAGGAGAAGACGGCGTGTGACAGCTGTGCAGTGGTGTTCTTCTTTACAACATGGTCCATAGATAACATTTGGATGACTTCACGCAGGGAAGAATCATCGAGGAACTGGAAGAAGAACGACGTATGATGAGTTTGGTATTGCTCACAGCTTTGTTTTACGTGCCTGGAGAATCTTCCAAACCTCAAGCATTGCTATCCTAATGAGAGGAGGTGGTTGACCACGGTCAACTTAGGCAGCAGATGATTGCTACATTGTGAAACAGTGGATGCAATTGCAACCATATTTAACAGACTGTTAGGCATGCAACCTCGCGTTACACAGTGGCACGGCGACGTTATAGTGGTGATCTCTTTACCTGTTGTGTTCCATTGACACCCACATATCGAGGGCACGTATGCTATGATCCTAAGAGAATCAGAATTGCACCAACGAGGAATGGGGTCACGTGCTCTTCTCAGATGAGAGACGATCCAGTTTGAGTAGTAATTTTCGACATATTCTCATTGGTGACGTAAAGCACTCAGGAACATCCTTTTGGTGGTCCGGGTGTTGTGTGAGGAGGCATATTGTTGTATCCAAATCTTTAAACACGGTACGCTCACTGGTCAACGTTATTGTGATAGTGTACTCCTTTCCCATGTGTGTCTTTTCAGAGGTGAATTCTGCCTTGACTTCATTTTTATAGATGACAGTGCAAAACCGCATCGAACAGCGATCTCTTGGAACGAGGATATTCAGCGAATGGGGAGACGCATTGCATCACGTTCACATGCACAACGACATATTTGTCAACACGCTGGAGGAGGAATGGACGTCCTAACAAACGGGTTCCTTACTAATTTTGTGGTCAGCAAAGGAGCACGATGCAGAACATGTATCGCTGTCCGTAGTGATCATATACACTAGTAGCATGTCTCTGTTTTTGTAAATCTAGAGGACCATCATATGACATAGTGACTTTCGTGTAGTTCATTTTCTATGAATAAAAGTGTAATTTCTGTTCGTCTCATTGCATAGTTCCTTTAGTCTTTACTGTACTACACTGTATCAATTCTGTCTAGGTGTAATTCAAGTTTCATCAAACTATGTTACTTTGCAGTGACACAGCATGCGAATGCTACCTCCATCACTAGGTTTTACACACCATAAGAAAATAAATATAAAAATAATTAGAGAAAATTAATTTGTTAGTAACATAGTAAATTCAATTATTAATTAATATAAAGAAAACAACGTGTAAAGTAACATAGTTAAATATAAATAAACAGTATTATTGATATATGTATATAAAATAAACGTTATGTAGTAGAATAAACTGGTCGTCTCCTTAGCGCGGTGGTAGCGCAGCTGCCTACCAAGCGGGAGACCTGGGTTCGATCCCCAGTACCGGCGTGGGGATTTTCCCCCCGCTGGGAGACCTGGACCGGGGTGCACTCAGCCTCGTGAGGTCCCTGGGGGGCCAATTGAGGAGCTACTTGATGGAGAAGTAGCGGCTCCAGGTCGTGAGGACCGCATTAACCGGCCGGGAGGGGCTCGAGGCGCTGACCACGTCTCACCCTCCAATACTGCACCCCATCCATGACGTCTGTAGTGGACCGAGATGGGGGACGCAGCGACCGGGCGGTAGGCCAAGGTTCCCCGTGAGCTGTCGTGCCATGGAGTTAAGTAGAATAAACTTATTGTAATTAATATATAGTTATGTTAGTGCTGGATACCAGCCGCTTTCCTGGATACCAGTGATGTAGTTTATAGTCTAATATAGGAGACAACTGGTTACCATTTGCAAAAATTCCGACTTTTCAGTAATATTTTTTTTTAATTGTAGGTTAATGTCCTTTAACCTGGATGGTCATATCGAACGGTAAATGAAATTGATGAAATAATTCTCAAAAGATCTCGAGGCCCATTGAGCTTGAAGTTACTCGACATTCGTCTTCTCAGGATAACCCGAAAAAAATCTTATCCGGGTAACTCACTCTAAGCGAGATTTGAACTCGCGACCTGTTGAACGTGCGGCAGACACACTACCACCACGTTACCTAGGCGGGCCAGTAATATTTTTGTTTCAGAATAGTTTGTTTTTTGTTTTATTTTATTAATTTTTTATATTATAGCTATTTAATTGTAGTTTGTAGTTTAGTTAACTATCTATTAATATTAAAAATAGATACAAATGCAAAATTACTCTTTTTGGGAATACATTTACAGTTTTAATATAATCAATCAATAAAATGTATTGTCTGAGAGCATGTACATTGCATAGACATTGACAATTACATAAAAAGGAAAGTAATGAAATCTAAAACAATACTCACATTCAGAGAGTACTAATAGTTAGTTGCTTTAAAATATTCATTAACAGCATATAGACATTGATCTAATAAAAGTCTTTAAACTGCTATTTTAAAAGTATTAGTATCCAAATTTTTAATCTGCCATTTCTGCACAAGTTAATCCTTATCTATAAATTATTTCTGGTGTTAATAATCATGAGAGTATTTTTGGGTAAGAACGTGTCAATATTTTTTTTACATAAAACGAACATTTACTAACACATAAGGAAACAACTGTAAGAATGTTAAACTTCCCAAATAATGGCCTGCAATGAACTTTACTATCTACATTGCATATTTATCTTGCTGCCTTCATTTGTAATTTCAAAGGTCTTTTGACACTTTGGCCATCTCCCCATACTAATATTGCATATGGCAAGTGAGAATGAATATATGAGTAATACGCAACTTTTAGAACATGTATATTCAATTTGTATTTTAACTTCCTGCTGAAAAATATGCCAATGCCTATTTTTATTTATTTATTTTTTTTTTTTTTTTCCAAACCTGCTCTATGGATGATTACATGTTTGAATCAATATAAATTCCCAAGAAGTTTACTTTCGCAACTTTATAATTCATATTGAGGCTAATGTTAAGATCTTCAGTTTTATCTTAATTCAAGGATAAAAAGTTTTCCATGGACCAACCATTAATTGTACTGTCAATTGTATCTAACTTAAGGTTATTAAGATAAAGACTTTCTCAGATTATATTTATAACTACATCGTCAGCGTATTAATGTAGTCAATGCCTGTAGGCAAATTATTAATATAAATAATGGACATCACCGGTTACAGTATAGAGCCTTGCAATCGGTGCATATTGTGAAAATGTACCATTTAAAAAAATAGATTGGAATCTATCACTCAAGTATGACTTTATAAGACTCAGAGCTAAATAATTAATCCATAAAACTTTAATTTGTTCAATAAAACACAATGAAATATGCTGTCAAAGGCTTAGACATGTCATAAAATCTATTATTAATTTTTTTCATTTTCCTAGTACTCATATTTTTATTTATTAGTCTGACTCATAAATGAGTTTGCCAAGTAACACAGAACAATATACATTTAGAGGTTTTTAACAAAAAATGTTATAAGTGAGTATTACAAAAAAAATATTTTATCATACGTTATAATTTTATATACTTATAAAAGCTTCGATTGCACTCTCTGTGGGTCACCCAGTTCTAAAACCATGCTGATTATTACAAAAATGGAATTGTTCTCAAAATATTAGACATTTTTATTATTTGAAACAATTTCAAAAACCTTTCCTATAACTGGTCTATGGTTATCATAATTACCTTTGGCGCCTTTCTTGTGGATGGGGACCGCTTTGACTCTTTTTAAGTAAGATAGAAATGTTCCATTTTGAATACAGCCATTAAATAAGTGTGGTAATGCTTCAGAGATATAACGGACAGCTAGTTTAACAATATAATAATTTAAATAGCACACATCCATGCTTTTACTGCTATTGAGATCTAACATAACTAGTAAACTTCTTCAACAGTAATATTACAAAATTCAAAATTCCAATCCATAGTTGAATGCACATTCTGTAAACAGTGTTGCACATCATTTTCAGCCAATAGAATGTTACATAGAGCATTGTGTATTTTATTTAGGACATTTTTATTAAATTCATCACAATTTAGTTTCTCTGTAATCTGGGATATTTGTCATTGATATTTTGTTTGATAATTGACAGCATGTAATATGCTTTAAGAATTATATTTAATTTCTGGATTTTAAACTCCAACTTGTATTTCTTGTTTAATTCTTTATATTTCTCTCGGAATTAGTGTGCAACCAGTAGTATTCCAATTCTCATACATTTCTAAACATAATGCCTTAAGTTCAACAAGATTATCTTGCCTCAGTATAGTTGCCTAACTGCCGGAGGAACATATTCGGATTCTATGCATTTATTGTTTATGTATTTGTCTCTAGATATAACTATTGCTCCATTGTAGTATGTAACAGGCTTTATATTATGAAATATCAATTTCAGGCAGTTTTGCAGAAATTGCTCTCTCAGACATTTCGACATTTTCTACGAGATGACCCTCAAATATGAGTTCTAAGCAAAAACAAGGCAGTGATTGACTGGCGTTGCTGGGTAAGTAAGAAATAAGGTGAACTTGCTCTATAGTTTCCAGCAATGTAAGGTTTACACTGATGAGGCTTTATATACTTTGCATATATAGTTCAAAATTCAAACGATTACATCAAATAATATGATTCATCATTTCTTATACTGGAGTCTAATTCCTAAAACAGTGTGTACCAACTAATTTTAATAGTTATTATTTCGAGGAATGAGACCCAAGCGAACGTCTAGAGTTACTTTGCAATACGGCTACTCATCTCTAAGAGAAATTTCATGCAAATTACAAGCAGTCGGGCCAGAGCATTACGTCATCACCAAGCTTCTGGTTGACAATGAAAGAGATGCTAAAGAAGATAAATTGTCGCTCCAAAAAATTACTGACCATCAGTGTACTGCCGCGTGATAAAGTGGGTACACGGGAGATGACATCTGTACCACTTCCTGTCCCAGCGCGTGCTGCCGAGCAGTTTCCTCATCAGTGTCGCGTGCACGCATCATCATCCGGCCAGCTGCATCCATGATGCCGCCCCCGCCGCCTCCAGCAGGTGCCCCATCTAGGTAATGATGACATGACCCCAAATCTCTGTAGCGATGCTCATTTTATGTCCATTGCTGCAACCGCACTTATGCTCTTCTAGCTTTTGTTTACTTCCTCTGTGTTATGATATATTTACCCTAGTTTCTTTTTAAAAGTCTTATTCTGTTTATCGCCGTATCTTATTATGGTCTTAATTTTAATTGGATATTCTATTTCTTTTCTGTTTTTTTTTTTTCCGTTTTCATTCATCTACATCTCGCCAAAATCTCGAGAAAGATCTTCTGAAGTTTCAAATTTTCTCATTTCGACATCCTGTTAAGCCATGTTTTCCGTAGCTTTTCTCAAATGTTTGCTGTTCACTGTAAAAAAATCCACTATATTAAAAATTGAATTCGTATATCGAAATAATATACCGGTTCAACAGTTCTGGGATTCAATAAACCTCTCAAACATCTCATTAAAAACAGAACGTTTGGTGCTGTGCTGAACACCAGGGCTCCATTATCTTTACAGAAATAACCATGCCGAGACTCAAGGGTCCTTCAACGTATTTGCAAAGATATGCATACAAATTTACTCCTCGAAACTATTCTTACTCAAAACTTTACACTATAATTCAATGGAAATTTAAGAAGAGCAACTGCATATTCCGAATTATATACCGCATATTACTGTTTATCTAAACTTTATACCATATTGGCATATTATTGTGAATGGAAAATATCTTCTGTGAATTTCTCTAACTATTATATACCTCACGGTAATCGAGATAAAAGCTATCAGAAATGGTTGTATTAGTTCCCTCCAGGTAGAAGGAAAATAAGTTAATACACTGAGCTAAAGCTATAGTAAAATCTTTAAAAAGCTATGTGAAATAATTGAAATTCGATTTCGTATTGCAAGGTCACGTTTTCTGTGAACAACATAATTAAAAAAAACGGTAGTTGTTAAATACCAAAATTGATATACAAATTCTGCATCTTCCAAGAATGCCACGCGAAAATTTTGAAGAAAACCACCACAAACTACCTTTACATGAAACATTTTTCGAAGTGTTTGATATTCGATTTTTTTTCGAAGTCTTTGATTTGAGTAAAATACAATATGTTTAAGATATTTATGCTAAATAAAATGCATATGACAAATAAAATTGAATATTGTGGTAATACCTCTGAAGTCCTGATCATTCTAGATAACTGGTAAACCATAATATATTTGTATATATCAAATATATTTTTGTGGAATGAATCATTTTGATGATATTCTTCGTTATTTGTTTTAATTGTCCTATAGGTATTCTTTTCTCAAATAGAGTCTTCATTCAATTTTCTTTTCTTTGTTTTTCTTTTACTCCTGGCCACGCAAAGAAAACGGAATTTCAATTGCATCACGCAACGACGAACTTTTAAAATATATGACTATCACTTTATCCTAGTGCATTCCTCTACTCCCCATGTAGTACCTACAAGGAAGTAAGCAATAACAGAATTTTTGTTGATGTTTATCTCAATTACGATGAAGTAGAAGAATAGGCTTTTGTAAGAATATTTTTTGCAAAATAGATAGAGAAAGTCAAGGAAATCTAACACATCACATTTTAAATGTTTCTGGTTACGTTCGATCAGCTATAAATCCACAACGACGTTATATTGTATTGACTCCCAAAAACCGTCGACCTAATATACATTTTATGATCCATAGGGAGATTTAACCAAGCAATACAACTGGCTGCTTCGAGTGGCACTTGGCAAGTGATGACCAGGAGTGAACTCGGTGGTTTGGCCAGACCGCAAGAGAGGCACAGATTCAATTCATCTCATTCTGGTGTCAACAAGTGTCAACATCTCGCTTCCGGAGGTTAAACGGTTTCGCGGTCAGGTCACCACAGAGATCTGCTACAGCTTTATTTCCTTACTGCACCACAAGTCAGAATACGTCAAACTGCCTTGAGCTTTTCAAAGTCAAAGCACAAAGAGTTGCATCTTTGATATCTGAAACCTTCTTAATAGTACCATTTAATAATAATAATAATAATAATAATAATAGATCCTTTGCATACATTCCCTTCAATTATTCTGTGGACCGAATGCAAATATCTTGCAGTATACCTGAAGATAAAACTACACGACAGTATATAGACAGACCGATGTATTGCTCCTAACATCAGATTTCGAAAGTTGCAGGAAATTCACACACTAATTTGTCAATGGATGTTTAAACTATTTTACTACCTTATAGAAGTAATATGCTTCTTTAAATGTATTGAATTGTGTAACTTGCTGCCGAAAGAAAATATTCTCTGCCCTGTTAGTTGTGTTTGTTTCTAAATGGTACCACAGTTATGATATTTTAATTAATATAATTGTGGCTAATTTACCATATTTAATGAAACTGATCCTTCAATGAATAATGTGGGCATTGTTTGCGTGAAAAAATGAAATGGCGTGTTATTTATGGACACTCTTTAACTGCTGTGGTTCTCAGCGTCCCATTCTATACTGGGCGTGAAAGACCGCTTAATTTTGCTCAGAGGCCTCTCAATCAGGCTTGAGGTTCTTGTTTGCGTGAGCAAAATACCGAAATGTGATTGTGTTGTCACAAATCAACAGACTTAAGGGAAAAAAAATTCCAGCGATAAATTATCTCTGAAGTTCTGGTTCATTTCAAATTGAATAAGCAATTATTTTAGTCACCTATGTACGAAAAGATTAAGAGTGTCAGGTGATTGGAGACACAATGCGATGTGGTGCGTGAGTTAAAACAATTTTATTTGCATCACAGTTAACGCCATAGGTCATATGAGCACTTCTCCCCAACCGCGTCGTTTTCATTTAAATAAATAGTGGAATGTTGCATTGGCTCATTTATCGCAGTCATGGGTTCAGGCCAAGATTGACGAATCCACCAATATGTTGGTGGTACACTGCAGACAACAATGTGAAACTAATTTATATCTACTCCTTTCTTTCTTTCTTTCATTCATTCTTAACTAGAGAAAGTGAAAGTAACACAAGCCCTACAACATAAATGCGAAAATTAACAAATTAGAACTATTCAAAAGATTTAAATATTTGTTTAAAAAAATTAGAAGTACTTCGGTATTATCAAATATCGAGGATGGATGTATTCAAAGCTAATATTATTTATTTTCTCAAGTATTTCTTCTGCAAAGATGTTTGCCTAGACTTGTTGGTTCCAAAACACACAACTTAAGGTTATTTTTGGATTGACAATCATAGTTTTTACTGCCTTAAACCCTTCCTATTCATACTTATCGCATACTGCTCTTCTACGCTTACTTCATCATCTTCATTTCCTTTGTTTATTCTTATTCAGTTTTGTCTAACTTTGCCTCTTTACATTTTTACATTTTTATCTGCTCTTACAGTTAAAATCTTTCTAAATAATATTTTCTCATTTAAATTATTTAATTTATATCACAATGTCTATTCTCTTCATAATTTTGCAATATAATCAGCAATATAAAATCTGAGTATATTTATATACTGGAAATTTTGCTAAATCATTGTAACATAAAGTTTTTAAATCCAGTGTCAGTTGGGCCTTTTTTACCTATTTTATCACTCTCGAGATATAAATCAGGTAAGGACAGTACCGAAATTTAAATGAGAATGGCTATGATTTAACACTTTTCATTTTTTTTTTTTTTGAGACGGCAAGCACAGTGTGTAAACATCTGCACCTCAGGTTTAAATTCATTCTACGTCTTTTTATCTATTGATGATAGGACATTTTCTGTAAAATTGTTTTATTGTTTGTATTAGAAGTAATTCATGTTTTGGAAATGGTTATTATTGAAATAACAATGTTACAATAATGAATCTGATGCATTACATTTACATGCCTTACCTAATACTTAGAAGGAGAAAGAAATATGAAACACTCTCTCTCTCACTCACTTAGTTTTAGTTTTACACACACACACACTGCTATTGGAACTGCTTCTGACTTGCAATAAATTTCAGTTTTCACTCACTTTATTCAACAGCAGAAAAATAATAGACCAAATAAACAGTAACAACCAAGATAAACTATCGGAAATATGAAAATACACGTGATTAAAAATCGCTTACTGCACGCAGGGTTGCAAACTTTTAAAATCATTAAGCAGCTTGAATTATCCTGAAGTTTTTGGTTGAAAAAATGGCGTACTAATTGATATGAGTTCGGGATCATGGGTAACTGATGACTAGCAAAAACTCTTTCCTTAAGTAGGTGGCAAATATGTAACCCGCTATACACCACTATCTGCGTGCTGATATAGTCAGGCTGATATATCGGGTAGATAGCCGGCAATGTTCGCTTCATTTCGGAGTCGCCAAATATACAACTCGCGCTACACCACTCAGCAGTAAATGTTTATGGACTCTCACTAAGCCCTTGGGCCGAAGCTGTTCTCTTCTCGCGGGCCGAGTTAATTTTTAAAAATGGTTTGGACTTAACAATAAAGAACAAACAAATATGATGTGTTCCATTCACAAGACTTTAGCTAGCTGATCCGCGAACAAACCCCTTAAGCAAAAGATTAATCCTTCATCTACATCATGCTAATCAAGATTAACGTAAGCAAGTCTTATTACTTGATTCCTTATAAGTAAAACGGAAATAAGGGAATGCACTCAAAAGTCGAGTCCTTTAAAAGCCGATCGCTATGTAAAACAATTGAAATGTCATTCTCTTTGTGTGCCAGGAATAAACAAACGAGAAACGAAAAGTTAGAATCCAGAATGTCTCGAAAACGGTTAACTCTACAAAAAAAAAATGTATACAACATTAATTGCGCGTTTTAAGTAGATCCACAGTTTTGTGTAGTAAGTTTTTGTCTATATCTTACAATTTTACAAATACAAAAGTCATCCAAAATTAAGAGTCCTAGAAAATTCCAAAAATACATTTCGTTTGTCAGAATAATAACTTAAACATAAGGTATTTTAATCAAAATCGTTAGAGCCACTTTTGAGAAAATCAAAATTTTCGAAAAATGTTCCATGTAAAGGATAGTTGGGGAAGAGAGAGATTTCTTGAAAATTTTCGTGTCTCATTCTTGAAGATACTCAACTTGGTATTTAACCGACCTTTGGTTTTTTGAGCTATGCTCTTCACAGACACACGCACGGAGACATGTTTGTATTAATGATTTTTTTTTCTTTTGGAATCAGAGGGTCTGAAAAAATATATTTTCGATGAAATTTCAGTATCGAATTTTGGGTGCACATCAGTACCTTCTTTATACGCTATGTACACAGTAGCGCAAAATTTTTATAAATATGAACAAGATATTCAGTTGTTTCAACCCGGAACTCACACTGGCATGTTGATTTTGAGCAAACATTTCTTCTAAAAATATAGATATATCGTGAATAGCTTGAAACAACGGTTAGAAAAGTGCTCCTTTTTATCTATGAAGTAGTACATAGGCCCCTTATGGAAGATTAATAGATTTATTTCAGCTTTGATAAATTTTTAGAAAATTATACTTTTCATCAAGAGACGACAGCGTATACTAATGAGATTTTTCATTCACTGTCACGTAGTTTTACACGGAGAAATATATTTACAGCTCTGTTATTTTATAAATAAACGAAAACAATTATCCTAACGTTATTAAACGATACACTTTGTGAATTTCTTCCCAGTGACTTTTGCTTAGATGAATGTTGACTGGACACATTTCGTAAGACTCTTTTATTTAAAGTTTAATTCATGTTTTATGGTAGGTCTTACTCTATAAATATCAGTCTATAACAGTATAGCTGAACTTCACGTCTTTAAACATATTCAATGCTTAATTGTGTCCTTTGTGATGTTGGTTTTAAACGCTATTACTGCGACAGCTAATTGATGCATTACCGTTATTTTTAAACTTTTAGTGATGCATACAGTTTCAACCATTTTGTTAAATCAATAACTTGTAAAGTGAAGTGGCACTACTATTTTCGCTATATTATATATATATACTCATTTATGAATCTTCTGGATGGCATTTTGGGCAGTTCTTTGTTAAGTAAATGGATTGGAGATTTAGAGTACATTGGAAGCAATTACTAAGTTTACAAACATACTTATTTGAATTATTTTCCTTGCATAGCAATGTTATCACATACAATATTAATAGCTGCTAAATCTCAAAATGTGGAACCACGTAATTCTCTTAATAATTCTAAGAGGTTTATTAGCACCAAAATCAGGATCTAAAAATTCACATCAGCAAAGCCCACCTAATGAATATCGCTATTTTCTAACCGCTAATTCTCAAACAGAAAACTGTATAAAACTGCTTCTTCGGTGGAACGTCCTGAACAGTGTGAAGGTAACTAACTCTATCGTTGTAACTATTATAAGAGTCTAAAAACTCACATCAGCAAAGCACACCCAATGGATATCGCAATCTTCTAACCAATTATTCTCAAATAATATCCCGTACACATAATGACTCTTCGCTTGAATATTCCCAACAGTGATTTAAAACTAATGAAAGTAACACAGATACGGTGTACGAAAATTTACTAAAAACTTGGACCGATAAATTCACTTACAAGTTGGATAACCCTACATTTGATACAAATGTGACACACTTTGTCAAGTTTTTAGTTAGTACCGGTTTCTTACCAGATCCATAACCTACAGCTAAGAAATACATCAAAGCTAGAGAGAAACGTAAATTATGTAATAACAACCGACAGTACAAAAATTCTTCAAATACTTAAATATCTTCAAAAAATTATGTTTAAGACGAAAAGCCAACTTTGAATATCAAAGAATCCAATACGATTATATTATCAGCTGTTAGGAGAATATTACACAATAATAATAAAATGCCTAATTATATCAACATTAAAACTGTTGAAGATTATTTATGTACAATTTTTGAAACTGAAAATCAAAACATTCGCGAATATTATGAAACATTCACAAGAAAATATAATCTCATCCTAGAAGATACTGATGATTTGATATATTCAACAATTAAAATTGCTGTTGACATGAACTCAGGACGTGATAAGGTCTTCCAAAAATAGTTAGAGACTCAATTGCCTCTTTATCTATAGCTTTGCTTTCAAAAAGAATGATTCAGACAGGTTATGTGCCCTCAGTCTTGCCTGAAGCTCAAACAATATTCATCCACAAGGGTAGAGAGAGAGCAATGATTTAGATACATGGCGACCGTAACATCATCTATTTTGCGCAGAGGAATAGCAAAGACTTTAAGCTACATGGTTGGACAAGTGATAGAACTTAATTCATACCGAAGAGGGAGTTTAACTAATCATTATCAATTATTAATTAATATCAATATCCATTTATATCCATAGATATTGTTGATGGAATTCTACGCCGTGCTGCTGACAATAATTTTTCTGCGTGTCTTGTCTTTCTTCTTGTCAGTAAAGCGTTTGACAATGTCAACCATAACCACCTTTATTGCACCATTGAACATACTTCCTTGCGATTTTCACCGAAAATATTTTTGAAACATCTACTGAAACGCAATACCAGTCGAAATCAGAGAGGTGGAAAACAAACAAAAAAAAATTAACAAACAACGTGGAGAATGCAGGGTGATCCTGTTTCGCCATTCCTCTTCAATGTAATTATTAATCATATATTCAACGAGCTCGCTGCAAACACTGTTGCAAAACCTTATGATTTCAAACTTCCAGAAGACAGAGATCCTATTATAATAATGAGTTTTGCTGATGACTTGATAATAATTGGTAAATATTAAGAATATGCTAATGTTTTAGTAACTACGCTCATTGCGTTATTACAAAAAAATGCATTTTCTATGAATGGCAAAAAAGCACGATCTTTCAACATTTATATGACAGATAATTTCAAGGTAAAATTAAAAACATCGGTGGAAAAGTTTCAACTATTACAGCTGATGAAGAAATCAAATATGTAGGTGTAACATTTAACAACGGATTAATTTTTAATTCAACATCAATATTACAAAAACTACAAATTAATATCTAGATCTTTGTTACTCCGTTATTGAACAACAAACACCACGTCAAACATTAGATTTAGAAAAAAATATATCAGTTCTTTCTAAACAAGACCGACAAAATTATATAGTGCGCTTTATCATGATATAGTTTTAAACGATATAGTGTAACCACCCAAGAACACTCTAAATAGCATGTTTTATGCTTGCAATAAATTAAGGGACCCTCCCTTCCTTGTACGTAGTAGGATGCATTCCTACAACCATCTTAAGATTATCTTGGCCCAAAACTTCCGGTGTAGACCGCGTCTTAAGGCCAAAACTTTGGCAAAGTTTAGCCTTAAGACACGGCCTACACCGGAAGTATTGGAACAAGATAATTTCTTCAACAATTCATGAAAACAAAAGAACAGCAGACAATTTTGGCAACATTTTAGAGAGATAGAGAGAGAGAGAGAGAGAGAGAGAGAGAGACAGATAGACAGACATACAGACCGA
This sequence comes from Hymenopus coronatus, assembly GCA_030762935.1. Classification (NCBI taxonomy): domain Eukaryota; kingdom Metazoa; phylum Arthropoda; class Insecta; order Mantodea; family Hymenopodidae; genus Hymenopus; species Hymenopus coronatus. The sequence goes on along the minus strand of CM060896.1, from coordinate 66,856,253 downwards.
GAAACAAACAGACAGCCAGAGAGAGAATTTACTTAGTGGTGCCTCTACCCCCAAGAAGGTAAAGGAGTTATACTGTTTTCCCAAGTATCATAAGCTAATATAATAGATCTTTACCAAACATGGTCTCTCAAATATTGAATGGCGGAATATGATTAGATGATGGTATCACCAATTTGGTCGATCCCGGAGCGTTCTTCTAGCACTAGCGTTGCAAACATTGCGATGAGTTTGCAACCTTCCAGTACGTGATAGGGAATTGTTCTCAGGAATAAAACTCCGCCTCAAGAGGTATGCCAGTGTGTGAATTTTGCTTTCAAATGGTCTCTGTTCTGCGGGGTTGGAAGTTTATGAAGAAGTGCATTGAATCGCTATAAATGACAACAATAGGCGTGTAGACACCATCCGCATCAACGGAAGGAAGAACGAGGCCGAAATTACAGACCCACAGTCAGGTTTGAACAGACAATCACACAGTCTGAAGATACTGATGCAGAGCAGAGAAGTACACATGAGGCAACGATCCCATATTTTCTACAAAAATCCAAATATAAAAAAAACTGATGTGTTCCATTCACATGACTTTCTCTATATCTCTGCAACAAATTATTGTTAAAAAGCCTATGCTTCTATTTACTTCATTCTAATGGAGGAAAAATTAGCAGAAAAACCCTCATTACTTGCTTCCTTGAAAGTAGAAGCGAAACAAGGGAGACCATAGGTTAAAGTGATAGTCAAAAGCTGGTTGCTATGTGAATAAAGTTCGTTTGTTTCTGTGGACAGGAGTGGACAAACTTCTGTATGAGAAAAATATGTTTTTCAAAGCTAAAGCTACAAAATAAGGAATACCTTTAAGACAATTATCTTCACAAAAAAGGCATATAACATAAATTGTGTGTTTTAACGTGGTCTACATTTTTTGTGGTTTAAGTTTTTTTTTCCCCTTTTCTTACGGTTTAGCAGTTATGCAAAATTCCGTAAAATTCACTCCGAATAAAGTAGTCTTTAAAGACTATTCCCAGAAAATTCAAGATATACATTTTATTTGTCAGGTAAGTGTCTTTAAAATACGAAATTTTCATCAAAACCGTTAGAGCCATTTTTGAGAAAATTAAAATTTATGAAAAAAGTTCCATGTAAAGGTTAGTTGGGAATGATCGGATTTTAATGGAAATCTTCGTGTCGCATCCTTGGAAGATACCAAACCTAAACACCAAGTTTGTGTTTAATCAGACTTTTTGTTCTTGAGATATGCTGCCCACAGACACACACAGACTGACACACACGAACATTTTTCTAAAAATGCTTTTTTTGATTCAGGGGGTCTCAAAACATATAATTTCCGTTGAAATCTCGAATTTGGATTTTGGGTGCAATACAATACCTTCTCTATGCACTATGTACATAGTGCGTATAGAGAAAGTAAAAAGTGATTAGGCTAAATGAATATAATATATGCTAAATAAAAAAGTGTATAGGCTAAATAAAAAAAAGTGTATAGGCTAAAAGAAATGTGTAGACTAAATAAAAAAAAAAGAAAAAGAAAAAAAACGTATGGGCTAGATGAACATAGTCTAGGCTATATAAAAAAAGTGTATAGGCTGGATGAATATAGTATAGACTAAATAAAAAAATAAGTGCATAGGCTGGATGAATAGTATAGGCTAAATAAAAAATATAGTACATATAGTCTAAGTAATAACTATCTGTTGTGTTCCATTCACATGACTTTCTCTGTATCTCTGCAACAAGTTATTGTTACAAAGGTTATGCTTCTATTTACTTCATGATAATCGAGAAAGAATTAGCAGAAAATATAGTCTTATTACTTGTTTCCTTGTAAGTAGAAACAAAATAAGGGAGTACCATAGATTAAAGTGGTAGTCAAAAGCTGGTTGCTTGCCATGTGACTGAAGTTTCTTTGGTTGTATGGACAGCAGTTGACAAATTCCTGTATGAGAAAAGTAAAGTGTTTCAAAGCTGAAACCAATAACAAGGAATATCTCAAAAACGATCAACTCCACGAAACAAATGTACATATATTACATAAATTTTGTTTTTTAACGTGCTCTACATTTTTTGTGTGGAATATTTTTCTCTGTCTCTTACGGTTTACTAGTTATGCAAAATTCCGTAAATTTCATCCAGAATAAAGTAGTCGTCAGAGGCTATTCCCAGAAAATTCAAGATATTAATTTTATTTGTCAGGTAAATATCTTTAATATTCGATACTTCAATCAAAATCGTTAGAGACATTTTTTAGAAAATAAAATTTTTTCGAAAAAAGTTCCATATAGTTTGTGTCACATCCTTGGAATATACCAAACCTAAATACCAAGTTTGATATTTAACGGTATTTTCGTTTTTGAGCTATGCTGTCCACACACACACACACACACACACACACACACACACACACACATACACACAGACACACACGGACATTTTTCTAAAAATGCTTTTTTTCAATTCAGTGGGTCTCAAAACATGTATTTCCGGTGAAATCTCGGTATCGAATTTTTGGGTGGTCTCTTTACACTATGTACATAGTACGTGTAGAGAAAGTAAAAATTATTGTGGTCTCCTCTTTGGTGCACGGGAAACTATTACAAACCATTTTGTTTCATAGCTGGGAAAATATAAATTAGAAAAAACAATAGAGTACCATATTTCACAACAATAATAAAAAATTCTGAAGTCATTTTGAGTAAATGTCTTTAGGGACAGACATTATTTAATTATATAGTATCTATAACTAAATTTGAATTTATACGTTATAATATTATTGTTATCAGAATTGTTACTAATATTATTGTTATTATTGTTATTATTATTATTATTATTATCATCATCATCATCATTATTGTTGTTGCTGTTGTTTTGTCAAGTTTTGTTTCCAACACCATAATATTTTATGTGATTATTTTATGTTTTAGTATTCTATGTATTCTATTTATATGCATGTATGTATGGATGTACGTAGTTTTTACACCTTTATTGAACAGCATACTGCACAGCAATTTTCTGCCATACTACATGCGTAGGCTTTTCTTTTACAATACATATATAAATACAGTATAACAATATAGTAATGAAAGCCTATTATCATATAATTATATAGGAGAAGACCGTGTAATTTTGACCAGCGTGTATTTTTGACCAATATCAGTTTAAGAAAATGGGTACCGTTGGGAGCCCCAACAATACAGGTATCTTGAGAGCGTTTGTTGTAAGCGTTCCCTCCAATTGTCCGGAGCCTATTGTCAATAACCTTGGCGGGAAGTTGTGATCTTTGTTGAGAGCGTTTTCGCTGTAATTTTATCGCGCTTTTAGTATCGTGTTTTCTTCCACCTAAGATCTTTCTTTGGAAAAAGTGTGGCATAGATTCATTTCATTAATCCAGTTTAGGATTATAAGAAATGTGATAATCAAAGTTGTGTTGCGTTGAGTAATTTGGACCGAACGTGGTCACGGAATATTCAAGTTGGGTATTACACTCCGAATGACCACGAGTGTAGATAGGTATATATTTACTGTTTATTTAGATATGTACATAGTATTGTTACATATTATTCAAGTTGCGTAAATTTCCAGATGATAACATGAGAAGCTCGTAAATCTAAGTGTCCCTACTGTAAATGGAAAGAGGAAGTCCTGAGAAAAGCTCTTAAAGCTATAACGGAGGACAAGTACATTAATGAAGGTTTTACATACCTCCAAGTACAATAAAGAGATACAACAGAGCTAAGGCACCAGCACCTTACATAATCAATATGGAATATTAAAGGTCCACATCAGGAGAGTCTTCAAAGAGAAGGGGGAAAAAAAAACTTCAGCTTCAGGTGTGTCTTGACAGGAACACCTCATAAAGAAATGTTAATAAGAGTCTCTAATGCCTCTAGAGTTAAGGATAAAGAGAACATCAATTTTGTTAAAGATGAAAATAAAAACTCAGAAGAGACTTTTTGTGTTGTATGTGGGGAATATCATGAGGAAGACTGGATACAGTACAATAAATGCAAAGGATGGGCTCATGAAGACTGGGCTGATATAAATGATTCACTTTATTAATTTAGTGATAGGTGTATTGTGGAGTGAACAGTTAAATCCTCCTTTAATTTGGAAGAAAAACTTGAAAATATTAAAGTGTTCCATGAAATTGATATAACGTGATATTAATTTTTTTAAATGTAATCTGCTCCACTCGGATATTTAGAATGATAATAATAATGATATAACAATGATTATTCCAGGTCTAAACTAAGTGTTATTGTGAATTTCAATTATTAAAAGTGAATATAAAAGTATACAAATCGATTATAAATGTATTACATAGTGGTCCAATTTACTCACCTTCTCAGACCAAATTACACGCCTCTGGTCCAAAATACACGCCTTAGAAAAAAAACTATAATTATAATTTGCAAATTTTATAGCTGAGACTAAACCTTGAAAACTCTCATAATTGTATAAGTTTATCTCATTAACGTGTTAAAATAAGTTGTGGTCTTTGACGAACGTTTTCTGTCCTGATGTTAGCACTTGAAGTTAAGTAGTCCAAATTACACGGACTTGCCCTACTAATTATACTCTAATATATAATTATATACTAATATAATTATGTTACATGTTTTGTGTACTTATTTCAACAGTTTTAGGCATGAATGTAGTATGTGCGTATGTATGCATCTATATGTGTATATATGTATGTATTTTTGTTATAAGTTTTCACATCGTTGCACCGATTTCGACCACACTTGGCACAATACCTATATACCAAGATCATCTTTGTCAATGCATCGCAATAACTCGAATATTGCCAATACAAGAAAAATAAATATTACTAAATATTCAAATGTCAATAAATACCAAGAATAAGACGAAATTCGCATTTATTCCTTGATGTCCTCTTTTAAATTTAAGTAAATGTAATTGTAAATGGAGTTTTACGCCTGAAAAAGTCCATCGTCCTCCTCCCTAGTTTTACATTTATGTAACATTAGTAAAATAAAGCATTACAGTAGCTATTATGCCTACACAAATGCAAAAGCACTATGAACATATAGTTGAAAGATTAACAAAGTTTCGAAGTACATTATATTAAATACATCTTATTTATCTCCAGGATGCCTTGCATTTATACACATTCCTAAGTTCCTAAGAATTTAATGTCACGTCGAAGTTTTTTCTTGATTTTAGATTTTGTTATATGGTTCACGTGTTTTAAACAATAATGTTGTGTTCACATTGTTAGCATATGGGCCGAACTCGACTCGAGCTACGAATTCCTTTGTGCCTCATATAATCTTGATTTCCAGGTAAATAATATAACTATGAATACCACATCATATGAGCAAATCTACAACGAAAGCAATAAAGTCCCCTTCAATCATGAACCACAACTTGTCCTGCAATAACACATAGTGGCTCTACTAAAGAACAGACTGTAATCCTAAAAGCACATGATGGCAAACCTGTGAGAGATTATATTTTTAGAACTGGTAAACTGACTGACCCCGCAAACATCCGTAAATTATATTTCGGATTTGCGATTCACAACTGCCGACGGTAATCAATGTTGTTGTTTTTTTAGGGGTATAATTACTTACGGAATCCGGTATATTCAACGAAAACCTCAAGTAATAGGAAATATACATATAAAGCCAAAATGTTGCTAGTGCGAGGTCACATTGCCCACCCATATCTCAAAAAATATCACTAAAAGAATGTTTCTAATATATGAAAATGTCGCTAAACCTCTCAGCTATGCCGTGGTTAATTGGGGTTTGCTCTTCATGGATCATTTAAATAGTCCATTTTCCAAGAATGCGAAGATTTTTAAAAAAAATCCCTTACCCCAAATTACACTTTGGATGCAAATATTTCAAAAATTGTTGATATCGTCAAAAATGGCTATAACGATTTTGATTAAAATACTATATATGTTTCAGATATTTTATGACAAACCAAATTCTGTCCCAGAACTTAAAATTCTGCTCCATTTCACATTAATTACTTGATTTATTGCCTTCAAATTCTAGTAGGGCCACCCGTGTCTTATTCAATGCTAATCATAATAGCAAGATCATTACCGACGAAAGAACAATAACTACTTCACACTTTCAAGGCCTAGAAACAGCAATAAACTTACTTTTTCTTTTGTTTTGTCGTTCTTGTCTTTTTGAGCAATAAACGTGTATATATACACAATATAGATCAAGTTTAAAAGGCTGCTTACGTGGTCAAGTGCTCAGTGAGCTGACTTCTCACTCGGAGTTTCCGGGTTCGATTCCCGAGCCGGGGAACTTTTCTTTAAGCTGAAGCATTCCCTATCCCCCAAAGAGTCTGGAAGTATCTATGTGAGAGTGAATGTGCGTGTTTTTGAAGAAAATAAAATTATTTTTAAAAAACTCCAATGTTCAAAAACCTACTGTCAACAAGTTGTTTCTTAAGTCAAGCCTCCGAGATGACTCAAACTTTAAAGGGGGCTATACAAATGAAGCCAATAAAAATATCATGTTTTACACTCACATGCCTTTCTTTAGCTACTCTACAAACAAACGTCTTACAAAAAATTATTCTTCTTTCTACACTATACTAATTGAGATGAACATAAGCAGAATGCTCTTATTACTTAGTTCCTTATAAGTAAAACGAATCTAAAGGAATGCGTTATTCTAAAGTGATAGTCAAAAGTTTTGAAAATTATAGTTATGTGATTGTCATTGCAAATCGCTTCTTTGCTTGGTCAGCAGTAAAACAAAAGAAAAACGGTCACTTCCTGTCTGAGAAAAGTATAAGTACTTAACAAATGAAAAAATAATAAGGAATATCTTAGAAACTGTTACCTACACAACAAAAACGTAAAGGACATAATTTGTGTGTTTTGACAAATCTACATTTCTTGTGCATTAGTTTTTGTCTGTCTCTTCTGGTTTAGCAGTTAAGCAAAATTCGGCAAAGTTTATCCAGAATAAAGAGGTCTTCAGAGGCTTTTCCCGGAAAATTTTAGATGTATATTCTATTTGGAATGTAAACATCTTTAATATACGGGATTTTAATCAAAATCGTTAGAGCCATTTTCTTAGAAAATCAAAAACTTTAAAAATTGTTTCCATGTAGTTTGTGGTGGGTGAATCTTCTTGAAAATCTTCGTGTCGCATCCTTGGAACATACCAAATCTAACTACCAAGTTTAGTATTTAACGGTCTTTTCGTTTTTCAGCTATGCTGTCCACACACACACACACACACACACACATATATATATATATATATATATATATATATATATATATATATACGCACACACAGATGGACCTTTTTCAAAAATTATTTTTTTTGGACTCAGGGGCCCCCCAAAAATAAGTATATATATTTCCGGTAGAATCACGACATCGAATTTTGGGTGGAATATAACACCTAATCTATCCACTATGCACACTGTACATGCGAGCTAGAGAAATTAAAAAAAAATTATGTTTTCTAAGCCAAAAAACTACCGGGTATCTCAGCCAGTAGTAGGCTTATAATAACGACAATTAAGTTATAATTTTTAGAATCAGGAGGTTTTCGTGTCCATTATTAAACGGTTTTTAATCAATGAAATAAAACAATAGCCGCTAAGAAAAGAGTTAACGTGAAGAAGTAAGACATTTGTATGCCAGATGCATGTTGCGACCAGGATTGATTAAGTTAGCGACACTGTTACATCACGGCGAAGACATGCTCCCTAGAGCGACGCAGTAAAAAGGAATGCTTCCTGTGACTTTATGAGGGAGCTCGACACATAATTATGCCTCTCGTTAGCACTAAATCCAGGATACGCGACAAACGAGGTGAATTGGGCATCAGAATGCAGTCTCTCGCTCTACGACCATCATTAACGTATTATACGCTAACAACAGACTGCATCATACCACCAAGCCCTAAGTGGCAACTCTCTCAATGTGGAACACAACGGCGAGTAGCAAGCATAGTTTTCAAATGGCAATTAATGTTACATGTCCCTTTAAATTGCCTTTTTATACTTTACAATTTCTTCCTCGAGTTCATCTTCTTTTCCTTTCTTAATCTTCATCTTCACCGTTGCCTCTTCCATTCTTTTGTTCACTTATTATCGTCTTCCGTTTTGTTTGCTATATACTAACTCCAATAGATATATTTTTAGTAGTAGTAGTACTAATATTAATGCTATTACCTGTTCTATTTTTTTGTACACATACCTTCATGTCTCTTAATTCTCAGATATTTACCTTCTTTCAACTTTTCATACCTTTTATTGACTTCCTCCGTGGTCGATGACCTACTCAGCAAGCTGACTTCTCACTCGGAGGTGACTTCTTTAACCAAATTATTGCCTAACCCCCATAGAGTCTGGAAATATTTATGGGAGTGTGTGTGTGTGTGTGTGTGTTTGAGGAAAACAAAAACTATATAAACCCAACGTAAAGAACCTACAGACAACCAGTTGTTTCTACTGAAAAACCCCGATATCACCTTAGATGTTAAAGGGGACTATATAAAAAAAAAAAATAATAAAAATATTATATAGTATTTATTTTCAGACTAACTTTTCCCTTTCTTTCTATTTTATTTTTTTTTTCCTTTGATTTATTTATTCATTCATTAATTCTTTCTTTAGTTTTAGCATTCACTATTATGTACTAAGAAACATGAACGCTTGTAATTTTAAGAGCATGTCAAGTTTTCTTTATATATTTTCTCTTCAATTACTTCTTCGTTCACTGCATTTAGTATTATATTCAATAGCGATTTTTTGTCATAACAGGACCCCTTTTTTGTGGAAAGAAAATAAGAGTATACATTCTGTCTAGAAAGAACCGGGAATTGATCATTTAAAATCCTGTTTAAAAGGGGATTCGAAATTATTGTTGTCACTAAATTGGTACAACTTTCCTCTATACCCATGCGGAGTTTTATCGTCATCTGTTATCTAGTTTGTTTACAGTACGCCATTTTGTTAGTTCATCTCAAAGGTGATTTGCGATTTTACGATGGATACAAATGTTGAACAAAGAATATGTCTCAAATTTTGCATTGCAAATGGTATTTCGTGTGCCGAATCGCTGAAAATGTTACAGAGGGCTTACGGTGAATCGATTTTATCAAAAACATGTGCATATGAGTGATACAGTGCATTCAAAAGTGGTCGAGATGTGGTGGAAGATTTGCCCCGTTCTGGTCGGCCATCAACGGTTTCAATTGAATTGAACATCGCTAAAGTGAAGAAAATGGTGTCTGAAAATCGTCATTTAGGTCTGAGAGAGATTGCCGCTGAACTTTCTGTGTCTCGCGAATCGATTCCTACCATTTTAAACGATTGTTTGGGCATAACGCGCGTTCAGCTCGGTTAGTTCCGAAAGACTTGAATTTTCTACAAAAACACATTCATGAAACGCATTGTAACTGGTAATGAGACATTGGTTTACGAGTTTGACTATCAAGCCAGTCAACAAATGACTCCTTCCAAATAAACCGAAACCTAAAAAGGCACGTCAAACTCGATCAAAACTGAAGGTCATGTTGACAGTTTTTTTTTTTTTTTTTTTTTTTTTTTTTTTTTCCGATTATCGCGGTGTCGTGTACTCAGAGTTCTTGCCAGAAAGTCAGATGGTAAATAAAGACTATTATCTGAGTGTTATGCGGCGTTTGAGAGAACAAATTCGGCGAAAAAGTCCAGATTTGTGGAACGACAACTCATGGATTCTGCACCACGATAACGCACCAGCTCACAAGGCTATTATTGTGAACGAATTTTTGGCCAAAAACTCAACAAATTTCATCGAACAACCACCGTAATCACCTGGTCTGGCTCCTGCTGATTTTTTTTCCCTTTCCAAAACTCAAGTTACCACTTTGAGGCACCCATTTTTATGAAGACATAAAGGAAAATTCGCGACGACAATTGACATCGATTTCTAAAAGTTCCTACAAAAAATGTTTTGATGATTGGATTTTCCGTTGGCATATATGTATAATTTCAGAAGGGACCTACTTTGAAGGCGATAAAATAAAAGTGGACGAATAATTCATTTTGTGTGTTTTATTGGCAAATTCCCGGAACTTTCTTGACACAGTAGTACATACATCAAACAGTTTCACTCACAGCATATCTAAAAGTAAATTCTAAAACTTATGTACTTTTCGTATTAAATTCATTATACTTGTTATTCCACATATTATCTTTAAGATTCGCTATGATTTTAACATATTATCCAAGTAAACAACTTTTTACATAAGAATAAGAAATTGTGAGAGAGATTATTTATTAAAAATGCTCTATAGAATTTATGGCATACTATTTCAATTACTGTTTCACGTTAGATTTACAGAGCTTTATAGGTAATAATTTACCCCAGATATAAAATTACTTGATCTAAAAGCAAAACAACCTCATATTAAAAATTGCCGTTTTATTTCCGTGATTAATATGATGCTTTTCTGGACCAATTTTCTTTGCTTGTTCATAACTATCATCTCACACAAAATAAGTAAAAAAAAAATCTGATGTGTCACAATCACACGACTTTCTCTACATCTCTGTAACAAATTATTGTTAAAAAGCTCATTCTTCTATCTATATTATGCTAAACAAAATAGGCATTATCAAAAATGGTCCTCATTACTTAGTCCCATGTAAGCAGAAGGGAAAATATCTAATGTATTCCATTCACATGAGGCCCTCTAGCTTTTCAATAAACAAACGTTTTATTCAAAAGGCTAATCTGTTATCTACATCATGCTAATCAAGATAAACATAAGCAGAATTAATCTTACTACTAACTCATTGTCAGTAGAAGAGAAATAAGAAAATGCACTGGCGAAAGCGATGGTATCATCCTTAAAAAGCCGGTTGCTATGTGAAACAATTGAAATTCTAAACTCTTTTTTTTACAGGAGTAAAAAAGCGAAAACGATGATGTCTTCACGTTTGAGAAAAGTTTAAGTGGTTTAAAACTGAAGCCAATAATTCGGAATATATCGAAAACTTTACAAAAAAGTGTATATAACATACATTATGTGTTTTAATGACATCTACATTTTTTGTGTTGCAAGTTTTTGTATATCTCTTACGGTTTTCCAGTTATACAAAAATCACCCAGAATGAAGAGTTCTTCAGAGGCTATTCCCAGAAAATTCAAAATATACATCTCGTTTTCACAAAATATCTTAAACATACGGCATTTTAATTAAAATCGTAAGAGCCATGTTTGAGATAATCAAAAATTTTGAAAACTGTTCCATGTAAAGGATAGTTGGGGATGGAGGGATTTTCTTGAAAATCTTCGTGTCGGATCCTTGGTATTTAACGGTATTTTCGTTTTTGAGCTATGCTATCCACAGTTATACATACATACACCCAGACAAACACACACGGACATTTCTCTAAAAATGTTTTTTTCTTATTCAGGGGGTCTTAAAACATGTATTATTTTGAAATTATACTGAAATTTTAGTATCAAATTTTTGGGTGCAATACAATATCTTCTCTATACACTATGTACATAGTACGTGTAGAGAATATAATAAAAGCAACTAAACACCATTGCACTTTTTTTCTTAACTAATATAAATATCGCTTTCTCTAAGCTACCACGGAATTTAATAAGAGTAAAGCAGATGAATTGCAAAACGATATTTTAATTCACATCCGTTTTAGAACCTAGGACTTATATTTGTGGGAAAAATTCCAGTGATAATTATGATGATGTGATGATAATATTAATAAAAAATAATAATAATAATAATAATAATAATAATAATAATAATAGTAATATATAATAGTTCAGCATAGGCTACGATTAGTGAATTGCAGAATATTTTGAATATAAATTTGTTTACAGTTCGTTTATGTATTTTTGACTCTCGTTTTTGTATTTAAATCTGCCCATCACATTCAAATGTTCAACAGAAAAATACTAAAAACATATAGTTTGTGTTTTGTAGCAAAATATGATAGTTCTTAGACTAGGAAGTTCAGTCGTACTTATGGAGCCTGCAATTTTAGGTCTAAATTGCTCTTCTGGATACTTAGGCTGGACACTGCCAATAATTGGTGTCCTTTATGAGTTCCTTGGAACGAATGGTATCCAACTGCAGACCATATTGGAAACAAACTCAATCTTCTTGTCCAAGCTCTTATTGACCCAAAATGGACAATTACACCTCCTCTTCATAGTGCCTTAAGTACCACGCTATCCCTCTCCAAATTTTGCGGTTGAGCACGTACGTGTACTCTGACTCAGACGAGTCGAATTGAAACAGCCTGTTTGAAATGCTTTGAAAAGTGTGTGCTGGTACCTCAACGTGCAAACATTATCTGAAATCACAGTAATGGGTAAAACTTTAAGGCCATCTATTTTATATGCTTGAGGTGGCTATTGTAATATTAGTGAGATATTGGAAAATCTGTGTTATCTTAATCCAAGTTAAACTGCGATCTGAAAAGAACAACAATTGTAACGAGTAAGATGATGACATTGAAGATTGCCGAAAATGGTATCAAAGAGCATTAAAGCCATGAGTCAGACATTGCGAAACACTTCCCAAATCGTACGGCGGAACTCAAAGGCGTGGTCACATGTATTTTTTTTTTAATTAACGAAGTCCAACTTTGTTTACAGTAACAAATGCTACATCATTAGACATTATGTCACTTGTTGGCCTTTGTCTCCTACAAAGTGTCTTGAGTTATAGGTCACATGTGGGTTGCAAGGTGGGATGAAAAATACACATAAAATGTCTCAAGAAAAGTTGCAATGAGTAAGAGTTACTTTTAAAAGTAATAATTATTACTTTTAATTTTATCTGTAATGTTTTAAAAAATTAACTTATTGCTCAAAAGAAAGTGAACCTTAAAGCTTTGACACATGAGTAAACAGAAAAATTATTGTTGGAAAAGTCCTTTTAATCACAAGATGAGATGAGATAAACGAAACTATCATGACACTTCATTTGAACACTATTTTACTAATTTTCAAATGTAGTAAATTGGATAACATTGTTATTTGATCCTCACGGAGCTATTTAAAGCGGTGACACCACATTGTGTGGATATTTGAAATTAATTACTTTGGAATGATATTTATCATCTACGAACCCTTAGATTTTCATAATCTTCCTTCTTCACTTCCTCCTTTCAGAAGGTGGCCATTCAAGGAGTCTCAGATAATCACTGTCCCTTCAATCTTTTAAAGCGGCTTTATAATTGTAAAATTCGTTTTTCGTTTCTCTCCAATACTCCTTCCTCCATTTCTACCAACTGCTTCATTTCCTTATGCTTTCTCTTTTTCAGCCTTGATACAGTATCAAGGATTGGTGAACTGAAGGTACATGATGAATTAGCTGATGCTGATTTTGGTAGAGCAATTTTGTTTTTCGAGGTTTTGCCAATGTTAAATATTCTTGTGACAAGCAGATAATAAATAGATCAGATAAAATGAAAATAAGAACAGAAGAGATAAGAATAATCGATTCCTTTGCTTGTGGCTTATTTATTCTCCTCCAAATTATCCTTTAAACGAATAAATCATAAAATATTTCAATGTAAAATGTCTGGAGAAAAACATCCGCTGTAAGTGTTGAACAAGTCACCCAATAATACAAGTTTGAAAATGCCAAATATAAAATGAAAGTTTCAATGCTGTCGAAACCGAAGCATAGCACGAGTCTCTCCATTTCCCCTTTCATGGGATCACCAAAAGACATTCTTCCGCATTTGAGGATCAGAAAATGGTGTCTTCAGGACGAATTTCAGGATTTGTGTCTGAAAATGTCACAGTCCGATATGCTAGAAAACAAACGGAAAGAAGCTGAACATCACCTTTAATTTATTGCGTTTCAAATTGCACACATTTTGTAGAGAGTTTTATTGATGTCCATTTCAAACATTCCAAGTTCCTTTGGAATTTGTTGAAAACAGAACAATCATATGCATACTTTTATCTCTTGACGTTCACCGTCTCAATGTCCCAAAACGTCAGTTTTGTTAACCAGTTGTGAAGTTTCTGATGTTCATTGCTTCTGCCATAGTCGCGTCTCAAGATTTTCTTAATCTTCTTTTTCATCTCCTTCATTTTACACACGTTTTGGTCATTTAGTATACATGGTAGTAGATGACCCAAACAATTTAATATCCTACTTTCTATTATATATAAAATATCTTCCTCCACCACAGAATTCACATTTCATTCCGAACCCCATCTACCCTTACACTCTTAACACTCTGTATGAAATAATCATCTCAAGTGCTAGAAGTTTCCTTTTTTTGTCACTTTAAAGGGCCCATATCTCGCATCCTCGCTGATTCCTCTATGATTTTTTGCAAATGTATTTGTAGATTTATCCCAGTAAAGCTATTCAAAATTTTCAAAGCATATATTCTTGAGCCATTAAACGTTGTTCCCGGTAGATTTTGTTCTGGGGTCCTGTAAACAAACTTTAGAACGTTATAAGACGTATGAGCTAGAGGTTGACACTCATGCAAATAGAAACCTATTGTAACTTTCCAAAGACCCATTTAAACTTCAAGAGATTAAAAATAATGACATACCTTTGGAGATAAATATGGAACTGACCATATCTAACGACTGAACTGCTTCCAGCATATTTAATTGACATAACAGCAATAAGTAAACTCCTACAATTTTGGGGGAGGTCAGTGGAGAGTATTACTATGAATATTTCATCAACAGTATTTTTACTTTCTCTACACGTACTATGCACATAGTGTATAGAGAAGATACTGCATTCCACCTAAAAATTCGTTACCGAGATTTCACCGGAAATGTATGTTTTAGGGTACCCTTTATAAAAAAAAAGCATTTTCAGACAAAGATCCGTGCGTGTATGTGTGTGTGTCCATGTGTCTGTGTCCGTAAGTCTGTTGATAACTCAAAAACGAAAAGTCGCTAAAATACCAAATTTGATATTTAAGTTTAGTATCTTCCAGGGATGCAACACGAAGATTTTGAGAAAAATCTCCCACAAACTACCCTTTATATGGAAAAAACTTCAACATTTTTTATTTTCTCAAAAATTATTCTAACAATTTTGATTAAAATAGCGTATATTAAAGATATTAAATTGCAAATAAAATATATATTTTAATTTTCTGGGAATGGCGTCTAAAGACATCTTTATTCTGAATGAATTTTGGATAACTGGTAAACCGTAAAGATAGACTTACTACATAAATATGTAGATCACGTTAAAACACATAACTGATGTTATATACATTTTTTTTTTTTTCGTGGAGTTAACTCTTTTTGAGATATTCCTTGTTATAAGTTTCAGCTTTGAAACATACTTTTCTCATACGGGATTTTGAAATCTTCTGTCCATATAAAGATACTTCAGTCAGATAGCAACCAACCACTTACAAGGAAGCAAGTAGTAAGACCATTTCTGCTAAGTTTTCCTCGATGAGTATTAAGTAAATAAAAGAATTAGTTTTTTAATAATAGTTCATTGTAGAGATGTAGAGAATGTCACGTGAATGAAACACGTCAGATTTTTCCTTTATTTATTTTAGCCAAGAGGAATATTACAGAAGGAATTTTCGTAAACACATAACATTTCGTCAGTACAATAATACTGGAACGAGATCTACCTTGAGTGTTCTCATAGAAAACGAATAGAAGGCAAGCGGAAACCGCCAAACCATAGCGAGCCGCAGTGAATCCTAGACTTTCTGACATTTCTGGATTTAATCCGGTATAAGACTAATGTGTATATGAAATATTTATATTACTCTAGCTTCATATTATGACACTGCATCTCTTCTATTCCTCCTTGAAAAAGTCCAACATTTCCATCCTTAGAAGCTAATTGTTTCACAAAAAATTATTTTGGTGCGCCATTTCTGAAACAATAAATAATATTAAGTTTAGAAAAGAATGAATTAAAATAGTTATTAAGAAATTCAGATTAGGGAGAATGGGTTAGAAAAATAGCCGGGAACAAACACATAGTGTAAATCAAAATTAACTTTTGCGCCCCTTTATTCCCATTTAATCTAAATTCATTTTTCAATTAATGATTTTCACAAATGTTCAAAAATTTTTGTTTGCAAAATATGAATAATAATAATAATAATAATAATAATAATATATATAATATCCCCCATATTAGTTGCTCAGCTGTCAATTGCATCATGATGAGGAATTTCATTCAAAGCCAATGTTTGTTTTAAGAAATGGCTGTTGCGTTATCGTCCGCTAATCCTTGAAGCAGGTGATGGTGATTACAAGAAAGAGACATAATATTACGTTTCGTAACATTAAATTAATTTCTCTCTACATATAATAAAATTCGCACTCTTGTTTCTGACGAGAGCGACCTTCATTTTACTCACTCTTGAGAGGTTCGTACTCATTGGGGATTTGTTACGACAAGTTAATAATATTCGTTAGGAAACTATGCCATCAATTCAGATAACAGATGCTCTGAAAGTTTATGTTTAAATTAATTAACTACAGCGTAATTTAAAAACTCTTTTGAACTCTGGATGAAAAATTGTAATACCAAAGTCAAAGAAGCGTTGTTTGCAAAATTATATACAATTTTTACTTTTACATGGGACGTAGGTAGATCATACATGCTTTAGGGTTCCCTGTATAAAAACAACAAAAAAACAAAACAAAAAAACAAACATGTTTAGATAAAGCCCTCGCGTGTGTCCGTTTGTCTGTGAACATCATTACTAAAAAATGCAAAGTCGGTAAAGTATTAGACTTGGTATTTAAGTTTAGTATCTTCTAAGAATGCATACAAAGATATTGAGGAAAATCCTCTTACCCCAAACTACTCTTTATATGGAAAATGTTTCGAAAATTTTGACTTTCTTAAAAATTGCTCAAAAAGTTTGATTAAAATATCGTATATTAAAGATATTTACATGAAAAATAATATGTATATTTTGAATTTTCTGGGAATAGTCTCTGAAGGGCTCTTCCTTCTGGATGAATTTTGCTGAATTTTTCAGAACTGGTAAACCTTAAGAGACAGACAAACGTTTACTACACAAAACATTTAGCTCTCGTTAAAACACACAATTCATTACATATATTTATCTATTCGTGGAGTTGATGATTTTTACATATTCCCTGCTGTTGGCTTCAGCTTTAACACACTTAAACTTTTTTTTCATACGGGAATGCAAAGAAAGGGATTTCAACCAAATAACAACTAGCTTTTAAAAGATTTGCCTATATCTTTAGCCTAGTGCACTCCCTTGTTTCCCTTCTACTTACAAGAAAGGAATTAATAAGACCATTTTTGCTAACGTTTGTCTCCATTAGTACGAAGTAGATAGAAAAATAAGCTTTTTACAATTATTTGTTATAGAGATGAGAAGAAAGTAATGTGAATGGAACACATCATATTTTTAGAAAAAGGTCCGTGTGTCTGTGAACACGATAGCAAACAAACGAAAAGTCGGTAAAATACCAAGCTTGGTATTTAAGTTTAGTTTCTTCCAAGAATGCGACACCAAAATTTTGAGGAAAATCTTACTACCCTAAACTATCCTTTACATGGAAAAAATTTCCACATTTATGATTGTTTCAAAAGTGGCTCTTAATGATTTTGATTGAAATACCACATAGGTTAAAATATTTACATGACAAATAAAATCTATATCCTAAATTTTCTGGAAGTAACCTCTTTATTCTGGATTATTTTTGTATTATGGCAAACCGTAAGAGATAGACAAAACACTACATAAAAAAAGTAGATCAGGTTAAAATACATAATTTCTGACATTAACATTTTTATCGTCGAGTTCGCCATATCTGAAATATTGCTTGTTTATTGGTTTCAGGTTTAAAATATGTAACTTTTCTCACAGGGAATTTGTCAATTCCTGGCAATGCAAAGAAACGAATTTCAATCACATAGCAACCAATTTTAAAGGATTTGACTATCGCTTTATCCTAGTGTATTCCGTTATTTCTCTTCTACCCAAAAGGATGCAAAAGACCATTTCTCCTAATGTTTATCTCGATTACCATGAAATAATTACCATAAGTTTTTTAACAATAATTTTTTACAAAAATAAAGAAAAAGTAATTTGAATTTAACACATCAGAGGCGCTATTAATTACGGCTGGTTACCGTTTGTTTGGCGCTTGTATCACATATGTACAACACAAAAGGCAGTGTCATAGCCGAGTAGTTTGAACGCTTGCTTCTCATTAAGATGGACGGGTTTGATCCGAGGGACCGCACGTGGAATTTTTAGTGCGCAAAATGGCGTCTGAGCGGATTTTATATTATTTTTACACCTACAGGAGTGGGTGTATAAGCCCGAGTGTCTCTGACCTTCGGGTTTGCAATGTCAGAGTATAATGTAATCGTTAATAATTGTGCAGTGACGTATAATGCAATATTTTGTTGTTAAATGGAAAAAAATGCCTTAGTGAAAAGCTGTAGGTTAAAAATTATATTTACAGTTTCATTTTGTTCCACATCATTTTGTCCCAGTCAGTCACCTAACTTGGAGTAAACGTATTGTTTGTAAAGATATACTAAACACATAAACATGTAGCATAAACATAACATGTAGTATTGCAATTGTAAACAATGGAACATGCTGATTAAAAAAAGAAAGAAAGCAACAAAAGAGGTCACCTTTCAGTGGCTATTGTGGAGGAAAAGATGGTACAAAATATTTTCTTATTTAACAAGAATATTTACGTTAAAACATCCTAAGAGAATTGTCAAATTTACAGTTTCATACCTATATCCATAAAATGTTATGTAACAGAGTTAATGCACTTAAAATGCCTGTATATTTTTATCGAAGATCTTTTGTTTTTAACCTCCTCCAGGACGACGAAATTATATACATCATATCATGGCAGTGTTTAAATTGCTTTCATCACCTTGCACTGTAAAGGAGGAAGATTGATTCGGCTTCCTGAGACAAGAACGCTGGAAGATGATGAAGTCCGAATTGGTCGGTGATATGTAGCCATTTATCACACGGTTTGAGGTTACCAACTAACATTGTTGGTCCATCTTTTGACTATCACCTCAACACTACGAAGCACTGACAATGTGGTTAGCCTAAGCTTCCCGCTGCTGAGAGGAGGTCTCATTCTGCAAAATTACAAACACCACCTACGAAAAGAACAAAATTCCCCAAGACGTGAAATAGGATTGACCACAATGGCGCAGTTCACAAAACAAAATGACATGAAATAAACATAAACAAAAATAAGAATACAAATTCCCTCCCTTGGTCCCACCTTTTCTACTGGATCTTCCTCTCTCCTTTCACCCCCCCAAAGTAAATAAAAAGTATAAAATATACACAAAAAATGTATGTATATGTAGTTAAAATACATTATGTCATACACTTTTTTTTTTTTTTAAGTAGAGTCATAAAAAAATTTAAAAAGAAAAAAAAAGTGTATATCACCAATCAGCAGTACGTAAGAGCAAGGGGAAGGAAGTTGTGCGCGTAAAGATATATATCAGCGGTTCAAGCTTATAAGAAATAAGTACTGAAGAGAACCGCGAGAACTCTGGGATTTGAATGTTGATATTTGACAATCTAACATACTTATTATAAAAGTTTGCCCCAAGAGAGTAGGTATTCAAAATCCATTTCAGCTGCCTTTATCGTTGGTTTTGTGATGATTATAATTTTTGGCCGCTTGGCGAAAAGGCAGCAGATAGACGCTCCATAACAAATGACGTGCCTTAGGATCACACCACTGATGACCTCTGAGATCAACAGTTCTTTTAGTGGCGTTTACAGGAGAAGCGCCGGAAGTGAAGAAGTGCTTCTCTCAAGTAGGAAGTAATTTCTGCCATGACAGAATAGCGGAAACAGGTGGCTCTGCTGCAGTATATACTCTCGGTGTCGCCTTGACTTTCAATTATTTACACTGTGATATCATCATGGCCGCGCCGCCGTCAATGAAAGAGGTAGGTGGATGTCGCATTCTTGGCAGCCGGCTTCTGGAGCGTGGGCAGGCCAGAGGATGCGACACATTAGACCTTCATGGCGCGTGCCATGTTTCTTCTTTTTGGCCTGCAATCTTGTGGTCTGACCATAGCCCTCTTGGTGCTAATGAGGGAACTTCCTGGCGAGGAGGAGGATGTCTCGGATAACAGATGTCACTGCTTTACTGCTCCAATTTCATTTTTTGTTTGTTTTCATTCTATCCACGACACGGTATACCAAGGAAAACAAGTCTCTGCCAGGAGAAACACTGGGTTATTTTTAAAGTGAATGCAAAGATACCTACCATTCCAAACACAATTATTCGTAGTTTTTATTTGGTTAAATCATTACCAAAACACAATTATCGTGACTATCTCGTGGTCGAGTGTCACCGAGCTATCTTCTCATCCGGTGAAGTCAAAAACTTATATTATTTATTCACGTATTATCACAATATTATCCAATTAATCAATTTATATTCTGATTCTGTTAAGGATTTTACTGGCATTTGAATAGGAATATACATTTATTGTAAATTCATGTATTTTGATTATCTCTTTACCAGGTTCAACTCCGGCTGAGACGCGGAATTTTTCTTTAACCAGAATTATTACCTATCCCTCACAGAGAATGGAAATTCTGTAAGAATGTAAGAGTGAATGTGCGTGCATTTAATGCTATAAACGATTAACTAATTACCTAAGTTAATATAGAGTTCTCTCCCAGCCGACCGCATGTGGGAATTGTGATGGACAAAGCGGCGCAGTGGCGGGTTTTCTCCGGGTTCTCCGACTTCCCCGCCATCGCATTCTGCCAGTGCTTCATCTTCATTTCATGTATCATCAGTGTCATCGTGTGCGGCGCCACGTAGTAAAAGAGGGAGTTAAACACTATTAAAAAAATAAACAGTAAAAAATATAATCGCTTGCAATAATTTATAAATCCCGAAAATTTAGAGTGCCTGCAAGATTACAAGTTGCCTTTGAAATATCTTATTATCTCAACATTGAGATTGGCTAGACGGTTTAACGGCATGCTTGCATCGGATGTGAATATTTAATGCTTGTAGATGTTTCGCCATGGTAGCTCAGGCGGTAAGAGCATCAGCTCAGATAGCCGAGGATCCAGGTTTGAAGTCCTGACTTGGTATTTAAGTTTGGTATCTTCCAAGGATGAGACATGAAGATTTTCAAGAAAATCCCCCCCCCCTCAACTACCCTTTTCAAGGAACTTTTTTCAAAAATTTTGATTTTCTCGAAAATGGCTCTAACGATTTTGATTAAAATAACGTATACTAAAGATATTTGCTTAACAAATAAAATATATATCTTGAATTTTCTGGGAATAGCCTCTGAAGACTATTTTATTCTGGATGAATTTTATGGACTTTTGTAACTGGTAAACCATAAGAGATAGACAAAAGCTTACACGACAGAAAATGTAGAGCTCGTTAAAACACACAGTTTATGTGCATTCATTTTCTCGTGGAGTGAATCGCTTTTGAGATATTCAGTGTTATTTGTTTCAGCTTTAAAATACTTAAACTTTTACTATACGGGAATTTGTGAACTCCTGTTCATACAAACAAAGGAACTACAGTCAAATGGCAACCAGCTTTTTACTAATTCTTTACCCTATGCTACTCTCTTATTTCCCTTTTACTTACAAGGAAGCAAGTAATAAGACTATTTCTGTTAAGCATGAAGTAAAATGAAGCATAAGCTTTTTAACAATAATTTATTGTAGAGATTTAGAGAAACTCATGTGAATGAAACACATCAGATTTTTTTTTATTTAACAAGTTTCGAGATATTTCTTGTTATTGGCTTCAATTTTACAATACGACATTATGTCAGTCATGGTTTTACTTTCTTTAGCACGTATGTACATTCAATAAACATAATAGCTAGAGAAAGCATTGTAATTCACCCAAAAATTCGATGTCGGCTTTACACCGGAAATATACCAAACTTGGTATTTACGATTAGTACTTTCAAAGTATGCGACACGAAGATTTTTTAAAATAATCTCCCCACTACCAACTACCCTTCACATTGAAAACTTTATGAAAATTTTGTTTTTCTAAAAAATGGCTTATGGTTTTGATTAAAATGCCGTATATTAAAGATATTAAACACATTTTAAATATTTTGGAAATAGCCTCTGAAGAATTCTAAAAGAATTTTGCAGAATTTTGTATAAAAGTTAAACTGTAAGAGGTAGACAGAAACTTAAAGCATAAAAATGTAAATCTGTTTTTTTTTCTTTTCTTTTTTTTTTTGTTTTTTGTTTGTTTTTTGTTTGTTTTTTTGTTTTTTTTACAAATACAGTTCCAGAGGCTTGCCAGGACTCCGGCGCTGTATTCCTTTTTCCTCTTTTTTTCCAGTTCCCTACATTTCCTTAGTTGAACTATTAATGTTTAACGTTTTCCTTTTATATATACATACATAGATATATACGCATTTACAAACACAGAAACACCCATGCCCAAGGCGGGACTCAAATCTACGATCAAATATTTATTCTATGACAGGAATCGAACTTCTGACCTTTAGATTAGCAGCTTCCCGCGTTACGCGTTAAGCCATCAGAGCAGTTAACGTTAAAACACATAGTTTATGTCACATAGTTTTTCTTGCAGAGTTGACCGTTTTTGAGATATTCCTTGTTATTGGTTTCGGTTTTAAACTACCTAAAATTTCTCAAACGAACCATACAAATCGATTTTAAAAGATTTGATTAAAATATAAGGCTTTTGCTTTAGCATAATACGAGTATATATCCTTATTCCCCTTCTACTTACAAGGAAGCAGGTAATTATGACAATTCTGCTAACTTTATATCGATTAGTATGAATCACATAAAAGAATAATCTTTTATAACAATAGTTTGTACATGGAAAAGCTATAGAAAGTTATGTGAATGGAACACAAAAGGTTTTCTACTTGTTTACCCTGGCCATGCAAAGAGAACCGCACTTAACTTTTAAAACATTTGACTGCGCTTATCAATATTGATTTTCTACAATTATTCCGATAATTCAAGCAGCCGGTATTACACACAAGGAACGCGAGGTCGCCCAGGCACTTTTCATCACCTAACTGGCTACAGATCTTTAGTTCCTGTCCGTGAAAGGTACTACCTCATTTATCAGACTATATAATTGGTAAAACATATTTTCCTTGTTCAACCTGCTCTCTTCTGAATGGTAGTGAAGGTTCTTCAATTAAGGCCATCAACATGTCATCGGTAAAGGGACATACGGTTGGGAGCATCTCCCACGATAAACTTGCCAGACGTCCCTTATTAACGGAATTTTCCGTAGGAGAATGATGAATCGTGTCCCGTATTGCCACCATATAGGTCTCAAATATCCCATACTACGTTTAAAGATTTTATTTTGAAATGCGCGCTTATTTTTTACTACTTTGGTATTGACATATATTCGCCGCCGTTTAGACCTCTCACCACGGCGGCTCGTGTTCGATCCCAGGCGACTACATTTGGGATTTGTGGGGGACAAAGTGGCGCAGAGGTGGGTTTTATAAGTTTCTGCTTTTTCCCCCACATCGCAATCCACCGTGCTCTATCTTAATTTCATGTATACTATGGGGCGTTAAACACTATAAACAATTTGATGTGTTACACTCACATGACTTTCTCTAGCTGTTCTACAAACTTCATACATTAGATTCTTCTTCTTTCTGCACCTTGCTAATCGCGGAACTCATTACCACAATGTTCTTATTATTTAGTTCCGTATAAGTAGGAAGAAAATAAGGGAATACACTAGGCTAAACCAATAGTCAAATGTTTTAAAACCTGTCGTTATGCGATTGTCATCACAAATCGCTTCTTTTCTTGGCCAGGAGTAGAACAAAAGAAAAACGGGCACTCCCGTCTGAGAAAAGTATAAATACTTCACAACTGAAACTAATAACAATGAATAACTCGAAAACGGTAAGCTCCACGAGAAAAATGTATATGACATAACTTCTGTATTTTAACAAGACCTAAATTTTTTTGTATAGTAAGTTTTTGTCTATCTCTTACGGTTTACTAGTTATGCCAAATTAAGCAAAATTCGTCCAGAATAAACAGGTCTTCAGAAGCTATTCCAAGAAAATTCAAGCTATACATTTTATTTGTTAGATAAATATCTTTAATATATGATATTTTAATCAAAAAGTTCCATGTAAAGGGTAGTTTTGGGTGGGGGGGGTTTTCTCAAAATCTTCGTGTCGCATCCCTGGAAAATACTTAACTTAAATACCAAGTTTTGTAATTTACCTACTTTTAGTTTTTGAGTTATTGTGTTTACAGACACGGACACACACACACACACATGGACCTTTTTCTGAAAATGCTTTTTTTGGTACAGGGGGTCCTAAAACATGTATATCCGGTGAAATCTCGGTATCGAATTTTTGGGTGGAATACAATACTTCTCTATCCCTATGTACATTGTACATATGGCGCTAGAGAAAGTAAAAATCTGATGTGTTCTATTCACATGACTTTCTCTACATCTCTGCAACAAATTATTGTTAAAAGGCGTATGCCTCTTATTACTTCAAGCTAATTGAGAAAAAATTAGCAGAAATAGTCTTATTACGTACTTTCTTGTAAGTAGAAGCGAAATTAGGGAGGACCGTAGGTTAAAGTGATACTCAAAAGTTGGTTGCTATGTGACTGAAGTTCATCTATTTGTATGGACAGGATTTGACAAATTCCTGTATGAGAACAGAATACGCTTTTTAAACCTGAAACCAGAAAAAAGGAATATCTCAACAACGATCAACTCCACGAAAAAAAAAATATATAACATAAATTTTGTGTTTCAACGTGTCCTACATTTTTTGTGTGTTAAGTTTTTGTCCATATCTTCTAGTTTAGCAGTTATGCAAAATTCCATAAAATTCATCCAGAATAAAGTAGTCTTCAGAAACTATTTCCAGAATATTCAGGATATACATTTTATTTGTCAGGTAAATATCTTTAATATACGATATTTGGATATTTTAATCAAAATCTTTAGAGAATTTTTTGAGAAAATCAAAATGTTTGAAACAAGTTTTATGTAACTGTAGTTTGGGGTGGGGGATTTTCTTGAAAATCTTCGTGTCGCATCTTTGGAAGATACCAAACTTAAATACTAAGTTTGGTGTTTAACGGTCTTTTCTTTTTGAGCTATGCTGCCCACAGACATACATACACACACATACACACGGACACACACAGGCAGACTGACAGTCAGTCACACACGACCATGTTTTTAAAAGCGTTTTTTTTTATTTGGGGGGGCTCAAAACATGTATTTCCGGTGAAATCTCGGTGTCGAATTTTTTAGTGCATTACAATACCTTCTCTATACACTATGTACATAGTACGTATATAGAAAGTAAAAACAAAAGACTATTCGCCACCGGCCAGTTTGTAGTGTTGTAGGTATATAGTGGTTGCTTGAGTCCATTGTCACGCCACGTCGTCATGCCATGTTGTAAAGACCCTAGGCGCGTGGGGACTGTTACTTTTTGAAAGACTGTGAATGATTCATTCCCTAAGAAAAGACGAATAAATGCTTATTTAACAAAGTGACACACTAAGAAAAGTATTCACGGTTATCGTCCATGAAAAATAACTGTTTCAAAGCGCAATTTAACAGCTGAAATCTCCAGTTTTGTGTTACATACTACGGTGAATCCAGTGTCAAACATGAAACTATAATGCCGTGTACTTCTAAGCGGAAGAATATTGGGAGAAAGAACACTAATTAAGAACAGCCAGTTACAACGAATTAAGTCGAAGTATGCTACCACAATGTAAAATATCTGGTGCGTTCTATTTACATGACTTTCTCATCATCTCTGTGACAAATTATTGCTAAAAAGCTTACTTCCTATTTATTGCATGCTAATCAAGATAAATGTCACCAGAAATGGACTTCTAACTTGCTTCCTGTAAGTAAAAGGAAATAAGGGAGTACGCTGGGTTAAAACGATAGTCAAATCTTTTAAAAGCTGGTTGCTATTTGAAATTCCTATGTTTCTATGGCCAGGAGTTGACAAAATTCCCGTATCGGAAAAGTATAAATATTTTAAAACTAAAAACCAATAACAAGGAATATCTCAAAATGATGAACTCCACGAAAAAAATGTATATGACATATGTTGTATGTTTTACGACATCTACATTTTTGTGTAGCGTTTTGTCTAACTGTTAAGGTTTACCACTTATACAAAATTCAGCAAAATTCATCCAAATGGCAGAGCTCTCAGCGGATTTCCTAGAAAATTCCAAATTAACATTTTATTTCTCATGTAAATATCTTTAGTATACAGTATTTTAATCAAATTCTTTAAAGCATTTTTGAAAAAATAAACATTTTCTACATTTTTCCATGTAAAGTTTAATTTGAACTGGGGGGTTTTTTCTCAAAATCTTCGTGTCGCATCCGGAAGATACTAAACTTGGATACCCAGTTTGGTATTTTATCGACTTTCGTTTTTTAGTTATCATGTTAACAGATACATGGACACACTCACACAGACATACCCACACACGTGGACCTTTTTCTAAAAATTATTTTTTTTTATAAGGGAACGGTAAAACTTGCTTTTTCGGGAAAATCTTGGTATCGTATATTTGGGTGGAGTGAAATACCTTCTGTACCTATGTCCTTACTACGTATTAAATAAATATAGTAAATTCTGTCTCATCTGTTATACTAGGGTATAACACATTCGGCACGTGCTTGTTGACGATTCTGTAGTAAAAGCATTACTGTTAGCACAACCAAAGTAAAAGATTGAATGCTTTATTAGATAAATATGTTGACCTTAAAAAGCATAAGACGTTTTCTTTTATGAATAAATTTGCTAATTTTGAATTAGTTTAATGTTTGAATACACCGAAATTTTAAAATTAAATTATTAACATTTTTCAGTGAGAACATTTTATTGCACTACTTCAAGATGAGTACATTAACGGCATATTTATTCCTGGCTCATTGACCTTGTAGAGGGAGTATTTTTAATTTAAAAAAAATAAATCTGATGTTTTTCATTCACATGACTTTCTCTAGCTGTTCCACAAACAAGCTTTCCTTATAAAAGATTATTCTTTTATCTACGTCATACTAATTGAAATAAACTTTAGTAAAAATGATTTTATTACCTGCTTCATATACCTTTAGTTTATCATGAAAATATGTTATACATATTACATGTTAATCAAAATGGTTGTAGTTATTTTTGAGAAAACCAATTTTCGAAAAATATTCAATGTAAAGGTTAAATGTGGGTGAAGGATTTTCTTGAAAGTCTTTGTGTCGCTTCCTTAGTTGGGTATTTAACCGCCTTTTCGTTTTGAGCTATGCTGCCCATACACACACATACACACGATATTTTTCTAAAAATATTTTTTGGGATTTAGGGGACCTAAAATATGTATTTCCGGTGAAATCTCTGTATCGAATTTTGGGTGGAATGCAATATGCTCTCTATCTACCATGTACATTGTACATTCGTGCTAGAGATTGTAAACATTGAATGTGAAAGGCGTAAATGCTGTTTAAATTATAAAAGAATGAAATCAAAATCACTCTGAATTATTTTATTTGTCATACTTTTTATGACCTTAACAAAAATGATACAGGGTTTTTACTTTACCCACACGTAGACAGTGTATGGAGAAGGTATTGTATTTCACCCAACATTTTATATCGAGATTTCACCGGATTTACATTTTTGAAACCCCTAAAAAAAAGCATCTTTAGAAAAAGATCAGTGTGTGTGTCAGTCTATGTGTGTGCGTCAGACAGCATAGCTCAAAAGCTAAAAGTCCGCTAAATACCATACTAGGTATATAATTTTAATTCTCCCAAGGATGCAACATGTTTATTTTCATATTTCCCCCACCTCAAACTACCCTTTATGTGGAAAAATTTTCAAAATTTGTGATATTATCAAAAATGGTTCTAACGGTTTTGCTTAACATATCATGTAGTAAAGGTATTTAAATGAAAAATATAATGTAAATTTTCAATTTTCTGAGAATAGTCTCAGAAGATCTCTTTATTCTGGATAAATTTTTCTGACTTTTGCATAATTGGTAAACCGTTACACACTCGTTAAAACACATAATTTATGTATATATGGTTCTTTTTTTTTACTGTAAAGGTGACCATTTCCGAGATATTCCTTGTTATTGGTTTCAGCTTTAATATGCTTAAACTTTTCGCATACGAGAATTTTTCAACTCCTGGCCATACAAACATAGGAATTTTAATCACATATCAATCAACTTTTAAGAGATTTTACTATCGCTTTAGCCTATGGTATTCCCTTATTTCCCTTCTTATACGGAAGCAAGTAATAAGACCAAATATGCTAGTTTTGTCTCTATTAGCATGAAGTAGTTATAAGAATAAACAATAACGATAAATAACAATATTTTGTTACAGGAATGTAGAGAGAGTCATGCGAATGGAACACATAGATTTCTTACCAGTGCAACTTTTCATTGCTTTTATCAAAAAACTAGCACTAGTCAATAAAATATACAGATGGCTAATTGTATATTTAGAGGCAATTTTCTACATGGAAATAAACATAGTATAGAATTATTTTTAATGCATTCATTTCAGGGTAAAATCACCTCGGGCTTTCCATACAAATTTTAGCACATAATATTAAATGTAGGCATTTTATGCAAGTCGGTGTGTACAATACCGTCTCTCAAAAGCGAAAGGGCCTTGTCATTCTAAAAATTTGGCAAGTCTCCACACGAACAATTAATTTATTACAATAAATGAGGATTCGCCTTCAATGGGGGCACATGCCAGCACATTCCCTTTTTATGCAGATTTTTTTAATCAGTCATGTGTTCTACGAGGCTCATCCAGAAAATGACAGACATTTGGCATAACTAAATAATAAAACAAATTTCAACACGAAACTTTATTTACAAAGTTACAGTACTTTACTTTATTTGTCAACGTAATCGTCATCGTTATCAAGTTATTTATTGTCTCGTGGTACCAGCTTTTCTATTTTTCTACCGGAAAAGAAATTATTCGTTCGTCCAATCGGATTTTGTAGGCAAATAACGCAAGTGGAATAGACGAGTCCTCAGTGAGGAAATGGTGTATAATTTACGAGTAATCAAGGATGAACTAGTGTGTACGAAAAAGACCGGAGTGCAAATTCTTCAATCGTTATGGAGGAGTTAAAAGCAAATATTGATAAAAGAATTCAGAAAAACCAGTGTTTCACTTTGGACACCGTATATGATTTTTTGGATGGAAAAGATTTCCCAGCCATGAAGACAAAGTGGCAGTGACGTCTTGGCTCAGATCTTCAGATGTAAAAGAGTACATCAGCGTTGAAAAACCGTAACAATAATTACTTTGATAACAATGATAAATACGTTGACAACTAGAACAAGGTACTGTAACTTTGTAAATAAAATTGTGTGTTGATAACCTTCGTTATTATTTATTTATACCAAATCGTCTGCCACTTTCTGGATATGCCCTCGTACAACATTTCTGGGGATATTTCGGAGATATTTCTATTCTTCAGTGTGGTAGCAGTGTTTTTATGAACAAACGAATAGTGCAATCATCATAAGTTCATGTTTCTAAAGGTTTTTTGAGAAGCTGAATGGAAAATAAAATTGATAATTGATAATAGGGATTGTAGTGTGGCGGTGAGTTTGGTCGTTAGGTCAGGATAGTACAATGTGATAACTGGCTCATGGATGTTAACAATAGAGCATACACTGCTGTGCAAGGGGTATGGGGCTCGATTCCCGCTGAGGGTGGGAATTTTTCTCCAGCTAAGAATATTCCTTATCTCTCCCAGAGTCTGGAAGTATGACTGAGATTTTGAATGTTTGTGTGTGAACTAATGCAGAAAATTAGAAAACAAACGACAACAACACACAATATACGTTTTCCAAAGGTGAATTCTATCGACAGGGCCATGTAGTTAAAGACGGTTATAAATGAGTCAATACAAATAAGAAACACAGCATACTTGACTGGGAGTGCGGGGCCCAGTCACTATGCTTTCAACCCAACTCTTATTCCAAATTACACAAGCGAAAGTGAAAACTGTTTGCTGATCTACTTCTAGTTTTGAAACGGAGAGTAGCATTCCCTCTTCTGGCTACCAGTCGTTTGCCACTGCAACGTTACCATCAAGTGCGTTTTAAGATCTTGAGAAATCCAAAAATATCTTCGCAGAAAATGTTTATGGAATAAATGAGATACAAAAAATGTTCAAAATAAAGATATATATATACATCCATTTCACACTATTTTGTGCGATATAACGTATTTTTTGGTGAAAGTATTTTGAAAAGAAGGAACAGAAAAGAACGTCACGTGGGTCTCCGGTTGCTAACACAACTGGTTTCCTACCTTTGCTGTTTGCACCGCCTGCGGTGCCATAAGTAGTTAAAGCGGGCGTTAAACACTTCCAAAAAAAAAAAAAAAAAAAAAAAAAAAAAATTTGCCGTTTGCTGCCTCAAAATACTCCGGCCGAAGAAAAAAAGCAGTTTTAGCAGGACATGGATTCGTTTAACGGACATCTGGATATTGTCCCAGCACACTTCTGCGTCACCCTACTGTTTTGTTTGCCATTCTCAAGTGTTATACTTTGTTTACGTATATTTTGTTTGTAGAAAGTAATAAATATTCCAGAACGTGGTCTCTGGTTATGGATCCAGTTTCTTCTGCGCCACCCTCTGTTTTGTTTGTTATGCTCAAGTGTTGTACTGTAGTTTACATAGAACTGTGATAGATTTTTGTGTTGTAGCATATAATAAATATTCTTAGCAGAGGGTGATTTCGATCAAGGGACCTATGGACCCACTCAGCCTTGCTCAAGTGTTACATTTAATGTATATACCTTCGTGATAGTATTCTGTGCTGTAGGAGGTAGAATTTTTAGCAGAACTTGTTTTCCATCTAGGGACCTATGGGCCCATTCTACTCTTCAAGTGTTGTACTGTAGTTTATGTACATTCATAACAGTATTCTGTAGGAGATCGTGGTTTCAATTCACGGACTTCTGGGTTATGAATCCAGCTTGCTTCGTTGGCGCCACTCTGTTTATATTTCATTCTAAAGTGTTGTATTGTAGTTTATATTATAGCATATGTCTTTATTGTCTCAAAAATTGATTACAAATACAGTTTTTAATTCAATGCTGCAAACAATTCTCTCGACACTTCGACGCGTAGGCAGTTGACACGCTGCAGGCACGTCACTGCACGCTAGCACTACATTCACTCAGGACTCATTACTCACCAACTTGATCTGCAGTTCTTCCTCCATTTATAGCCAGAAAATGACGTCACAGAACATTCTGGGAAAATTGTGGGTGCTGAAGCTGTTGGAAGAATCTGGTGCGTGTCCCACTCTAAAGCCTTCGGTTACTAGCGCGCCGCATTTTCTGCTTTCATCCATATGAAAGTCTACAATTCTGTCGATTACCAGCATGAATGTCACAGTATTCTGTGTTGTAGAACGTAATAAATATTCGCGGTTTCCATTCCGGAGATGTGGATTGTGCATCCAGCAATCTTCATACACACCAGTCTATTTTATTTCTCAGTCTCTAGTGTTGTACTATAGTTTATATACATTCTTGATTGCATTCTGTTTTGTAGAAAGTAATAAACATTCGATTCAGCAAGCTTCGTCTGCGCTTCGTCAGCCCTATTAAGCCTAGGACTACTAACTTGACGGCCAGTCTGATACTCAGTTGGGTAATCATCCAACCAATACGGAGAGGTGTTGTGGCCAGTATCATGCATCCCCAGCCGAAATGTTGGCTATCATGGCTGGGATCACTGCCTATCGGAGCTTCTCACTTTCATCACGGTGCTGAGTAGGTAGTGGTTTTCTACCTAGGACGTAAATTCCTCATCTCCATGAGTGGGATCGACCCTGAGGCACAAATCGTAGCCGGAAACTACGCTCTACTGCACTGGATCACGGCATTTTGTTTTTTTTACAAAACGCTCTAATTTAATATTTTCGCCTTATTTAGAGTAACATTACTATGTGGTTAATGGAGATGCAGTCTTTAATAAATAAACGCCTATTCTTTTTGCTTTTGTTCAGTGAGTTTCTAGATGTACCTTAAAAGTTTACTATACACATTTATTAGGATATTTTCAGGTTCTTATTGAAGTGTTGAAATTTTGGGTTGAAGATGCTTATTTATATGTGAGTAAACCCATTATCACAAAATACCACAATAAAATATATTATCCTCGGTAAACATCAAAATTAATCTTTGGCATACAAATCCAAAGCTTACCCAACGTGGCTACTCAAACAAATAAAAATTGTTAATTAAAAATAATTATATTATTCTAATTATTTCTTCTTAAAATTTTCAAACTTACTTTTGGATCATTTTTTTCATTTACACGTGCCTTTATGTATGTTTGACCTGAATTAAGCGGTTTGGTTTACTTCGTTCATTAAATAAGTTGTAGTCTTTTGCTATTTCTGGTGAGATTTTAATATAATAACAGTAACGACTTTTTGTTTCCTGTGAAATTTATATTTCCTTATAACTCAATTCGTTATAACGCAATGTTGATTTCTATAAACAAATTCCCAGACTACTATTCTTTCCAACTGCGTCACATGTGACCAATATCACAAATGAAAGCAAATGAGATTTTTTTCGTAAATTAAATTTTTGTGAGGCAATACTCAAATAACTGTAATATTGACTTAGGAATATACGAGGCGTATCCATTTCGTTCTACCGTCCTGCAACGCTAGTGTCGCAGTTTTACTCTTCTCTCTGGTTCATTGTCTGCCCACGGATGCCATTACACGGATGCCACGAATCGTGTAGTGTAATTACAGTTGTTAATGATTGTTCAAAATGTTTAAGACAATTTGTGATCCTGCTGACTGTGAATTGCGTTTCGTAATATGGTTTTTGCACGCAAGGAATGCTAACCCATCTGAAATTAATCGTCAACATGTAGAGGTTTACGGAAAAGTGTAATGACAGATGGAATGGTGAGAATGTGGGTTAGGCAATTCAATGATGGGCGATTCAATGTTCCTGATGAAGCCCGGAGTGGGCAGCCTTCTGTTGTTATAGATGGCTTGGTTGAACAAGTGAATGAGACAATTTTTGAAAACAGAGGTTCACATTAAGAATACTTTGTGATGTGTTTCCACAAAACACGGTATTCAGCAGTGAAAAGAGTGTTTAGCAGTTTCTCCACTGGCAACAGTTCTTTGAAGAGGGCATACAAAAGTTGATTCCTCGCAATGATAAATGTCTCAGCTATGTTAACGAATGCTCAGAGGTTAAGGAATGCTCTACAAATAAATTAGTTGTGAAAACAAACATGCATTTTATGAATTTTTATTTTAAATCGGTGATTGCTTTCTGGACA
Organism: Hymenopus coronatus; assembly: GCA_030762935.1. NCBI lineage: Eukaryota > Metazoa > Arthropoda > Insecta > Mantodea > Hymenopodidae > Hymenopus > Hymenopus coronatus. The sequence continues at coordinate 66,822,836 of CM060896.1, read as the reverse complement.
TGCCTCGTAATTTCTACACAAAGTATTTAACTGAATCACCAATCACTCCTTCTCGTCCATAAATATCTACAATACTCTGCTAAAGACCTCCTTTGAATGCCCTTTTTGTCTTCGATTATGCGACTGACTCATATGAGGGTTGCTCTGCTGTAGTACAGTTTATGCGACTATGGGAGACAATGGCGCTTATAGCTCAATATAGCGTTGCATGGTGTATGGTGAGAATAATGTTATTTGCATGCTTAGTAGCAATTAACTGTCAAAATTACCAAAGAATGACATGTTCAGTCTTTTGTGAGCAGGAATGTCATCCATATTTTATCATTGTAGACGCAATAATTATATTTCAAACACTTTTTTTTAATTAGATAATAAGTTAGCAATCTTTAAGCCATCAGCTTTTACTCAATTATTCACAAATGAATTACATCTGAGATAATAACAAATATTACAATTTAATGCTTCTTTATTTTGAGTCGACACTTCAACTACATTTGGCAGCTAGGAGAAGTACTAATCAAAAAATTTAATGAGAAATAACACATGTTTTGAGGTCCTCTAAACCAGAAAAAGTCGTTTTCCGTGAATGAGTATGTGTGTTAGAGAGAGAGAGAACAGCATAACTCAAAGATACAAAGTTTGTTACATATCAAATTTGATATTTAAGTTCAGAATCTTCCAAGGATACAATTGGAAGATTATATGAAAAGAAAGAAAAAATCCTTCATTCAAACATTTTTCACTTTTACTGTTTGTTTTGTTTTTATTTCCTCAAGAATGGCTCTAAAGATTTTGATTAAATATATTTACATGAACATAATACGTACACACAGTATTGGCAGACCTGCTGTTATATGAAAGTGAAAATTGGATCCTCAAAAGAGCACTCAAAAGTAGAATAGAAGCATCCTAAATGCAATCGTGTATAACTGACATGCACTAAGCCAAGATATTCAATCTTGATACGCACCAAAATATTAACGAATAATTCGCGACACACAGGTTCACCAAAAGCATGGTAGACAGTGCACCATTGAGACCAAGCTTTCGTTACGGTTGAATCAAGTGTGAATATGAAGTGGCATGTTGCAAACATTGCAAATTGCTTTTGACCAGCGACGTTTTCGCTATCACTCCCTTCAACTCTGCTCCGAGTTTTTTAGTTGAATACGCGTATGTACTATTATTTAGCCGAGTCGAGTTGAAAAGCTCTACTTTAAGCAATATATGAGAACTTGCTGCAAAAAATATAAGTGGCGTATTTAAAACACAAATTAATAACTTTACTGTGAAATGAACCATTTCCAAGATATCCATTATTAATGCTTCGAATCGTTCAATACTAGATCAATTTTGAAGTGATTATCAGTTATTTATAGCGATGTTATAGAAAGACTATGGAACTTTAAGGTAGAGAATACAGTTCTAAAACATTTGACAATCGCTATTCCTTCGTATCTATAACGAAAAGTGTAATGTGGCTATTTCGGGAAAGGTTTATTCCGATTAAAATTAAATAGACAAAAAATAATATTCGGAACAGTAAATTATTTTCTCTAATAAATAGATATAGAAGGTAGAGAAAGTCATGTGAACACAACACATGAGTTATTTTTATTTGTACTTACGCATATTTGTACATATATTTCAAACTTAAAATATTGCTCTGATGCCAACTTCTTCTTCTCTAGAAGAAGTACATAGAACATAGGCAGAAAAGGCATAGCATTCCACCCAAAAATTCATACCGGGATTTCACTGGAAATGCAAGTTTTAAGGTCTCCTGAATAAAAAAAGATACAGTTTTATAAAAAGATACACGGAAGTGTATTTCTCTGAGTAGGTATATATCGTGTGTCTGTGAACACGATAATTCAAAAACGAATAGTGAAATCGAAAGGTTAAATACCAAACTTGATATTAAAGTTCAGCATATTTCAGAGATGCACTCGAAGGTTTTCAAGAAAATCTCTCACTCCAAACTACCTTCACATTGAGAAATATTCGAACACGTTGATTTTCTCATAAATTCAACAGTTTGTTTATTAAAATAGCTTATATTAAAGTTATTTAAGGACAAATAAAGTCTATAACTTGAATTTTCTAAAAGGTAAACCGTAAAGAATGGACAAAAAATTATCACACAGAAATGTGGAGCTCGTTAGAACACATCATGTATTTAATATATATTATACAGTATTTTGTGCATTAACCATTTCCGAAATATTCCGTGTTTTGGCTTAATTTTAGAGTATCTAAACTTTTTGCAAACCGAAATTTAGTATCCTTGTTCTTTTGTTTTATTCCTGGCCATGCAAAGGGTTTGTCTTTTTTCACTTTTTCTTTTGCGTCATGATTTGACTGTCGCTTTAGACTAGTGTATCTTCTTATTTATCTACTACTTACAAGGTATTCACTAATATACGCCTTGCTGGCCGTAATCGCCGCATGTGTGTGAGCGGCTTGCTTTGAAACTCACACCTGACCGTTGCCATTTACACGTTGATTTTGTTTCATTTATTAATGGATTCATACACCTGTGTGAGTGGATACGTGTTCAGTCGGTGAGCACTTTACATCGAAGCTCCGAATGTCGCACCTGTGAGTGAGTTTTTGATAGGTACCTGCGGTGGTTTGCACAGTATTACTTCTGAAAGTTTCTTGCCACGTGATCGACAGGTATAAAAACGGAACAACTTGCCCAGAGTCAATTTCGACGCGAAGTTCGGAGTGAACCGCAGCCGCAGCAAGTGTCAAAAGAAAACTAACTATGGCAGAATTGTTGCGAAAGTATCAAATAAACACATTTATTCGTAAACAGATGCTTTTATTGTAATTAGTTGGAGCAAATAAAGAACTAATTTTTTAGTAATAAAGTGCATTTCTGCTAATGTTTATCTTGGTTAGCATGAAATAGAAGAATAATCTTTTGTAAAAATAGTTACTACAAAATGGGTAGGGAAAGGCATATGAATGTAACATAACAGAAATTGTTTCCCACTCAAGATGAGACCACCCACGTATAGAGTAAATAATCTGTCTGACATGCATCATAACGAACTTATAGAAATATCCCTGTTCCGGAAGCGGGTATTGAATCTGGTAACTTGCGGGCGAGGACCGTTGTTACAGAGAAAAACAAAAAGAATCAAGAAAGAAGAAGTGAGCGATTAACAATGAGCAGGTCAGAGGGTCCAATTGAACCCGGCATTCCGCGACCCCGAGCCGTGACCCCGCTGTGACACGTCATCCCCATTCATAGCAATACTACTGTCGGGACACTTGAACCTTCTTCGAGCAAGGTCACCGTGCTCCTCAGACAAGTGTCCGACGAGCATTAACAACACCAGCAGACAAGATAAATACTGTCCCAGCAAAAGATTCGATATTATCAAAACCGAGTAACTCAAAAAATTAAATCCGAATAATGTGGACATTCAATTGCGGCAGGGCTAAGGGCACCTCATGTCGGCATATTGATTTATGACCTGCATAATTAAGGTAATGCATCCGTGAAATGTGGTAAAACAATTTGATGAGTTCCATTCACATGATTTTCTCTAGGTGTTTCATACAAAAAAGTTTCCTCAAAACAGATAATTATTTTATCTATGCCATGCTAGTCAGAGTAAACATCAATTGGAATTATTGTAATACTTGCTTCCTTGCAAGTAGAGGGGAAATAGGGGTTGCACTAGGCTAAAGCGATGGTAGAATCTTTTAAAACCTATCGTTATGTGTAAGAATTAAATTTCGTTATCTTTTGCATTCCCGGGAATAAAACAAGAGAGCTGAAATGAAAGTTGGCTTCCATTTGAGACTTTAAATAGTAAAAAAAAAAAAAAAAAAAAAAAAAGTTATCTCGAAAATGGTTAAAATGCATATTACACAAATTGAATGTTTTAATGAGATCTACAGTTTTTGTGAAGTGTTTCTGTATCTCTTTCGGTTTATGATATATACAAAATGCAACCAAAATGAAGAGGTCTTCAGAGGCTATCCCCAGAAAAGTCAAGATAACGCATTTCGTTTGTCATGGAAATATCATAAACATATGGAACAAAATTCGTTATAGCATTTTTGAGGATATCAAAACTTTTGAAAATGTTCCATGAGAAGGGCAGTTGGGGATAAAGGGATTTTCTTGATAATCTTCGTATGGCATCCTTGGAAGATACTAAACTTAAATACTAACTTTGGTACTTAATGGACTTCTTGTTTTTTGAGCTATGCTGCAAAAAGAGACACACACGGACGTGTTTCTAAAATACTTTTTATTCAGGGAATCTCAAAATATGTATTTCAGATGAAATCTCGATATAGAACTTTTTGGTTCAATAAATAACTTTCCTATCATATGTACAGTGTGCATACGTGCTAGAGAAAGTAAAACTGTGATGTGTTCCGTTTACATGACTTTCTCTACTTATTCGTAACAAACAATTCTTACAAAAACTTGCACTTAAATCTATTCACATTAGCAGAAATGGTATTATTACATTATTCCTTGTAAGCAAAAGAGAAATAAGGGAATAAATCAGGCTAAAACGATAGTAAATTATTTTAAATGTAGTCGCTATGCGATTGAAATTGAAATTGGGTTCTCTTTCCATGGCCAAGAGTAAAACAAAAGAGATATGAAGCGGACGATAACTTCATGTTTTAAAAAAGCTTCAAGTATTATAAAACAGAAACCAATAAGAAGGTATATCTGGAAATGATTTTTTTTTACAAAAAAAAAACTGTTTATGACATGAATTCTGTGTTTTAACGAAATCTACATTTTTTCTTTCGTGAGTTTTTGTCTATATCTTACGGTTTATCAGTTATGCTAAATTCATTCTGAATGAACAGAGCTTCAGGAGCTATCCGCAAGAAACTCAAGATATACACGTTTTATTTTTCATATAAATGTCTTTAATATACGCATTTTAATCAAAATCGTTAAAAGTAATTTTTGAGAAAATTAAAATTTTAGAAATTTTCTCCGTTCAAAATGTAGTTCGGGATAGGGGACTTTTCTCAAAATCTTCGTGTCGCATCCTTGGAAGATATTAAACTTAAATACAAAGTTTGGTATTTTATTGGCTTTTAGTTTATGAATTAACGTGTTCATAGACACACGGATACTGGGCACACATACACACAAAATATTTTTCTGAAAATGCTTTTAATGGATACAGTGAACACTAAAAGATGTGTTTCATTGAAATCTCGGTATCATTAGAGGATAGGAAAGTAACTAATGAGTCATTTTTAAATTTTCTTTCTAACTTGCAAATCACTTTTAAAAATTAATTTAATTCATCTGTGTAACACTTTGCTTTCCAGTCTCTCAAATATAAATTCCAGCAATTGTTAAAAATTTGGGTTACTGAAACAGGAAAGTTTTGGGATGTTGTAAGTAGTTAAGCATTTTAACACCAGGAACCGTTGTATTATTAACTACAGAATATCTGTCAGTTGATGTCACTACCGTAATTTGTGTTTATCTTTGTTGCAGAATGAGTAGAGGAAGTCACGTGAATGGGACAAGTTTATGAAACAAACTCCCAATTTTGGAAGACCTAAAATAAAACATCAGGCGAGAAATGCACACCATATTGTCTTTCCTATTCAACTATTTCTATCATATCTAATTAATGATTCTTATTATTATCATTGTAATTTTAACTGAAGAGATGATTGCCCGGATAATACCATTTTGGCAGGAGTGCCAGCTTTGTGGCAGGCGCGCACGGAGCCATGCATTAACCGCACTCTAAGGAAAATCAGAAGTTAGCTGCTTTTACAACAGATGGCAGTGCCTCATCACTTTGCATACCAAGAGTAAAGTAAACGTATTGATGTCTAATGCTATATGGTGATAGGGATTCCATCCAGGTTTACGCCCTTCGTCATGCGGATCTGATCACCTTTCGTATCTCTCCTCGTCCCTCCCTCCCTGGTAGGTGGAAAAGGTCCGTAAGGCCTACGGCCGGTGTTCTGCCGCAGGGCCTTAATCCTAATGGACTATCCTAATACTATATGACTGAAATAGTTTTTGGTAAGTTTTTAGCATAACAGATATATTATTTTGTAGTAATAGGTACGAGAATGGAACGTAATAGAAAAAGTCATGAGCCAACGTATTACATATTTTTACTTTCTTCAACACGTATATGCATACAATGTGCATAGTAGCTAGAGTCTATCGCATTTTACCCACTAATTCAATATCGTGATTTCACCGGAAATATATATTTTGAGGTCCCCTGAGTAACAACAATTTAAAAAAGCTCCTAGCGTATGTGTGTGTAACTATCGACAGCAAGGATAAGCACGAAAAGAATGTTAAATATTTAACTTGGTATCTTACAAAGATGCGACACAAGATTATCAAGAAAATCCCCCATCCCACATTACCCTTTACATGGAAACATTTTTGAAAATTAACTCTGAGTGTTCTCGGAATTCTAGACAGGTGAGTTCATGGATTGACTCAAACATTTCGAAGATGTACATCATCTTCGTCTGTAGGCTAAACCGAGAACACTTAGAATTAATGCGTATTCAGGAAAGCTGCAGCTCTTACTGCATTTTTGAAAATGTTTTTCTCAAAAATGGCACAAATGATTTGTATAAAAATACCGTATATTAAATATTTTCACGTATTAATAGAATGTATATCTTGAATTATCTAGAAATAGCCTCTGAAAGGCTCTTTGTTCTGGATGAATTTTGCTGAATTTTGAATAAACAAAATAGACAAAAACAACCTTAACAAATAGACAAAACTTACTTCACAAAATGTTAGATGTCGTTAAAACACATAATTTATGTCATGTATTTTTTTTAAGAGTTGTCCGATTTAGAGACATTCTTTGTTGCTGGTTTCAATTTTAACCATGTACCTTTTCTCAAATGGGGAATTCATCTTTCGACTTTCGTTTCATTTCTCTTGTCTTACGGCTGACCATACTCAGTGAACCGAACGTAAAGACCAGATTTTAATGTATTTGGCAATCGCTTTATCCTAGTGTATTCCTTATTTTCCCTTCTACTTACAACGTAGCAAGTAATAAGACCAATTCTGCTAATGTCTATCTCGATTGCATATAAAAGAATAATCTTTTGTAAGAATAGTTTGTTTGTGGAACAGCTACAGAGAGAGTGATGTGAATGGAATGCATCAGATTATTTCTAATACCTGCCGTAAGCTTTCGTTAGCCAAAGCATATCCCGCAGAGTATATTATATCTGATGATCCTTCAAGAAGCCGTTCATGCCTGAGGGTAACCAACATCGTAGGCGTGTTTATATTCATAAGTCATGCCAAAGACATCGATTTTTCTCTCCGTTTCCCAACAGTTGCATCCAAACAAAAACAAAGCTGTCAAGTCAGGGACACTCCTGCCTTATATCGGCAACAGGTTGCAGAAGTGCCGCCCACCTCGAACTTATAGCTTTGGTAGTCAATTTCTACGTCTTCATTACCAAGCACTCTGCATGACCTCCGAATCCGAACCTTGTTACGAGGGCAGTCAATAACTCTTTAGAAAAAGATTGAAAAGGAAATTATTTTTGGCAGATTTTATATTATTACTTTCTCTAGCCCATATGTAAATTGTTCATAGTTTATACAGGTCTTGTATTCCACTCAAAAATTCGATATAGAATTTTTACTGGAAACACATGTTTTGAGACACTCTGGATCACAAAAAAAAATTTTAGAAACATGTTCGTGTGTGTTTGTCTGTCTGCCTGTCTATAGGTATGCGTGTGTCTGTATGTGTGTGCGCCTGTGGGCAGCATAGTTGAATAACGAAAATACAAACACAAAAAAAGTTAAATAGACACTTGGTATTTAAGTTCAGTATCTTCTAAAGATGCGACACAAAGATTTTAAAGAGAATCTCCCCACCCCCAATTACCCTTGACATGGGGTATTTTTCGAAAGTTTGATTTTCTTAAAAATGGCTCTAACGACTTTTATGAAAAGTCTTATGTTTAAAATGTTTTCATGACAAACGAAATGTACCTAAATCTTGAATTTTATGTGAATAGCCTCTGAAGATTTGCACATTCTGGATAGATTTTGTATAGTTTTTTATAATTGGTAAACTGTAAAAGGTAGACAAAAACTTATTACGCAAAAATGTACATCTCATTAAAACACACAATTCATGTCATATGCATGTTATGTAGAGTTAACCGTTTTCTATTATTTCGAGTTAGTGGTTTCAGTTTTAAGGTACTGAAACTTTTCTTAAATGAGAGATATATTTTTTTCGTCTCTCTTTTGTTTACCCCCAGCAAGGAAAGGGAACGAACTTCAATTTTTACTTTCTCTAGCCCCATATATACAATGTACATAGGGATAGAGAAGGTATTGTAATGCACCCAAAAATTCGATACCGAGATTTCACAGGAAATATATGTTTTGGGGTCCTCTGAGTCCGAAAAATGCATTTTTAAAAAAAGGTCCGGTGTGTGTGTGTGTGTGTGTGTCTGTCTATGTGTGTGTCCGTGGACAGCATAGCCCTAAAACAAAAAAAAACGTTAACTACCAAACTTGGTATTTAAGTTTAGTATCTTCCAAGGATGCGACACGAAGATTTTCAAAAAAATCCCCCTACCACAAACTACCCTTTACATGGAAAGAATTTCGAAAATTTTGATTTTCTTAAAAATTACTGTAACGATTTTTATTAAAATCCCGGATATTAAAGCTATTTATGTCCGAAATAAAATGTATATCTTGAATTTTTGGGGAATAGCCTCTGACGACCTCTTTATTCAGGATGAATTTTGCTTAACTGCTAAACTGTAAGAGATAGAAAAAAACGTACTACACAAAAACTGTACCTCATGACAAAAAACAATTTTTGTCCTTTACGTTTTTGTTATGGAGATATTCCTTGTTATTGGTTTCAATTGTGAAGTACTTAAACTTTTCTCACACAGGAAGTGTCTGTTTTTCTTTTGTTCTACTCCTGGCCAAGCAAAGAAGTGATTTGCAACGACAATCGCATAACGATAGCTTTTAAAACAATTGACAGTCACTTTAGCATAGTGCATTCTCTTATTCCCTTCGACTTATAAGGAACTAAGTAATAACATTCTGATAACATTTATCTTGATTAGCATTGTGTACAAAGAATAATCTTTTGTAGGAGTTTTGTAGAGCAGCTAGAGAAAGTCATGTGAGTGTAACACATCAGATTTTTCACTTAGCTATTAGCATTTAAAACATTTGACTATCACTTTAGCCTATTGTATTTCCTTATTTCCCATCTACTTACAAAGAAGCAAGTAATTCTGGCAATATTTGTCTTGATAAGCATGAATACTATTTTGTAACGAAAGTTTGTTTGTGGAACAGCCAGAGAAAGCCATGTAAACGAAACACATCAGATATTTTTTCAACATAACCTCTTTTTAACTCATACATTTTTCCCAGCGTTTCTCCAACTGTTTTAAGCCAGCCAAAAATTAGAATTTCGGAATGAGATGTGAATCGTTTTCCGTCGAGGTGCTATTTCAAATTTGGAAATACAAAAGTCACCTGGGGCCAAATATGATGAGAATTCAAACCTTAGTTCCAAAATTTGCGCAGGTGTACACTCAGCATTACCTTGATGGAAGAGGAACTTTTTCTTTGCTAGATGAGAGGTTTTTTCTTGACTTCTTTACTCAAGCGGGTAATAACGATGCATAAAACTCTTCATTTACCGATCTTCCTTTCCATAAGCAATCGATGTAGATGTCCGCATGCATCCCAAAATCGAAGCCATCACGTGTCGGCCGATTTCACCACTACCTTCTTCGGAGCCGTTTTGCCCTTAAAACCCCACGTTTTCGACTGTACTTTTGTCTCTGAAGTGTGGTATTTCACATATTTCATCCACAGTTATGTACCGAGGCAGAAATTCATCAGAATGCGAACGGAAAATTGCCAAACCAGCCTCCATATCGATCACACGATTATGTTTGTTCTCCATTGAGAGCAAACGCGGCACCCTCTTGAAATATTTGTCAGACCTAGTTTTCGGTCCAACAATGAAATGCCTGTGACCTCACCTATTTCGCGAACTTTGATTCGTCGTCGATCGCTGAGAACTAATTCCTGGATATCCACCCTAAAACATATAACTCTGCCTGACTCCTGAAAATTATATTTGTAAAACTTGCAGATTAAAATTAACTGGGTCAGTTTTCTAGGCACTTAAACATATGCCATCTAACAGTCTTATGTCGAGATTTCACCCGAGGTATATGTTCTGACATGCCTTTAAGCAAAAATACAAAATCCGTGCGTTTATTTATTTGCGTCTGTGTTCATTCTGTTTAAATAAGTAAATTAGTAATTCTAGCTCAAATACTGATGAATTCGATTTTGGGTAATTCAGGGAAAATTTAGGTAAAATGTGATATGGACTATGGTAAATACAATGAACACTTCCTTTGAACGTTACGTACTAAATTTCAAAAAATTCGCAGAAGTTTGACTTTTCTGATGTAATCGTTTAATACCAATTATGGTTCTATAAGAAATACCCAATTTTTAGTTAATTTCCATCTACCCGTACTTTATACATCAAGTAACGGTGATATGAATGAGAAGACATAGGATAAAATTTCATTTTAACTTCCTAAAGAAGCTTTTTATTTTGGCTGTGTATTTTAGCCCTAAAGTAGATTAGTCTTTGCGTGAGCAGACCAAATGTATGTATATTCCAAATCATAAATATACTTTATAATTTGTTAAATTGCCTTTGTAGGCTGCATAAGTTTTACTGACACCAGGAAATATAAGACTTCATAATAGGACATAAAGCTACAATAACATGAATTGCCCTTTAACTACTTCGACCAAACGCCGGAATTCTTCCACGGAATAGAACAGGAACTACCTCCTTGAAACAACTCCAACCGCGGAGTGGAACACTCGACCCATTACTAGAAGAATATTACATGCACAAATCAGATGTGCATTTTCAGGTGCAACACATTTTTAAAAAATAGTATTTAGTTTAAAAGCTCTAGACTAAATTTTGATTCAGCTTTTTTTTTTCACGGGAAAAAGTGGCAACCAGAAATACACCTGACAACTTCTTTTCTTTAGCTGAAGATATGAAGTAGAACGCCTTCACTGTAGTAAAAATTTCAGCTCTCTAATTCAACTGGTTTCTGAGAGAAATGAATTAAGATATCAACAAAGTTTTGCCCTTTATATCGCAAATTTTTTTCAGGAAACTCCAAATAATCATTATGAAAATTTAAAAAGAGATACAAGCATATACACTTACGATATTTTACTTTGTATATCAAGTACTATGTTCGTAAATAAAAGGTAAATAAGGTATTTTATCCACCCAGAAATTTGATACCAAGATTTCACCGGGAATACATGTTTTGAGTACCCCTGAGTTAACAAATTAGAAAAAGGTCTGTGTGTTTGTCTGTGAGTAGCATAATTCAAAAAGTTGGCGGATCCATGGGTTTTGGATTTTCATTCGTATGTAGTAAGGACACATAATTGTCAGAAATAGAAGTCGTTATATTTACTTACAATCAAAGTAGTTGGTTTTTGGTTTAGAAGGTTAAACCGTTTCAAAGATACACTTGAACTGTTCAATTATGTACCTCCAATTTTTCGTGAATATTACGGAAATCTTTCATCTGTGTCTCGTCAAGGCAATGTTGTTCATGAAAAACTGTTTGAATTACCTGCTTTTGGTTGAGTGTCTGAATTAGTCCAAATTAGCCCATAAGCTTTTAAGGACAGTTTTTACAATTACTTGCTAGGAAACACTAATGCAATAAATACAAATTTAATGTGCAATGGTTTTGACAATCTATAAATTATTAGTATTTGTTACAAATACTAGCACTAATCAGAAACGTTTTGCTTTTGAGGATTATACAGTTTTATGGACATGCCTTCAGTTGTTTTTCTCTCTGATACGTATGACTGACTATGTAAAATTGGGAATATCAGTGGTGCACTGGCGCTAGCTGACAGATTTGTCCAGAAAAACAAACGGCGCAAATTTGAAAATACCGCAGATATAGCCATTTTCCTGTTTGTCGAAGAGAAGTGTTTTATAATGGGGACTAGAACAGCATTTTATACTTATTTTCATGTATTAAATGTGAATACTGAACTAATAAAATCTTTATATAACTTCAAAGTACGTCATAAATCAAAAGGGTTCTATTTTAAAGTATTCCTAAACCATCTCTTTTTAATATCCGAAGGTTTGTCAATAGAATTCTGTAATATCAGCTGAAAATGTTTGTTAAGATACAATTTGCAATCCCAAACCACGCAGTAAAATTGCCAATAACCAACATTCATGTTAAACAAGCATTCGCAAGTATGAATTACATATTCTATTATAGCATATCTTACCTGTTGTGGTAAATATAATGTGGTTTGTTACAGGTTACATGGGATGAGGAAGCAACTTCTGGATGCTGGGCATGGAGTTCCTTGTCCGGTAAGTTGTATTATTTAAATGTTTTAATTAATTTCTACAGACATACTACCGGCATTCATTTCATTTTACTTCAATTTAAAAGCACGTCCTGAGTTGCACTGAACTACTTTTGAATTAAAAATGGAAGGATTATTCCACTTGTATCCACTTATATCTAAGGAGGCGCCAAATGGTTAGACTGTTCGCCTCCCACCTAGGCGGCGATCCCAAGTGCCCAAATGTGGGATTTGTGGTAGACGAAACTACGTCTGGGCGTATTAATTCCGGATACTCCGGTTTCTCCCGCCACTAATTCCATAAATTGCTCCATTATCATCTTTCATATCACTCATTTCGCTTGTATTTCATAACATCCACTTGTTCACGCTCATGCCTGGCTATGGGCCGACCATTCGTTCCAGGTTCTCCATTCTGTGGTTACGTGTCGGCTTCCCGACAGGCTTCTGACCCCTAGGCATCCGCTTGGGGAGTACCAGTATAATGAACAGTATGTATATATATATATAATATTTAAAGCGAGATGTCAGTTAAAATGGCCAACATTTTTATTTTTATTTGTTTTGTTCTCAAGTATTTAAATAATATCTCTCCAAACTGTTCTTATATGTAAAATGAAGTAAGACATTTCCAATCTATAACTCTGCACACAAAAACTAAAAATGTCACTTTTGGTCACTGTTACGATTGTATCTATGGTGAAATAAGCATTGGTGACATAATGGCTGATTTCTTCTTTTGACCAAAATGACCTTGTCCTACTATGCATACTGAAGACCTACAGTTGCGCCAGAAGTTTCTAGCGTTGTTCATTGCTCAAGTCTAGCTGTCTTGGGAAGCAAGAGTTGCTGCAAATGAAGGCTGGAAACACGATACGAAACAGGAGCCAAGACAGTCCATAAAGAGTGTGTAGTCCTGCCACAGACTAGAATACACAGCAGGTTCGAGATCTTCATCAGAGTTAACTTGGGATGTGCACGACTTGTCTTCCATTGCAGACACCGTCTTACATATTCAACGGCAAACGTCTGATTAAAAGTTCTCGCCTTAGAGTCTGCTACCATACACAAGAATACCATTGTGGAAACTTAAGAAACCAATCCGGCCACAATCTTCCCAATAATCAGCGACAGCTTTCGCAGAATACCGATAAAAAGTCACGTCAGGAATTCAGAGATTCAACTAGCAAATCGCTTAGTTTGAAGTTAACAAACATTCAGTTTACTATGAGAAAGCAAACGTTACTCATTCGGAGCTAAATCAGGTATAGTGTTTATCCAATAAGTAAAGTATCTCAAAATTTCTTGGTATAAAATGGATGAAAATCTCAGTTGGGGAAAACAGACACAAATCATGCTACTAACATTTAACTCATGTGCTGTTCCTTAACCAAAATACCGTAAGAAAAACATAATTTTCCTACATTTATCGCCATTGCTATATGAAATAATATCTTGAGCTATCGTACAGATAATTACAATATCCTCAAAAAATCCTTGCGAGCATAACCACAATTCGAAATACGGAGATAGTAAGCATAGAATAGCAAACAACTCAAAATATTCCAAAAAGGACATTGCTATTCTCCAATCAGAATGTATAAAAGCCTTCCATGTTATATATGACTACTAGGCAACTCCAACCAACATAAATCATGCTGATATACTTACTCACTCTCCATAATTATTTTTCTCCTCAGGATACAATTTTTTCTGTATTTTGGTATATAATTACACGCTTTACACACAGACAATGATTTTTTGTAGAGTATGTGTGTTGTAAATTAACTTATATTTTTTGACATACACTAAGCCAAAGCAGGAAAAAACACTGAGAGCAGTGTAAGTATAATTTATTTGTTAAGAAGACCTACTTGATGGGTATTAAAAGGAATAATTCTTAAACGTAGTCACAGAAAACCAATATCAATACAGGGTCAAGACTTCTTGTATTTGTTTTGAGGCTCCACCATTTCTTTTATATGTCTTTCTTACGCCTACCAGATTTATAAATGGTTTCATTAAGACCCAATGTAAAATTCATATTTTCAGTTTTATTAATACCCTCAAATAAAATTCGGGTGAGACAATCTTGTCTATTCCGAAATCACACAATTCACAGCTAATCCCTCCATCTCTTTCAAGGACGTCCAATATTTCTTCTTCCTTGGGGTTTATATCTTTATATTCATAAAGATTTTTAACACTCCATTCTCAGCACATGCTCATGCCACATTTATATTAATATTTATAGAACAATTTTGTTATTACCTTGGCACCATGGTTTTACCTTTTAGAAATATTTTCAGTGGTCATATAGACATGCTCATTATATTCACCAATAAATCCAGATCATCAACAATCGTATAGGATTCCAAGCCCTCATGATGGACATAGGAGGGTGGATCGAAAAATATTTTATCAAAAGGACCAAGAACGCAGCCTTGGAGAAGTGGAGAACACCACATTTTAGCAACTTACAATACTCAGAAATGTTTTCAGGATGTAAATACACACATTGGTCTATTAGACAAATAAAATCATAAAGTTCTTGTACTATTTTCATTAAATACTGCCTTACTTAATCTACAAGTATATAATGGGAAACGGCAAAGCCCAATCAACGGAACAACTACTTATAAAAAATTACCACTTTTTAGCTCAACAAAACACCGAAGTATAAATGATAAAATAGCCTTAGTAGAGAGCCCAGAAAGAGACAATATATATTATAGATAAAATAAAAAATATACATAAAAAATAAATATATATTAAAAATTTGATAGGTTCCATTCACATTGACTTTCTCTACCTGTTCCACCAACAAAATGTTCTTACAAAGGATTATTCTTTTACCTATGCCATGCTAATCGAGATAAAAATTAGCAGAAATTGCCTTATTACTTGCCTCCTTGTAAGTAGAAGGCAAATAGGGCAATACACTAGGCTAAAGCGATAGTCATTTATTTTAAAAGTTATGGTCATATAAAACAATTGAAATTCGGTTCTCTTTTGCTTTCTGAGGAATAAAACAATGGAGCTGAAACGAAACTTGAACTTCCCACTTGAGAAAAGTTTAAGTAGTTTAAAATTGAAAACAATTACAAGGAATATCTTGGAAACGGTTAAATCTACAAAAACCATGTAAGTGACATAAATTGTGTGTTTCAATGAGATCTACATTTTTTGTGTAAGTTTTTGTCTATCTCTTACAGTTTACCAGTTATACAAAAGTCATCCAGAATGAAGAGGTAGGTCTTCAGATGCTATTCCCAGAAAATTGAGGATTAACATTTCGTTTGTCATGACAATATATTTAACATCTGATATTTTAATCAATATCGTCAGAGCTATTTTTGAAAAAATAAAACTTTCGAAATGCTTTCCATGCAAAGGGTAGTTGGAGGACTTTCTTGAAAATCTTCATGTCGCAATCTTGGAAGGATATTGGAAGGATGTTTCGTTTTTGAGCAGCCTTGTCCACAGACAACATACACACATGGACATATTTCCATTTTTTTTCTTTTATTTAAGGGGTTTCAAACACATTTTTCCGGTGAAGTTTACATTGTGCATACGTGCTAGGAAAGTCAAAAGGAGCAGAAGGGAGAATGTTATAAATAAAATATTACTATAGAATGAAAATATTAAGGTAAACACAGTAGAAAATGATACTCAATATAACAAGCCTATGAACTTATTTTCACTAGAAGCATTACAGACAGCCCTGAAGGTTATGGAAAACAGAAATGCATGTGTACAAGATAGGATCAATGTGAAATATTAAAGTATACTGTTTTATTTTGTCAATTAAGATTACTACACCTTTATAATGAATATTGGAAATATTAAAAAGGTTTTTAGTAATGGAAAACAGCAGAAATGGTTTCACTTTTTGAAAAATGTCAAAGAGGTGACTCTACCGTGTATGCAACAATTATTATTAGTAGACATTAAAAATATAGTTGAAGTGATATAAGATGAAGAACAGACAAGATGTATGGTGGTAATAATGTATTTAGTCTAAAAATAAGAATGTCATATAAGATTTATCAATTTCGAAAACCTTTCGATTTTGTAGATAGAGGTAAGCTATGGAACATAATAGATAATATCCCATACATCATATTAATAGAAGTATTTAAACGTTGTATAGAGCAAATATTGTAATGACAAATAGTGGGATGTCAACAACACATCATATAGTTACAATACAAGTGTTATGCCAGGATGTAGTATATCCCCAACTCTAGTTAAAATCTATAATGGTGATGTAAACATTTGGAAGAGAGCCCACGTAAATTTAGGTATACAGATAGGTGGAAATTGTTATTTGAATATTTTATTGTATATGCTGGTGATTTGTAATTAATACTAAAAAGTGAAACTGAATTACAACGTACTATCTATAAGTTGAATAGTATAGGAAATCATAGTACGAAAATATTAATAAGTAACTCAAAAGTGATGGCACACAAAGGAAAATATCTTAAAGGATTTAAACTTATAGAAGGCAAAATATGAGAACAAGTTTAGCACTTTGAGTATTTGGAGTGTAATATAAGTTTTGACAGAGATTACGTTAAACAAAATAAAAGTAATAAGTTTCACCAAATATGTGTCACAATAACAAGATTATTGCAAAATAAAACAGAAAAGATACAAAAATTCAATTTTATAAAACAACAACTGTGTCAACAATTTGTCTTAGAGGTTTTTTAAAATATATGAACTGTGAATTCTTTTTTGACATTAAATAAGTACAGTTCAAACAGATTGTATTAGTTTTTTTGTTGTTAATATTTATCTACATATTTATTAAGATTTATATTTAGTATGTACTACATTATAAATGATCTAATAGATTAAGAGTTCTTCAATTGTATAACGTTATCAGTAGATTAAATATCACTATTACATAAGTTTAGTCAAATAAAATTATTAAAGAAAATATTAATATAACAAAACTTATAAATAATATAAACATGTCTTTTCGTTCACCTTTGTGTTTATGTACTAGTTATATATTTTCAGTACGTGGAAGAATTTCGACCTATATTTGATAACTCTTTCAGTGAATATCACAGAAATGTTCATTCTTAATTAGCAGAGTTTAACGCCCGTTCCTACTGGATACATGATAATTGGGGGAAGCAGGTGATATATAAAATAAACATGTTGTGGATCACTGAATACTAATTTTATAAACAATTTACGAGATGTGCATAACATTCATCATATCCTCCTTATAGTTGTATAAAAATATTCTGCAGTATTATTATCTGAGCTAGCTTGTATCCATAACTCTTACAATACTATATGCGGAAGTATTTTTTGGCATCAGAAAAATTATGAAAATAAATGAAAAAATTATTATTATGATATGACTGATTTTAAACTCTTGAAAAATCAGATATTCCTATAATCATGTTATTGTCCGCTAGTAATTTCAAAGTTTGAGTGTAAAATAAAGGTTGACTAATAGAAAAATGTATAACTTTATGCATTTAACAATATAAATATGATACAATCGCACTATTTACCAAGTTTGTTACTTAACCAACTTTTCGTTTTGTTTAAAATTCACAAATTAAAGATATTTACATGGCAAAAGATATTTACACTTATCTTTAATTTTCTGAATGGCTTTTACATAACCGGTAAACCGTAATCTTACCACAGGAAAAATGTAGACCTCGGTGAATCACGCAGTTCATGTCAAATACATATTGTTTTTTGTGGCGTAACAATTTCCGAGATTTGTATTTTAAAATATTAATACTCTCTCTCTCTCTCTCTCTCTCTCTCTTTCTCTCTCTCTCTCTCTGTATTACAAAAAGAACAGAATTTCAAACTTATTACATTACGATTCCTTTTAGAAGATTTGACACTCGTTTAAAACCTATTCCCCTAAACCCTTGTAGGAAAAATGTAGTTAGACAATTTCTGTAAACGTTCATCGCGATTAATATGAAGCAGATAAAGGAATGGTGAATTGAGGATAATGGTGGAAAGAGTAATGTGAATCATGAAAGAGTCGTGTTTTTTACCCGTATAACGAAGTGTCAGATTCCCAGATATGTCCATGTTTCTTGGTTTAACTGAGCCTGCATGTCTATATAATGCTCGCAGTTTCCAGTCCCCTTAATATTTAATGCCTCATTCTCTATTGCATATTTTTTTTCTCTCCAACAACGTGAAATCCATTGTTAAAAGAAAATTAGCGCAATTGGATGATTAACCGGGTCAGCAACTCTTCATGAAGGACGAAAATGTTACATCCAAGACGACATAATATTATTTCGCTGAATATAAATGAAAGCCAGACCCGCATCCTTGACAGAGACACGTCTGGTAATTCCCGCCGCTTGCGACACTGGTTCGAACTCGATTACCTTCAAATATTATGTCGAGTATAAACAAGGATATAACGAAGCAAAAGCTTATCGAAATGACGTTGCCAGCGGGCAAATAAAGCAGCGGTTCTTATCAGCTGCCTTTAAGGTCGTGCGCTGGTCCATTAGCTGTCGTACAGCGCTCACTTGATCACCTGGCCAGATACGTCATCGCTCCGACGTGTGTCATTTGTTTAACTTAG
Source organism: Hymenopus coronatus (assembly GCA_030762935.1). Lineage (NCBI taxonomy): Eukaryota > Metazoa > Arthropoda > Insecta > Mantodea > Hymenopodidae > Hymenopus > Hymenopus coronatus. The sequence goes on along the minus strand of CM060896.1, from coordinate 66,803,757 downwards.
CGACACAAACGTCATAGCAACGTTGCAATTCTGAGATAACATACCGGCAATAAAATGACTACGACAATCAGGTCGCTGGCTCCTGAAAATGGCAGTGTCGCATTAAAGAGTTGTTCTCATTTGTGACGGCGGCTACAAGACCTTTTGGTAAATTTAGCGACATGTAGAAAGAACCGCACTATTATATTTGTTAGACTACTCAGTTCACGAGCGAGAATTATTTCCCACAGTAAACTCTTTTAACTACTAATGTTATCGCTGCCTTGCCTATTTAAATACTACGAATTACTGTAGTGATTAAAATATTATATACACGAAGAATAATCCTAGGAAACATTATAAAGGGATCACTCATTTTTACGTGTACTGGAGAAAACCCTATTTCTACCACTGTTAGTTTATTTTTATGAGCACTTTTAACTTTACATATAATAGTTCTTTTTTTTTTTTTTTCTTTTTTTTTTTTTTTTTAATTTCACTGCAACGTTTTTACCTGCCTGTTACAAAATATTCATACACTTGTAGTCAGATTTTAGTTATACAAACACAATCAGCAGTATTGAAGCAGTATATATAACAATTTAATCTTGTAGTAACTACCATGTGGAGGATTTTGTGTTTAACGTTTTGTGATATACCAGTAATACCGGTAGGTGTTAAACTATAAACTGTCCGTACTTTGTGTGGGCTTATTACTTACTCTATACGGCTATGTGCATAGTGTATAGAGAAGGTATTACATTGCACCCAAAAATTCGATACCAAGATTTCTCCGGAAATATATGTTTTGATACCCCCTGAATCCAAAAATGTCCGTGTGTGTGTCTGTCTCTGTGTGTGTCTGTGGGCAGCATAGCTCAAAAACGAAAAGATCGTTAAATACCAAACTTGGTATTTAAGTTTGATATTGTCCAAGGATGCGAACCGAAGATTTTCAAAGAAATCCGCCCAACGCAAACTACCCTTTACATGGAACTTTTTTCGAAATTTTTGATTTTCTTAAAAATTGCTCTAACGATTTTGATTAAAATATCATATATTAAAGATATTTATCTGACAAATAAGATGTATATGTTGAATTTTCTGGGAATAGCCTCTGAAGACTACTTTATTCTGGATGAATTTTACGGAATTTTGCATAGCTGCTAAACCGTAAGAGATGAACGAAAACTTAAAACACAAAATATGTAGAGCACGTTTTATGTTATATAATGTTTTTTCTTGGAGTTGATCATTTTTGAGATATTCCTTGTTTTCGGTTTCAGCTTTGAAAAACATACTTTTCTCATATAGGAGTTTGTCAACTGCTGCCCTTACAAACAAAGGAACTTCAGTCACATGACAACCAGCTTTTGACTATCACTTTAACCTATGTTACCCCCTTATTTCGTTTCTACTTACAAGGAAGCAAGTAATAAGACTATTTCTGATAATTTTTTCTGGATCAGCATTAAGTAAATAGAGGCATAATCTTTTTAACAATAATTTGATGCAGAGATGTAAACAAAGTCATGTGAATGGAGCACATCAGATTTTTTTGCTTAAAGTGTATTTTAAAGAATTCAGTACGAAAATGTTAGAACACTTCTAACGAAAGCAGTGTGTCGCAGTTATGTCTTTTTTGTTTGTTTGTTTTGTTTATGTGTATATTTCAATTGGCCACATTGTATTGTTTACTAGTTGGTGATTAATTGTGGAGTGGAAAGACACTTTCCATTTTGTTAACTTAGATGTGTCAGTTGAGTTGATTGTCTAACAGCATACAGAATTGAAGTGGAGTTCACCGTGCTCGATGCCAGGACCTGAATAATGAACGTAGCCTTTTACTGAAGATGAAGCTCTTTTTTCTGCTTCGAAGTCGCTAATTCTAAGTTCTTCTTCTCAGTAGAGCAGCTGAGTTCCTCAGGGTGGTTACAGGAAAGATTTTGGTACGAATACTTGTTTTAAATTAATAACTGCAGCAGGGTCCTCTTTCACTCAGCTTTCTTTTATTTGATGAAACGTCTAACACTTTAGGTGAAGTCACCTAGACAAACTTCTTCAACATTTTTTTTTTTTTTTGGTACACTTTTGTAGACTTAAGAGGCCAATGTTATTTTCAAGTGGTTCGCAGTCAGACAGGTCTCTTAGAGGACTGTTAATCTGAAGATTACGACGATAATGATGAATACAAAACACATGACCATAATGTGAATCTTATAACGTCAGTAATGAAATTCCGCAGTTCGTTGGAGTAAAGAAACATTAAAGCTAATTATAACGAAATGGAGTTATTGTTTTGTTTATTAGATATTGCTAATAAACAAAATCAATGTTCCTTGATATGGATAGTATGAATATGCAAAGATATAATGAATACAGTCGTGGTTATATGTTTGGCATCACGTTGGTGCGCAAATATGTCGTGATTATTTGGCCACCACGCTAGGGTGCCAATATGGTGATGTTTTGCTTGTGCAGCAGTATGCTGCTATCATGTGAGTCCACATGCAATTGGTCGAGGGTTAATGCTCATGAAATTCTCTACATTAGGAGTGTACATACCTTGAAGATTCCCTTTGTTGTTCTGGCTAAGCTCGTTTTTGTAGACCATGCTCAATGGGTAAAGAATGACAAAGGTGTGTAACACTTGGTAGACTCAAATAAAAGAGAAATGTCACTTAATTTCACTGTTGACTTCTTTTATTTATTATCTGTTGCTGGTTTGAGACACTAATCCTGCGAGCGACTCACGACATAAACGATCGCGAACTTAATGACATAATATTTATAAGTGCTAGTTCCACTCTTACTGAGTTATTACATGTTTACAATCGTCATCGTAATCTTAAGTTTCCCAGTCCGTATAACATTTACGGTAATAGTTGCCCGTTAGATTAAATTTTACTATAGAGCTTCACACCCACAATTAATACGCATTTCTTACTATTCATCGCCGTCAGATTTGTTATAACACGCCGATTTCTTACACTGGGCGCCGCGCGATTTCTTACAGTGTCTCGTCACATTTCTTACACTGTCGTCCCGCTCGATTTCTTAGACTATGCATGTGCCTCCGATTTCTTATAGGTGCATCACTTATATACCAACAGATCCTAATATTGTCCTCCTTTTTGATTGGCTGAAAAAAGGCGCGCAAAGTAGAGTTGTCACGTGACTGTCTGAGATTTTTCTTTATTTTCCACCCACGTGACCTTTTTCTACAATGAGAAATTCCCTCTATCCAGAATATAAGGGACTGAGCATTCCTTCCTCCCAGGGGTTGTTACTTGTGTCCCTAATGCTCTAAAAAATTAACAAAGCACGTAGCCTTGAAAAATACAATGCGAGCTTCTACACGCTAAGGTTCTGCGTTCTACTGAGCAGATATTTCTTATATTAAATACGTACAAACTAATGATTGAAATAATAATATATGCGTCATACTAATATACTGTCGCAATATGCTTCATTAATAGCTGCTTCTCATAACATATGGCTTAGTTCATGTACTGTGATATAACGGAACACTGCGCTGCTACCTGTTTGGTTGAGCATATTAACTAAGTTGCATAACAAGCTGTAGTGCTATGTGAAATAAGAGGCTAAAACTGAATAAACATTACTTAACTATCATAGATAGAAGAAATATTGCACTGCCCCAAAAATTAAATATTTCATTACAGTTTACGAGCTACCTTGAACCACTCAAAATGTTTTATGTCCTATACATCTTTTGTCGAGTTAATCGTTTCTGAGATACTCTTTGTTATTGGTTTCAATTTTAAAGTACATCAACTTTTCTCAACTTTCGTTTCATCTCATTTGTTTTACTCCAAGGAGTACAAAAGAAAACCGATTTTCAATTATTTCATATAGCAAAGGCTTTTAAAACAAAGTACTACGTCTTTAGCCTAATGTATTCACTTATTTTCCATCTAATTACAAGGAAGCAAGTAATAAGACAATGTATGCTAATGTTTATCTCAATTAGTATATCGTAGATAAAAGAATATTCTTTTTTAATGAAAGTTTAATTGTGGATCAGCTAGAGAAAGTCATGAGAATGGAACACATCAGATATTTTAATCTACTTTAGTTTACGTCGCTTTAACTACTAGGTCATATCGTGACGGAACTATTTTGTATGATATCTCGTCGGCGATATTTGGTGGACAGTAGCTTTTCAGGACTATCCCTGTACCATACCACTTTCGCTTTGTGCCAAACACATGACGATACTGTGCCACACTCTATTTTGCTTTCACCATCCGTAGTCATATGATAAGTACAATCAGACATAAGGTTCTCTATTATCTATTCAACTTTAAGTTGATCCGCGCCAAAACAAAACCCTGGTAATCGGAACATTGTTATAATGTACCCTTCCGCCGTTCGTGCTAGAAACACATCATACTTTCAGGGCCACAGCATTAATATAAAAAGAACAAAATCCTTATTCCGTCAACTTTAAAGGATATTAGGCTAATCTCTTAGGGGTTAAGGTAATAGTGTTTATAGATACATCAAAATAAATGGGGTCACACATATAGTCCATAAAGAAACAAACGAAAATAGTATCCCCCTATCAATTATAGTACTTATGTACTTTTGACAAATTTGAACACAATTTCGCCAAAATTTGATAAATTGGCTACATCTGGATCAGTATTAACTTGCTATAGCACTTCATAAACTGTTGGTATTTCATTAAAAAAACAACAACAACAACAAAAACAAATTGTGCCCTGTTACCCGAAATACATACTTTAAAAAAAGGTTGCATTCTTGCCTCGCGTACTTCATCGCTTTTTTTTTTTTTTTTTTTTTTTTTTTTTTTTTATGCTGTAATCTGTTTTCGCGTTTAAGCTGTTTCTTTAAGAGTACCAATTATCTGTACTTGAAACCGAAATTCCACTTAACTCAGGCTACTTTCACCACTTTTTTTTTTTACATGAAGTGTTGACTATTTCTTACACAACTAATAAAAAGCATTAAACACTATTGTTTTTTCACCACTAGTTAAAAGTTTACTAGCTTTACGGAACTCGAGGAAGATGCAAGAGCAAATTCATGGCGACCGTCTTTGATTCTAAGTAAATAACAAACAGCAATTGCTGTAAGCAATGTTCCGGATATTAGGTGACTCATACGAACTAAATATTGGGACTTGTAGCTCTGTTGAACGGCACAAACCAACGTTTAGCTGTTTGTATACTCATTCTGAAATCTAGGATTAGCATGGGATTAGCTTCGTGCACGAATGTGTTGTATCATAGTATACTGGCCACCTAAGAGTGAATACATAATAATGCTGTCATCATCCGTAGTCATATGACTGAGTTCAGCCAGCCCTTCGAAACCACATCCTCATGTACCATACTACTATGATCCGAGAAAAACAGATGACTAGTGCGCCATTCAGTCTAGGCTTAAATGGCAGTGCAGTCGCTTTTACTTATATTTTCAGTTTTATTATTGTTTCAGACTGAAGGTGGAACATTGGATCGTGATATTTAATATCCAGTCCGGTACTTACCTTGGCTGAGAGAATCCTCAAAAAATAAATAAATAAATAAAACAAAACAGCCAGTATGGAAGACCTGTAAACATATTGTTAAACTTCCTAATTCATCGCTGTTTGAATTACTCTATAACATGTTAATATTTCCTTGCATTGTAAAACAATTGTAATTAGTGTTTGACATAATAACAACATAAATACATAGGATTACAAGATAAGCCGTTAGATGACGTTAGGATTAGGATTACACTAGGGCACCTTTGCGCCTTACATGAGTACAGGAAGAAAGGATAAGGGGAGGGACAGAAAGAACAATCAGATCCAAAAGACGGTGATGCAAGCATAGACTACTGAAGGAACACCTCTTTGCCGCCTAGTCCCTGCTCACGAGCCCCGAGCCTCCGGGCTCGAAAGCCCCAAGGTCAATTCTCGATTAGCGATACCGAAGATGACGCCAAGCCAAACCCTTTACCGTGGCAAACCACCATTCAACTGCAACCCAGAACGCCATCGGCAGGTTCTTCAAACCTGAAAAATATGACAAGGATATTAAGGGAACAAGAGCAGGTGGATCTGAAAATTGGAGGGTTGAAATGAATCTTCCCGGCATTCGCTTGCCATGGTTAGGTAAGCCCGACCACGGGGAACGGACTGACGACCTCCGAAATGTACATAGGTCACAGAAAACACTACCTGAGTCAACCCACTCGGTTTAGGTGACATTAAATAAAGATATTAAAATGAATGTGTTACATTCACATGAACCTGTTATGCAAACAAGCTATTCCTTTATCTGCATCATGCTAATCGAGATAAATATTAGTATTCTTGTAAGAACAAGGGAAATAAGGGAAAACACTAGGCTAAACCAATAATCAAATCCTTTAAAAGCCGGTCGTATGTGAACAATTGAAGTTCGGTTCGCTTTGCATTTAAAGAAAAACAAAAGAGAGATGAAACGAACGGTAACCCCATCTGAGAAGATACCTGGTTTAAAATTGAAATCAATAAGAAGGAATATGTCGGAAACGATCGGCTCTAAAACATAAATGTAAATGACATAATTTTTTAATTTTAACGAGATCTACATTTTTGTATAGTACGTTCTTGTTGATTTCTAATGGTTTACCAGTGGTGTGCAAAATTCAGCAAAATTTATCCAGACTGAACAACTCTTCAGAAGCTGTTCCTAGAAAATTCAATATACATTTTATTTGTAATGTAAATAGCTTTAACTTACGACATTTTAAATAAAATCGTTTAAGCCATTTTTGAGAAAAATAAAATTTTCAAAAAAAATCCATGTAAATGGTAGTTTGCGGTGGGGGATTTTCTTGTAAATCTTCGTGTCGCTCCTTGAAAGATTAAAAACTTAACGGATTTTAGTTTTTGAGCTGTGCTGTCCACAGGCACACACGGATCTTTTTCTAAAAATCTGATGTGGTACATTTACATGACTTTCTCTACAAGCTATGCTTACAAAACATTATTCAGCTATCTACATCATGCTAAACGACATAAATATTAATACAATCGGTGTATTAATACAATCGCATTCCTTATAAGCAGAAGGGAAATAAGGGAATACCCCAGTCTAAAGCGATAGTCAAATCTTTTATCGTTATGCGAACAATTGAAGTTCGTTTCGCTTTGCATTTCTAGAAAAGCAAAACAGAGATGAAACGAAAAGTGTCCCCGTTTGAGAAGATGCATACTTTAAAATTGAAACCACTCGGAAACTGTTAGTTCTACAGCAAAAATGCATAGGTATTACATAAATTGTGTGTTTAGCGAGATCTACATATTTTGTGTAGTAAGTTCTTGTGTATCTATTATGGTTTACCAGTTAGCAAAATTCAGCAAAATTCATCCAGAATGAACACCTCTTCAGAATCTATTCCCTAAAAATTCGAGTTATACATTTTATTTGTGAGGTAAATAGCTTTGCTATACAGTGTTTTAATCAAAATCGTTTGAGTTAGTTTTGAGAAAATCAAAAATTTCAAAAACTTTGCTATGTAAAGGGTAGCTTAGGGTGAAGGATTTTCTCAAAAATCTTCGTGTCACATTCTTGGAAGATGCTTTTTAGTTTTTGAGCTATACTGTTCAAAGGTACACACTCAGACTTGTTTCTAAAAATGTCTCTTTTTTGGCCTCAGTGACATCAAAATAAATATTTCCATTGAAATGTCGATATCGAATATTTTGGTGGAATACACTACCTTCTTTATACACTATATAGGTACACAGTACGTGTAGGGAAAGTAACAAAACAAAACAACGGCAGTCTTAAAATATTAGATTCTGAACCCCGGCAGATCTGTGTGAACTATTTCATCACAGCATAGTTAACGGTTTTAAATTTTAGCAGTTAAACTCCCGCTGTTCTTCAGCGAGCTACTGGTTCTATCTGAAGTTTAAGGCGTGTCATTTATGGCTAACAAGTCCTCTTTCTCGCATGCGTAACGAGAGAAAATGGCCTTAGGGATCACGTCTGCACTTTCAGAAGCTTAGCTTGTGTCACGATTTAGCAAAATTACAACTCTGAACAAAAACGTTATGGCATCTTCGTAGGCCCAGAAGCTACACATTAGCTGCACGTTGTGGGTGTCGGCATTGCACCGTAATTGTTCATATTTCTCAGTATTTGTTTCTTCCGTTGGTGTCTGCAAGCAGCTGAAGACTTGTACCCACTGGGTCAGTGGTAAGAAACCCAGTTTTCTGCCCACTGGCACTCATGAAGCAGATGTTTTGCACAGGATAGATTTGGTAAGCAGTCGTAGATTATTTCTAAATTCTATCAGTGCTCTGGCATGTGAATAAATATTATTTTAATGTTAGTAGATCTTCTTTCAGATTTGTAACCGGTTCCAGATCAACTAATTCTATTTGGTACATAGCAATGGTAATGAGAATTTAAAAAAGGCTGATGTGTTCCGTTCACATGAGTTTGTCTACCTCTGTAACACATTATTGTAATTAAGCTTATTATTTAATCTACTTCATGCTAATCGAGATAAACGTTAGCAGAAACGGATTTATTACTTAGTTCCTTATAGGTAGAAGGGAAATAAGGGGATGCACTAGCTAAACCACAGCAAATGCTTTAAAATGTGGTTGCTATGCTATCTATACAAACCCTATTCTTTGCGTGGTCAGGTGAGAGTAATAAGGAAAGAAGAAAGAGGCAACAAAAATATGAATACAAAGCAGAACATTTTGTAGTTCCGCAGGAAAATGAGGAAACACAAAATGGTGTAAACGAAATGGAAATTAACCGATAGATGGACACATAAGTGAAGAATATAGGCAGAGTTGGATAACTAATTCTGGAAACCAATGTTCTATAGGCGACTATATAGAAGATTTGAGTTACAGTACTATATACAATCTATATTAACTTGCTTTTTCAAATATTTTATGAAAAGCCGAAATCACTGTCCCGTTTGCATTATCGCGTTAAATGTTGATGCTTTTCTCTTGTCACTTTCTCTCTCTCACTTTCTCACTGTCTCTACTTCCCTATTTTCTTCCTCATCAATCATTCCTTCCTCAATTTTCATCTTTTTCTCCTCCATATCCTCTCCTCACCCTCATCTCTTTATCTCCATATCTTTCTCCCTCTTCCTCTCTTCAACTTTCTCCCACTTTCAACATAATCTCTCTTCTTTCCTCTATGAACTTATATATAACGCAGTGTTTTGAAAACAAGCATTCAAATTGTTTTATGGGAGTTAATAATACAGTACACAAACGTGTACTGCTTCCTTATGTTTGCGATGCGATTAAAAATACCCACAGATTGTTTGTTAATCTGTTTACATCGAATAATAGTAGAGGGACATATAACGTCTTAAATATTCATAGCATCAATAACACAGTATGCGGGAATTTAAACAGTAATAAAACTGTAAATTATAAATCGAATTGTTGGGGAGATTATTAAATAATAGCAGTTCGTTTTAAATAAATTAATTGCCTACTAACTGTCTAACACATAAGGTATTCAAAAGCAGGGAAACATCACATTGCACACCAAGGGATTCTGAGTTGAACAAAGGAATTGAAGTAGCCACGAATTGGTGGCGAACTCATGATCTTCAATTTGTTATATGTAAGTGAAGTTTCATTGTATAAGGTAGACTTGACTCAAGTCAGTAATAACATGTCTGATATGTTGGAAGTGTTTCAACAATTTCAACCCCAGGAGAAGTTCTTCGAGAATGCACGACAGCCTATGATCCTAGATAGCAATGTGTATAGACTCTAATTGGTAATAAATCGATTAAGATTACATCTCATAAGAGAAGTCTTAAAAGAATGTGTAGCTGATTAAAACGTATTTAGTGTAAAACCAATAATTAAAACATTTATTCAACTAAAATTTTAAAGGGAATTTTAATTTGTACTAGGAACGGAGCTGTATAATTAGCTTTAAGAACTCAATAAATGCAATACACTGTATTGATTTAAGTTATAAGAAACATCTTGGTAAACAAAATGTATATTTTGTTTTAATGTCTTGCCCTCAAGCTTTTCTATTCTCAATACTTCGGTTTCACTTCAGGATCGAATACGATGTCTCAATAGCACGTTATTTCTGTAGTTTTCCTTACAGACAAAATGTACATACCAGATAACATGGCGGAAATCTAGCAGTAAAATAACTGTCAGCCAGATAACTTGAAAGATACCAAGATAGTTGCATAATTAGGTGCAAGATTCGGGGAATTACATTCTCTTGTAAATGTCTTTGGGATGTCTTCTCATATCCATATTCCTTTTCATTAAACCTGATCATAATTTAAGTACGGAGGGTGTAATACGTTTTAAAATAAGGGTGGCACCACACCTATAGCGCTAAAAGAAGTCATAGCAAAAAAGAAAAGAAAAAAAAAGCGTTGAGTTTTACTCAACATGGTTAAGAAAAACCAAGCTAAAAACTGGTTTTTAATTGTTTGAAAATGTATAATACGCTCCGATGGCATAACTATGAACAACTATTTCATACATGTAACCAATCATCAGTTTTTCTAATTCAGTGGAGCTTTGCCATATTTGAGAAAATACCAATAGGTGGCACTTGAGAATGTTAAACAGTTGCCTATCAATTGCATGTTCTTGGAGCGATGTGATCAACATAGTTTGTTCTTCTGTGGAGAACGACATATAGAAAGACAATTGGCACAGAACATGAAACATGTAGGGAAATGTATGCGTAGCAAACATAGTTTTGCTAAAGTTATGAGTATCAAATAACGAAAACGCCCTGTACTATGCACTGAGATTAAAAGAAACTAAGGATGGCAAATGCTGGAAATATACATTAGAGGCCATTGTCACCGTGTTAGAAACATTTGAAGTGTTAACCAAACTTCAGTGACAGTTTTAATTAAAAACGACTATTCTTGAAAAATGAAATACTCTCATGAAGTTAGGTTAATTGCAGTGTTAAGTCACAAGTATTTTTCCCCATCCCCCCATCTTTAACAGTTAAAGAACGTAATTCCTATAATGTTTTTCAAATGGGAAGAGTTCTACGCTGCAGCGAATAAGTTGCGTTATCGTGCTCTGCGTTGCCAGGTCGCTTCATATTTCCCTCTCACTCGCACACTGAGCATGCAAATCTGCCTGGCGACTCAATGTTTATTCATGTTTATTATAAAAACTATTTGAGGTAAAAATCGGTGGTTTTTATGGCTCTGCTATAAACATTACTCCCTATCTTCTTCTTGAATTACTTTTTGCAAAATTTGAATATTGTCTTAGCACAAGTGGTATTTATGAAAGGTGGAATCACTTAGCGTGTCACTTCCCAGTAAAGCGGTAATGCAATATGTGAACACAGCAGCATTCCGGTTGGCTGCCGACCTGGTGGCGCTCAAGGACAAATCTTATACTATTTGAAAGTCACAATAATGCCATACAGTTTTAACCCTGTTTATGCGTACAGTATTTACAGCCTAGAACTAGCACCATACAACAATTTCCAGTTCCTAGTCCCTCTAGGTATGTGACTTTTTATGGATAATGAAACGAAACGGAGAAGAAAATTCCAAAAATAAATTTTAGAAAATATATATTTCTTAACATACGTCCATATATATCCGGGTTCAATCCATGTGACATTTGTGTTGGACGGAGCGCCGTCTAGGCGAATTTCTCCGGGTTCTCCGGTTTCCCCCGCCATTAATTACACCAATTACTGTATCATCATCTCTCTTGTCATTAATTTCACTTTTATTTCGTATCACCCGTTTCCTCGCGTTTACACCAGACATTGGACTGATCACCCATCCTTTCTTCTCTATGGTCCAAAACCTCTATTCCTCAACAGGTGTCTGATTCAAGTGCTGGCTTGTAGGTAAGTCCTGGGATGTTGAGTCCTCTCTGTGAGAAAGGTAAACAGAGAAAAAAGGAATAACTGATGTTATTCAATAGCTGATACAACAGTATTATTTGCGTTGATTCTTCTACAAGGCCTCTTTTATAGACCCACGACTGATTTTTGCAATAAAGATTCAATGTACTTTATAGAATGTGGATATAAATTAACATTTGACAGTTTTAAATACAGAAATCCCTTATTCATATGCCTCTGTATTATCAGCAATTAATATTTTCTTAAATACCATAAGAAACTTTCACTCATACTCTGGCCATTTCTGTTATTAATATATGACGTCACAAAATTGGACAGTCTGCCATCTGTCGACATTTGTAGTATTGTGTTTCTACTGCGACACTTTCAATAAAATGGCCAAACTCCCCTGAAATAGAAAACGGTAGTCGATCAACATCGCTATATTAAGGGAGAGCTCCATATATTTGAAACTTCGAGAACAAATACGTTCGTGGTTCAACAATAGATCACATGATATAATTATGTAAGTCACCGCCAAAGAAATACTATCCCCTTAACACTTGAAGTGAAATCATCTCGAAACCATAGCAACGATTAGCATATTAAAGCTATATTAGCATATTAGCACAAAAACGAATAATTAATTATGGAACCAAATCCTATTTTAATTACTAATAGTAATAACTGTCAGATTTCAAAATATTACACAAGTTGTGTATTTTATATAGAGATAGAGGAGCGTCAGAGGGTAAAAATATGAAGAGAGAAATACGTAGAAGAGAGGAAGAAATATTTATGTCTGTGTATGAGAGAAAAAGAGAGGAGCCAATTCGTGAATGGGGGAGAGAGACGGAGAAAAATCTCAACAGTTAACGCAATAATCGTACTGGAGCAGCAGGTTCTACCACTAATAAAACCGAATTTCCTTATTCCGGTCCCTAATGCAATGCATGAATAACCAGTGATCAATATATTACAATAATTTGAAGTATTGCGCATACATGACTTTCTCTACTCATTATTTCATAAACTATTTTACGAAATCTTGTTCTTTTATCTGCAACCATCCAAAGTTGTGCGTTTGTTACATACACATTATTATTTTTTTTTTACTTCCTCCCAGATAAAAATCACATAGACATTAAAGCAGTGAATCCTAAAGGTAGCTGATAATCAACTTTGGACAGCTATTCAAAATGCTGTGAATGTACCGGTCCTGTTCATCTCTGCATTTACTATTTATTCAAATAGTAGAGATCCTATTTATTCTGTATGCATTTTCTGCAAACAAATTCTGGCGCTAAACTAAGGAATCTTGTATATAACGTCTGGTTTCTCTGCACTACAGTAGACCAATAACAACTTTCCATTCGAGAAAATTATTAAATATCGGAAAATTAAAACCACTAACCAAATTTATCTCAGAAATAGTTAAATATACAATATGTATACATAAAAATGTAAATATATACAGGAGAGAGTTGCAGATAATTTGGCATTTAGTTGAGAACACTGCGTATAGCACATAATTGTATCTCATTTTGTCCGCTTACTAATAGCGTTATCATAAATGAAGCTCAAATATCAGGGTCTGATGCGTTTTGATTGGCCCTGAGCTATGTCTCTTCTGTGTTTATATACATCACATCACCTAAAGTCGGGCTGGGCAGAGGAGATCAACGTATGACCTGTTACATAAACAATCGAACGTCTGGGATAGGAATATCAGCCACCCTAAAAAACCCTAAAATGTTCCTCAAAAACATAACTTAAAAACTGGAGAAAAGCTGCAAATACTGCATCTTCCCATCGTTCTCAAAAGCCCATACAAATATCACCTCCCTCCTATATGTTTGTTATTAACTGTGTGCTTAAACGAGATCTAAATTTATGGTAGTAACTGTCTATCTCTTACGTCTTACCAGATATGCATAAAACATTCAGAAGATTAGAGGTAATTTCCAAAAAGTTCAAATTATAGTTCTAATTTATCATGAAACTATCTCAAACTATTTTATCAGACCTTCATGGCTATTTACTCATATATAATGTGTGACGACAAATATCTTTGTATTACACAATTAAAATCTTTATATCATATAATGAACGGAAAACATGGCATGAACAGCTATCACTTTGGAAATTATGAGGATGATTCATCAATGACGATCCTATTCAAGATGATCACCTAGGCCCTTCACTTATCATCGGTAGAGAAGAGTCCGTGAAATGACATGAAGTTTTATTTATGGACGCTCCTTAACTGCTGTGGTTCTCAGCGTCCCATTCTATACTGGGCGTTAAAAACCTCTTATTTTTTCTCAGAGGCCTGTTTTATCGAGCTTGAGAATCTTTTACGAGCCGTAAATCTACGACACGGGATCAACGGTTTCACTTCCCTGCCGAAGGAAACCATCCATCTTCCTCCGCCGGGTTTGAACTATCGACCTTGGGTATAGGAAGTTAGCTTGGTAACCATTACACCAAGGAGAGCGATGAAGAGTCCATGTGTATGTGTTTACCTGTCTGTATCTCTGTAAACAGTATAACTCAAGATCGAAAATTAGGATAAATACCAAATTTGGTATTTAAGTTCAGTAGCTTTCAAAGATGCGTCAGAATTTTTTTCAGCAAAGTCACTACAGCCACTTTACTTGGATCATTTTATTCTAAATAACTTTCTTTTTTGTCATAAACCATTTTCAAGATACCCATTATTAGTGGTTCTAGTTTTAAAATGATTTATTATACTTTCACAGTTCTTGCTAAATTCACTTGTTTCTAGCATTACACGGAAAAAGTAAGAGTTTTTTTTTAATTGTTTCATTTATATAGCCCCTTTTAACATCTAAAGTCATATCATTGGGGCTTTCCATTTGAAATAACTCGTCTGCATGTTCTTTTACGTTGGTTTAAAACATTTTTGTTTTACTCAAACACACACACAAACTTCCAGACTCTGTGGGGGATATGGAATAATTCTGGCTAGAGAAAAATTCCCCACCCTAGCCGGGAATAGAACCCGGGACCCTCAGGGTGAAAAGTCAGCTCGCTGACCACTCGACCACGGAGGCAGTCAGTAAGGGGTTTACAATGATTTGATTACCGCTGTTGTTGGCTTTGTGTCTAAAATGTGTAATGTAGCAATTGCAAAGGTCTTTCGTAATTCACATAAAGCAGATCGAGAAAACGATAGATAAACAATGATAAACACATTTTTCTTTTTTTAGATTCTTGCCATGTGCATAGTGGGTAGAAAGGATCTGATGTGTTCCATACATTTTTCCATACCCTGAAAAAAATTATTGTTAAAAAAATGTATTATTCTATTTCATGCTAATCCAGATAGACATTAGCAAAAGGTGATCATATTACTTGCTTCCTTGTAAGTAGAAAAAAAGTTAAGGAATACACAAGGCTGAAGCGAAAGTTAAATTTTTTTGAAAGCTGGTTGCCATGCAGCTGAAACTTGTTTCATAGCATTGCCAGGAGTTGACAAATTCCTGTATGAGAAAAGTTCAAGTATATTAAAACTGAAACCAACAACATGGAATTTCTCAAACGTGGTCAACTCCACAACAAATACATTTGGAAAAATTATGTGCTTTAACGAGATCTATATTTTTGAGTAGTAAGTTTTTGTATATCTCTAACGGTTTACCGCTTTTGTAAAATTCATCCAGAATAAAGAGGTCTTCAGAGCCTATTCCCAGAAAATTCAAGATACATTTTATTTGCCATGTGAATAGATATAATATGCGGTATTTTAACCAAAATTTTTAGTGCATTTTTTATAAAATCAAGATTTTTGAACATTGTTCTATGTAAACGATAGCTTGGGATGGGGGGGGGGGGACGGTGGATTTTCTTCAAAACCTTCGAGTAGCTTTCTTGAAAGATAATCTTAAATACCAAGTTTGATATTTTACCGACTTTTCGTCTTTGAGCTATGGTATTCACAGACACACGGACACACACACACACACACACACGCACGCACATACATACAAATGGATATTTTTCTAAAGGTCTGATATGTTCTATTCATATGGCTGTCCATCTATTCTGTAACAAATATTTGTTAAGAGACTTATTCTTCGAATTCATGCTAAACGAGATAAACATTAGCAGAAATGGACTTATTAGTTGTTACACTACGCTTAAAGAGATGGTTATGTATTTTAAAAGTTGGTTGTCATGTGGTTCAAATCCGTTTCTTTGCATGGCCAGAAATTTACAAATTCCCTTATGTAAAAGGCCTAAGTATTTTAAAACTGAAATCAATAACAAGGAATTTCTCGGAAATGGCCTATTTCACGAAGAATGTATGTGACATGAGTTGTGATTTTTAGAAAGATCCACATTTTCTATGTCATATGTTTTAGTATATCTCTTACGGTTTATCAGTTATGAAAATATTCAGCAACATTCATGCAGAATAGAGTTCTTCAGAGTCCATTCTATTGGTATATAATAGCTAATATCAAATATACAGTCATCTAAATATCTTTAATATACGGTATTTTAAATAAAAATCATTACGTTCATTTTTGAGAAAGTCAACATTTTTAAAAATGTTTCCATTTCCATCTAAAGGTCAGTTTTGGGTGGGGGTATTTTTCTGAAAATCTTTGTGTCGCATTCTTGGACGATACTAAATTTAAATATCA
Organism: Hymenopus coronatus; assembly: GCA_030762935.1. NCBI lineage: Eukaryota > Metazoa > Arthropoda > Insecta > Mantodea > Hymenopodidae > Hymenopus > Hymenopus coronatus. Next base: position 66,787,220 of record CM060896.1, on the reverse strand, counting down.
AGTTTAGTATTCTACTGACTTTTGGTTTTTGAGTTACCGTGTTCACAGACACATGGACACACTCGGACTTTTTCTAAAAATGCTGTTTTGCAGATACAGAGGACTGTAAAACGTCTATTTCTGCTAAATTCTGTTAAAAAGTCAACATTTTGTCTGCTTGTTTGAGTATGTGAGAGTGGATGGAAATATGTGTGTGTGTGTGTGTGTGTGTGTGTGTGTGTGTGTATGTGTGTGTGTGAACAGCATAACTAATAACGAAAAGTGAGTAAATACAAAACATGGTATTTGAGTTTAATATCTTCCAGGGATGCAACATAAAGACTTTCAAGGAAATTCCCCTACCAAACTACGTTTTACAAGAAACATTTTCGAAATTTTCGATTCTTACGATTTTCATTAAAATGTGCTATATTAAAAATATTTACATGAAAAGTTAAACGTAGGAATAACATGTGAAATTCTCTTTTTTTTTCTAAATGAAGTTTGCACAACTGATACATTTTAAAAAATAAACATAAAGTTACTATATAAAAGAAAAAAAAATCTTGTGCAAGTGCACAATTTATGCCACATGCTTATTTGTTGTGGAGCTAACTATTTTCGAGATTTTCCTGGTTATTTTGTTTAAATTTCTCTATACGAATACTTTTCTCAATGGGAGGTCGTTATTAAGATTTTTTCCCATTTATTCCGCCTTTTACTACTCGGTCATATCGAAGACATTTCTGTTTGGAACTTATTGCCTATCGGCAATGTTGTTAATTCGTGTACTGATGTTATTGGTTTCTATTCTTCTTTAGGTTCTATTTATTTGATGTCACTTGTTTATACTACTCTAGGGAGGCTAGAGAAAAATTCACACCCCTACCCCTCACAACAGACTGTTCTACCAACTGAGCTATGGGGACAGCCGTTTTTCAATCTGCTCAAGCACACAGAGCGGGATTTCAATACCATCATATAGCAAACGGCTGGAAATTGACTGTCAATTTTGCTTATTGCATTTCCTTACTCCACTTGTACAAGGAAATATGTAATAAAACTATTTCTGATTCTAATTAGTTTGAAGCTGATAGAGGAATAAGGGTTTACAGAAATATTTTGTTCGCAATAGGTAGAGAAAGTAATGTGAATGTAACATTTTCATAAAATATCCTTGTGTGTTTGAATCTGTCTCTGTGGACAGTATAACTCAAAAACGAAAACTTGAGCAAATACCAAATTTGGTATATCACTTCAACATCTTCCAAATATGGAACATGAAGTGTTTTGGAATAATCTTCACACCTTAATATTCTTTATATAGGAATTGTTATATGTGATACTGTAAAAGCGTATAAAAGAAAATGTGCTACACAGAAAATGTAGATATATTTGAAGCACATATTTTATTCTAAATACGAGGTTCATCCAGAAAGTAGCGAACGATTTGGCGTAACTAAATAATAACGAAAGGCAAATGCTTCATTGCATTTAAGTACATCCGTTTGTTTAGAAAAATATTACAATTAAAAGTTTTGAATTACAGTGCTGCTAATGTATATTTTAGTTACGAAATACTTTCCTCAAAATGTGTGATTTTGAGCATTTCTTTAAAAATGTTAATCCATCTCAAATTAAATTCTCTGCCAATCAGGTATCTCTGAACGTCATGTGACACGGTGAAATAAGGCAAAAATGTGAGTTGTGGTTTGGCCGTATTAGAGCAGACGCCCGTCTGAAACAAAAGTACAAGTATTAATGATGTACCAGCTGTCAAACTGTGGGGAACGCCCCAATGTTCTGGGACGACGTTTAGCATTGAATGGCGGGTACTCCGGGTGCCACATAGCGCGCCGTACCGGGAACCAGTAGGTCAAGAACCGGCACCTCTTGTCACATTTTTGCTCAGGATCACAATCATCATATCCTGCTCGGTTATTAACCCTTTGCCCTGACCCAAACTGACCTACTCCAGAATAAGGGTGCTCCACACTGTGCCAGACACCGGCCAACTGCACAATAATGCCACTGGGAGAAATTTTCTGTATGCCGCTTACTAAGAATCAATAATTTGTGTGTAACAATCTCACAGTTTTCTGTGGATTTTATCATGTATGTTCATAACTTTAAACAATCGGATGTGTTTCTCTGCCTGTTCTGCAAACAAAAGAGAATTCTTTTATCTACTTCATGCTAATCACAATAAAGAAGTAATAATCGTATTGCTTATGTCCTTGTAAATAGAAGAGAAACTAGGATAAAGCGTCAGCCAAATGTTTTAAAATCTGTCGATTTGCGGTTCTCTTTGCAAGGGCCGAGGAGTAAAACAAAAGAAACGGAGATAACGGCTTCCTCTTTGAGAAAAGTGTTTTCAAATTGAAACCACTTACAACGAATATCTCACCAATGGTTTGCTACATAACAAAAGTGTATAGCACATAAATCCTGGTCTCCATTTTTTGTGCAGAAGTTTTTGTCTCTCTTGTACGGTTTATCAGTTATGCAAAAGCTATCCAGAATGAAGAGGGCATGAAAGGCTATTTCCAGAAAATTAAAGATAATATTGCGATAATAATATATTAAACGTGGCCTTTTAATCAAAATGCCAGAGCTATTTTGAAAAAATTTAAATTATCAAAAAATGTCAATGCAAAGGATAGTTAAGAGTGGAGGGTTTGTCGCCCTCCGTGGTGTAATGGTTACCATGCTAACTTCATATACCCAAGGTCGTGGGTTCAAACCCGGCGGAGGACGATGGATTTTTTCGGGCATGGCTTCCTTCGGAAGGGAAGTAAAGCTGTGGGTCCCGCGTCGTAGATTTACGACACGTAAAAGAACCTCAAGCCTGATAAGAGAGGCCTCTGAGCAAAATTAAGCGATCTTTCTCGCCCAATATAGAATGGGACGCTGAGAACCAAAGCAGTTAAAGAGCGTCCATAAATAACAGGCCATTTCCATTTCCATTTGTGGAGGTTTTTGTTGAAATCTTCGTGTAGCGTCCTTGAATGATGGTAAACTTAAATATCAAGTTTCGTATTTAACGGAATTACGTTTTTGAGTTATACTGTTCACCACATACATACACACACACGCACACACATACATAAGAACGTTTTTCTAAAAGTGCTTCTTTGGATTCAGGGGACCACAAAAAAGAATTTAGTTGTAATCTCGTCGTCGAACTATTTGGTCGAATACCATGTCAATCTACTATGTAGTAAATGTAGAAATGAAATGAGTGTTAAAAAAGCTTAGTTTCCATCTACGGATATTAAATGATGCCAAAATAGCTATACTTTGTATACATCTGTTTAAAACTAACCTATCTGATTTTTGCTCAGGAGATACAAGAGCAAGTCCACTTATCTTTTTAAGTGTATTATTTAAGATGTCAAATAAGATAATGTAAATCTCTTGGCACACTACACTCCATATTATGTTTGTATTGGAATTTAACAAGATAACTTTTAATCCTGACTAAACTTCTTCAATGATAGTCTTCAGAAAGAGATCAATAGATATTCCAAACATTTTTATGAACAACCAAACGATGAAGGTTGTAAATTATTTCAGCTGGTTTGTCGTTGTTTTAGACAGAACAATGACATTTAAATATTATGTCAAAACGCTAGAATAATATGATCTGTTCCATTCAAATGGCTTATCTATCTATTCGACAACAAATTATTGTTATAACAATTATTCTTCTACCTGCTTCATGCTAATCGAGATAAAATTAGCAGAAATGGTTTTGTTACTTATTTCATTTTAAATAGAAGGCAAATAAATGAATACACAAGGATAAAGTGATAGTCCAATATTTTAAAAGCTATTCCCATGCGATGGCTTTGAAATTCAGTTCTCTTTGCAAGGCCAAGAGTAAAACAAAAAAAAAAGTATTTGAAATGAATGATGACTCCCTATTGGGAAACGTATAACTATTTTAAAATTAAAATGGATAGCCAGGGATATTTCGATAAGGGTTAGCTCCACAAATTATGTATGACATTGCGTTTTAACGATATGTACATTTTTGAGTAGTAAAATGTTGTCTATTTCTTACGGTTTACCAGTTATGTAAAACGTCTCCAGAATGAAGAGGTCTACTGACGCCATACACAGAAATTTCGATAAATGCATGATATTTATCTTCTAAACTGCTTTACTATATGGCAGTTTAATCAAAATTGTCAGTCATTCTGAAAAAAAAAATGAACGTTTCAAAAATCTTCAATGTAAAGAGTGGTTTGGGGTGGGAGATTTTCCTGAAAATCTTCATGTTGTATCCTTGAAAGATGCGTAATTATCAAGCTTTGTACTCAGCCATATTTTTAAACCTTGTTTCTTTCTTTCTTTCCTTTTTGATTCAGGGGTCTCAACACATTCATTTGCGGTAATATCTTGGTATCGCATTTTTGGGTGTAATGCAATAGCTTCGCTTGCTACAATGTACATTGTACATGGTAGAGAAAATAATAATAACTCGCATACAATAGAAGAACTCAACGATGATTTAACTAGAGGAATTGCAGCGATTTCAAAACATGAATTAATGTGTAATGCACATTTCAGTAAGGGATGTCAGAAAATGTGGTAGTCAAGATATTACATCTTCGTGACAAAGGTAGGCAATTATTGTAACTGTAGTTGAGAAGTCTATAAATTGAGAGGATAGTGCAGGTTACTGCTACTTCACACTTTGTTTCTAGGTTGCAGCTCCGACTGTTTCTTGCCACAATGCGGAAATAATGAAAGTGTACAGTTTTCTATCAGTTGCCTCAGATTCATCAAACAGAACATTTTTAAAAGGGCGATACAGATTTAAACCAAAACGTTTAACTGGTCAAATGTTTGCCATTTTTTTTTCATTCAAAATGAGTTTACGAAAAATTAGGAGCATTTAGTAACTTCTGTGGAGAAACGTAGTTAACATTTGTATATCTGGGTTTCGAAAAACTCTGGAAAGCATATGAGTATTAACCTCTTTTGTTTTTATTTTGCATTTCACCAAAAAGTTCTATACCGGGATTTCACTGGAAATACACTTTTAGGGTCCCCTGTATCCAAAACAGCATTTAAAAAAAGGCTTGTGTCTGTGTGTATATTGTGTATGTGAGTGGTGCCCACATGTCTTTGAACAGGATAACTCAAAAGTAAAAAGTCGGTTAAATACAAAACTTTATATTTTAATTAAGTATCTTCCATACGATACAAAGATTTTCAAGAAAATCCCCCACCCCAAACTAACCTTTACATGGAAATAACGGCCTCCACAAAACCTCTTTATTCTAGATGAATTTTGCTGCTTTTTGCATAACTGGCAAACCGTAAGAGATAGATAAAAACTTGCCACACAAGAAATGAGATCTCGTTAATGCACACAATTTATGTCATATACATTTTTTATGGAGTTGATCATTTTTGAGATGTTCCTTGTTATTGGTTTCAGTTTCAAAATACTCAAGTCGGAATTTGTCAACTTCTGGCAATGCTAAGAAACGAACAACAACTACATGGCAACCAGCTATCGTTTACTATCGTTTACTATCGTTTTAGCCTAGTACATTCACTTATCTCCCTTTTTACAGGGAAGCAAGTAAAAAGCTCACTCTGCTAATCTTTATATCCATTGACATGACCTAGATAGAAGAATAAGGCTTTTTAGGAATAATTTGTTACAGAGACGTGGAGTGAGTCATTTGAATGTAACACATAAGATTTTTTTTTTTACATTAAACCTAGTTATTGAAGAAATAAAAGGATTTTTCGTACTATCCAAAATAGTTTATTTTTCAAAATTTAATATCTTATTAGTAAAATTTGCTTTATTTCGGAAAACTATATGAGCCTTTTCTCTATTATACTTTTGAGAAGCAGTATAAAGATTTTCAAACAAAATAGTACAAAGTTACATCGTTTGGAGCATTTTGAGTATGGAAAAGTGTTGAAGAAATGTTTCGAGAAAACAAGGTTTAAAGTTGGAATTACAATTAAAAGCACGTGCCTGATAAATTTAAAGCTTCAGTTAATTCGTAGTCAAAGTGCGCCAAGTGGAAAAATTAAATGCTATCTTAAAGACTAGAATTCATATTATTTTATTATGAAAAATATAATTTTTGAATTTTTCACAATTTTGATCAAATATCACAGAAGCATCACCTTGAATAAAACAAATAAATTCAATATAAGTGTGTATAAATATAAAATCATAGTCAGTCATTTGTCGATGTATTCTCAGAGATACCTGAATCGTAGAAACACCGCGTAGGAAGCGTTGACTTAACGTACGAGATGTGGATGTAGATAGCAGGGTTTACTCTGAGCGCTCGTTTCTGAACTACAATCTTGTTACTGAAAATATGTCCAGGAAATTTAAATTTCAGCCAGGAACATTGAATCGGAGCTGCTTCCAGAAAAATATCGGCGGCAGAAGTGTATTAAATTTAAAGACTGGTAAAATATAAGCAGCTGTTCTCTTGCAAATGAAGATGTCATTCCGAGTTATTTACAAGAAAAATCAGTCCCTAAGGTACCTCACCATGGTCCAAATATTAATTTTGATAAACAATTAGACGACGTTAGCTAATGTTTGTTTTTAAATGATGAATTGTTTTATGACAAGATCTGGTAATTTCTTTGATTGACATAAAAACTTTTTCTTATATTTCTTGATTTATACTCAATATTTTGAGGTACATTTATTTTATTTTATAAGAATTGTAGATTATATTAAATCAACAATAATAAGGGCATTCAAATAAGCAGTCTGTATTTAAATTTTTCTTATTATTATTACATTATTATTACATTATATTATTTGATATTCAACGGCTTTTTCGTTTTTGAGCTATGCTGTCCACAGACACACACACACACACACAGAGTCGCGCACGCGGATCATCCTGGGATCATCAAAATACGCATTTCCTGTGAAATCTCGGTGTCATATTTTTGGGTGGAATTCAATATCTTCTCTATCTACTATGTACATTGTACATATGTGCTAGAGAAACTAATCGTTAGTTAAAATCATTCTCTGGCTTGCATGGCATACATCGCGAACTAGGGAAAATGCAGTGTTATTACACTGTGAGACCTTCACTTGTTTATGTATGTGTGAAAGGAGTGCTCCTATGGGAGAAGACGACTCTGTAGTCTGGTACTTGGCCTATTAATTCTTGGCACTCCCTTGTCCTTGTACCGAGTTCACTTCTCGGACACAGACATTTGCTCCAAGCAATCGTGCTCCCTCACAGCGGTTAGCGCATGGGCTCAACTCACCAACATGTATACATGCTATCCTTCTGGTTAATAACTCTTCAAATTCTAAACAATTTTCATTGTGTAACCGCAATACATTTATTTTATGTAGAAGTGAGATTTATGCTTTTAACTTCACGTGAACAATTCCAAGAAAGAAATATTAATCATAGATGTATGGTTTTATAACAAATGTTTTCAGTTAAATATCATTAGAATCAACAGAAATTCAATATTATACAGTTAAAGTACCATTTCTACAGATCTTTAACCATTTAGTTAAAGTCATAACTAGAACAGTAACAATGAAAACCTTTTGAATTTAAAATGTATGTAATAAAGTCTTGGTATGTAACAGTCACACCATTTGTGTACCCGTTATCGTATGTTTTCTACAAATTATTTACATAAAAGCTTTTTATACTGTTTACTTACTGTTAATCTTGATGACTTTTGTAGGAGTATAAGAGCATAAATGATTCTGAAACGAAAATCAACTATTTAAAAACTATATATATCACATATACGAGTATATCACATATTTCAAGAATATCTACAAAATTCCTTCCTGCAACAAAGTTTGTCCTCAGTAATGATTCCCACCTATCTAAACATCCACAAGCTCTAACAAAAAGCTTAGGAGATGCATTTCATTTTACATGTTAATATCTCAAATTCGTAATATTTTAATAAGTACTTTAGAATAATCGTGGAGAAATTAAAAAGTAAATGTTGCGATGTAAAGGGATGTTGCGGAGAATATAGCGAAAATCTCTCTTAGCATCTTAACACACAGACGCACCCACGCATATATAGGAACCAACCTGGAAAGTAGTGGGTTAAGGGAAATGTGGAGAAGAAGAGAAAATAATGTGAATAACTTCTGGAAGTTGGCAAGGAAAAGATTTGAGGATATATAAATACAAAAACTATTTAGTGAAATAACTGAAAAGAGATCTTTAGTTTTCTATATACCAATGAAAGTCTCATGGGGAAGGGAAAAGTACATTGATGTGACAAATAAAGAGGAGCGGGAAGGTATTGCATGGCTGAAAGCAGGAGTATGGAGATTAAAAGGTTTAAGGAAAGGTATTCCACAAAATCAATGTCCTATATGTGGCGGAAATGAAGATATAGAACACATTTTATTTAAATGTAAAGGAACTGAAATTTGGAGAAAAAAGTATATTAATAAGAAATGGTTTAAAATAAATAGAAATGTAGTAGTAGTTGAAATGTTTCAAAAAGATAGTAAGAAGATTGGACAATTCTTATGCAAAGTGAAAAATAAATGGATATGGACAGTAAATAGACAAAATGGTGTGATAAACTAGAATTAATAAACTATTGTAAAATATAAGTATGACCGGTAAAGAGCCAGGGCTGAACACCGGTCATATTCACCTGTATAAAGCTTAGCATAAATAAATAAATAAATAAATATAGGAACCTTCAAAAAGCAAAAATCCAAACTTCCTCCTATTGGTTTAGGTTTCAGGATGTTTCTAAACGCATATTTCAGATGAAATCTCAATCAGGAACTTCTCGATCTCACTTCAAAACGCAGTATGGAAAGACGATGCAGCTATAACCTTTTCAGATGTGTATAGAGAAAATTCACTTTTGGCCAGTTTGCTGGAAAACAAACTGCATTTCGCTTCAGACAATTCTCCCTTCATTAGCATACACTAACAGAACCCGCAGCTCCACTTGCGTTGTTGAGTTAACTACGGAGACATTTTTCTCTTTTTCTGCTTCTTTGTCCTCCCTCTTTCACTCGTTCTTCTTCTTTCCCTACTTCTTCAACACCATTCCTTTTTTACTTTCTCTACACGTACTATGCTCATAGTGTATAGAGAAGGAATTGTAATGCACCCAAAATTCGATACCGAGATTTCACCGGAAATACATTTTTTGGGTTCCCTGAATCCAAAAGAAAAAGCATTTTTGCAAAAAGGTTCATGTGTGTGTGTGTGTGTGTGTGTGTGTGTGTGGACAGCATAGCTCAAAAACAAAAAGACCGTTGAATACCAAAATTGGTATTTAAGGTTGGTATTTACCAAGGATGCCACACGAAGATTTTCAAGAAAATCCCTCATTCCCAACTACCCTTTACATGGAACTTTTTTTGAAAATGTTGATTTTCTCAAAAATGGCTCTAACGATTTTGATTAAAATGTCATATATTAAAGATACATACACGACAAATAAAATGTATATCTTGAATTGTCTGTAAATAGCCTCTGAAGACTACTTTATTCTGGATGAATTTTACGGAATTTTGCATAACTACTAAACCGTAAGAGATGGATAAAAACGTACCACACAAGAAACGTAGAGGTCCTTAAGATACATAACTTATGGTATATATATTTTTTTTCGAAGAGTTGATCGTTTTTTAGATATTTCTTGTTTTTGTTTCAGATTTAAAAGAATTATAGTTTTCTCATACAGGAATTTGTCGACTCCTGTCCATACAAACAAGGAACTTTGGTTACATAGCAACCAGCTTTTGACTGTCACTTTAACCTATGGTACTCCTAAGTTTCGCTTCTACTTTCATGAAGCAAGTAATAAGATTATTTTTGCTATTTTTTTCTATTAGTAAATAGAAGCATAAGCTTTTTAACAATAATTTGTTGCAGAGGTGTAGAGAAAGTTATGTGAATGGAACACATAAGATTTTTTTTTTATTATATAATTATTTTATTATACATTTTTTGACTTATGAAACAACTCGTATTACTACACGTTTAGAACGTTAAGTCATTTTTATATCACTAGACACACGCACACTATCTGTCACATTCATCTCCCAGACTCTGTGGGGGATAAAAAGTAATTCCAGTTGAAGAAAAAGTCCCTGTCCATAGCCGAAAACCGAACCCGGGACCGCCGGATGAGAAGTCACCTCGCTGACCACTCGACCAAGGGGCAGTCTAAATTTTATTTATAACATTAGTATTATTGTGATTATAATCGAACCAGGTGACTCAGCGATTCGTCTGCGGCTGGCATTCGGGAGGCTGTGGGATCGGTTCCCTGCGGCTAACCTCTCTGACCCATGCGTTTTTTCGGGGATTTTCCCGGTTCACTTGGCGAATGCTGGGGAGAATAAATTCTTTATTCCCTCCATTTCATCTCCAATTCAACCGTCTGGTCCTTCTTTCAAGGTTTAAGTGTCGGCAGGAACTACGGTGGTGGCGCCCTCTCGTTGAGATAGTTACTCTTTGGAGCTCTTGCCGGCAGGATGGCATTGGGGATCGTCGGTATATGTACTTAGGGACGTTTGTTCAGTCCTGAGACGCAAACTCCTAGCGCTAACGGCGTCGAGATGAAGAACTGCTTAGGAATTGTTAGGAACTCTCCACGATGGCTTCCTGTTGCAATCTGGTTCCGGCTGCCCTCTGTCATTACTCTCATCTCAAGTTCTG